>OY757912.1:108595496-108730496 GCA_963585895.1 Sepioteuthis lessoniana | reverse complement strand
AGTCACAGGATAAGATATTTGTTTGCGAGGCATTTACAAGAAAAAAAATAACGTGATTAAGGGTTAGTACATGTGACATTCAAACGAAAGAGTTGTTTTTTTTTTCCTCAGCAGTTTGAAATAGAGGAGAATAAATTATGTGATAAATCAACGTCAGGTGGCAGATGACACGGGAGAATCTGTTGACATGTCTACACTTAGATGTTAGTTCGCTTATTTTGCTTAGCTATTTTTTCAACATATTCTAAGATCCATAATTCTTATTGATTCCAGACACTGTATGCAGTCATAGTCAGTTTTTGTCGTAGTTCTGACCGTAACGTCCTTTTTGGCCATATATGTTTGAATAATATTGTACTTTTTGAATATTTTCTGTTAGGGATGCTGAGATTACGGTCATTCCAGCTGTTTTTCAAATTCACTTCCGTGACACCGATATATATATATATATATATATATATCTTTTCATCATAGTTATAATTTCCTCTTTCTCTTTATTTCTCTCTCTCTCTCTCTCTCTATATATATATATATATAACATTGTTATATACCGATATAAATAAAATAAAAAGTTGACCAGTCGGCTGGGGCTGTAGAATACACCGACTGCTTCTCTGCAGAGAGGTAAGACTCCCCCAACGAGTGACCTTGGATATGACACAGAGCAATCTGATGGTGAGGCTCTAGTAATGCTGGAGCTTTGGGGAATGCAAGGTACCACTTTATTGCCACCGCCCACAGGTCCACTCTGGGCCGGAATGATAGCATCTGAAAGAGTCCTATCTATGGGTCAAATAGAACTAAACTGAATTGTTTGAAATGGGGCTGTTTGACTAAACTGAATAGTTTGAAATAGAAATGTTTTTGACGATTAAACCGTGTTTATTTGTATAAAAAGGGATTTGGCAATAAATAACCTGCGATGGTTGATATGCTATAAAACACAAGCAAACAAACAAATAAATAATAAAGAGAGCTATACATATATTATTCAATACGTTAAGGCTACGCTTATGTATTTATACATATTCAGGTAGGAATATACATATAATGACAGCTATATGTTGGCAGATGAGAGCCGTTTTTAACAATTTAATGACATTTTGATTACCCTGATTTATACCCAATTCAACTTGATGCAAATATACAAGATGCGGAAGAGGATAAGTAGTAAGACATCTGTACATCATTGGATTACAGTGACATACACTTGTATGACACTTATGCCACTCTCTGGGAATGCATAGTGAGTCCTCTGACAAACATAACGAGATATCTAGCAGCTATGCAAGTTTTATTTAAAAGTATCGACAAGTCAGCAGAGGTTTGATGCTAGAACTTCTTTCTTCAGTTTTGATTTTGGATCACTTCTCCAAGAAGCCTTGCATTAGACTGGAGCCCTTCCTACTACAACCCACACCCACACCCACACACGCCCCTACACACACACACACACACAGACACACATATATATATATATATATAGCTACACCCAGATATAGATATATTGATAAAGATGTACATTGCTACATATGTAAATGCATATCGGCCTACATACATATATACATGGTATCTTCCTAAGCTTTTTGCTTAGATGTGGCACAAGGCCGCATGAATTGGGCGCCTAATGAGAATCGAACTCACTCGTGTAGGTTTGCTAGTCTACTTTGCTAGCCATTACACCAACCGAGGTGCCCCATACACACATACATACATACATACAGATAGATAGATAGATAGATAGATAGATAGATAGATAGATCCTTATACACACCTACATACATACAAAATATTATAAAATAAGTATATTTTCAAACCGAAGTTTATTTTTTTTATGATTACAGTGTTTCACTGCTGGTGAGTACAATTTATTATAGGGGATGTACTTATTTTTAAACTGCTAGATATCCATATTTCTGTCCACAGAATTCCATGTAGAATTTAGCAATAAATGGTACCTAATTATATCCGATTTGATTTTATAATGTTCCACTAGAAAGCATGAGATTATCTTTGCTTACAAAAACAATGATCCTTTATTTAAAAAATGTTAAAGATATACTTATTCATGAGATAGATAGATAGCAGGAAAATATAAGAAAGAAAGAAAGAAAGAAAGAAAGAAAGAAAGAAAGAAAGAATAACATCATGAGACTGAATCATATAAACAGAAAGAAAGAAAGAAAGAAAGAAAGAAAGAAAGAAAGAAAGAAAGAAAGAAAGCATATGGCAAAACTGAGATAGATAAAAAATATATAAAATTAGATAGATAGATAGATAGATAGCAGGAAAATATAAGAAAGAAAGAAAGAAAGAAAGAAAGAAAGAAAGAAAGAATAACATCATGAGACTGAATCATATAAACAGAAAGAAAGAAAGAAAGAAAGAAAGAAAGAAAGAAAGCATATGGCAAAACTGAGATAGATAAAAAATATATAAATTTAGATAGATAAATAGATAGATAGATAGATAGCTGGAAAATATAAGAAAGAAAGAAAGAAAGAAAGAAAGAAAGAAAGAAAGAAAGAATAACATCATGAGACTGAATCATATAAACAGAAAGAAAGAAAGAAAGAAAGAAAGAAAGAAAGAAAGAAAGAAAGAAAGCATATGGCAAAACTGAGATAGATAAAAAATATATAAAATTAGATGGATAAATAGATAGATAGATAGATAGATAGATAGATAGATAGCAGGAAAATATAAGAAAGAAAGAAAGAAAGAAAGAAAGAAAGAAAGAAAGAAAGAAAGCATATGGCAAAACTGAGATAGATAAAAAATATATAAAATTAGATAGATAAATAGATAGATAGATAGATAGATAGCAGGAAAATATAAGAAAGAAAGAAAGAAAGAAAGAAAGAATAACATCATGAGACTGAATCATATAAACAGAAAGAAAGAAAGAAAGAAAGAAAGAAAGAAAGAAAGCATATGGCAAAACTGAGATAGATAAAAAATATATAAAATTAGATAGATAGATAGATAGATAGATACGCTTATACATACGCACAAGTATCTATAGGGTACATACAAAAAAGCACTTTTCTTTATGTACACAAGTAATCGGAGATTTATAGAATTTTAAGAGAGAGAAGTTTCCTTTATTGTTAGCTGAATAGAAGAGAATCAAAAAAGAAAAGTGGCCTTGTGACATTGACCTATGGCAGAGTTTCATTAGCCAGGATTTGCTATGTAAAAGTCAGTAATTGTTACTACTCGTTCTAGATTGTTGAAATATCATCACATTAACAATGAAAATATGTTTCGCTTGAAACTGAAGAGGGTTTTTCAAATAAATACGGCTATTTGCTATGCCTAGCCTTGCCTGGTAAAAGGCAAGATATTTAGAGCTCTCAGTAAGCCTCTAAATTTACTGCACTAATAAAGATCTTCATAAATTTTTTATCAACTTTAAAAATACCATCTTTGATGAAGTCTCGAACTCCGAACACTGGCCCTGGTTAAAGATAGATGCTTACTTTAGTTAGGGTGCCTTGCGAGTTATAGTTAGGTAGCTAATCTAAAATAGCAATACTAGTGAGATTGATTCTCACTGAGTACTCCATGTTTCTTTTATTGTGCAAAATTAATCTAAGTTTGGTAAATGATTGCCTTAGTCACCATAGCAGTAGTAACAGTCCAGAACACAACACTTTTGAAATCGGGTAGAATATTGAACATCTAAAAAGACTTGCTGTCACTTGGACTTCAGGGAAGACCACCAGTTAATACTGGTGTAAAAAGTCACAAAGAATGAAATGATAATAATTAGTGAATACAGAAAACTAGAGCAGGTAGTTTTCACCAATGGCCCTGGAGACCGGGGTTCAATCCCGGGTCGAGTCATACCGAAGACTCCAAAAATGGTACTTTATACCTCCTTGCTTAACACTCAGCATTATAAGGTACGTATCAAGGCTAAAATGGAGCAATGCTGGGAAAGGAGTAGCGCTCTATTCTACACTTCATTGTAGTAGCTAATGAAAAGGAAACCTTCGGGTTAAAATCGACTACGGTCGCCAACATTACTTTTTTTTATTGAGCATAAAGTTTATCACAGAAAACATAGTCAGGCCTTTAAAACAATCCTAAAGATGGAAAGATTTTATCATATAGCGGCCAACTTCAAAACTCTGGGATCCTATGAGCCTTTGAAATCAGCATTAAAAATTCTGGTTTTATGTTTTGCTCGAACACCAGTGGTTAATATGTCATTATCTGAAGATATCCAGAAAACAGGCTGAGTTCATTATGCACGATATGACGGTTGGTTGGTTGGTTTTAGGTATGTCAACTCTTCTTGTGGTATTTAATACCAAAGTCAGTCTTCTCCAGCAAGTTATGAGTAAATATGTATTTGCCCAACCCATCCTGCCACGAGCCTGATTTGACACAAAGTCATCTTTAATGCAGAGTAAAACTGGTTTAAATTCAGTTTTCTCTCTACTAGACTGGATGCCGCACCAAGGCTAAAGTGCATAGTCTGCAATATATATATATATATATATATATATATATATATATATATCATGGAATCAATAAAGTTTCCTTGTCTACCACATCAAATGAAACTTAGATTGGTTTGTTGCCCAGTCGGCTAGGGCTGTAGAATACACTGGCAGCATCTCTGCAGAGGGGTTAGACCCTCCCCCAATGAGTGTCCTAGATATGACATTAAACAATCCAATGGTGAGGCTCTAGGCATGGAGATTTAGGAAATGTAGAGTACCACTTTATTCCCATTGCTCCCACGTCCACTCTAACCTGACGTAGTAGCACCTGATAGACTCCTATCTATGGGTCAAAGAGAGCTAATTTTGTGTGCAAACAAATGACTGATGTTAAATTGTGAGTGTTATATCATCATCATCATCATGTCGTACCGCCAGCACGGATATCCCTGCGTCTCTCTCGCCACTTCTCCCTATTGTTCATCGCTTCTGGTAGGTCTTCAGGGCTACATCCTGTATCCTCACAGAGCTGGTGTATGTATGTTCGAGCTGGTCGTCCTGCTTTTGCTCGGCCATATGTGGGGTCCATAGGAGTACATCATTTATGAGCTCGCCCCTGCTTCTCCAGCAGAGTCCTGCATATCTGGTTCGTCTAACTTGAATTGTTTTCGTGATGGGTGATAGGTGACCGTATAGTTGGTTCTTTGTGGGGTGTTGCCTCCAGGACATTTGAAACCATTTAACGGTGTGCAAAAAAGAGCTTAGGATTGTTTACCAATGTCAACTACAAAATGTGTTTACAAATATATTTAAAATATGTGTGAAGGGGATTTGGCATTTAAAAACCAATAGATTAGTTTGTTTTATTACATATTAACCATCTTTGAAACAGAATAGCAGTGATACGATTTAATCAATAGCTGGGAGAATATGAGTTTTCATAATTTTCCCAAGAGTATTTGTCCGAAAGTGAATGTAATAACGTGACTGAAATTCGAACTCGCGTACGACGATGTTGCAGTCGAACACGTTAGCTACCACGCTACGGGGGTGTCCTCGTGGTGTAATGGTTAAAGCGATGGACTACGGAATCGTAGTACACGAGTTCGTACTCCAGTCGCGCTATTACGTTCACTTTCGGGCAAATACCCTTGGAAAAGGTATGAACCCCCTTATCCTCCCAGCTATGGGTTAAATAGTACCACCACTGTTCTTCTAGGAGAATGGCTTTGGCATTAAATAACCTACAAAGGTTGATATGCCATTAAACAAAGAAACCAAACCAACCAACCTACCACACTACGAAAACTTCCTTCTTCATGAAATATGTCTAAAAGATTATTTTCTTTCGATATATATATATATATATATATATATATATATATATATATATATTGGTTGCCATTAGCGTAATTCAAGGCTCTTCAAATGAATTGAGCTCTCGGTAGCCGTTAAGCGGATAAATGTAAATAAAAACAAATGTGATACGTAAGCATTTAAATTTCCTTCGCTTGCGTTAGTTTCCTCGTGGCTGAGTGGTCGAATCTTGGATTGGCGTTTCAGTCAGCCAGGTTTCGATCCCTTCTTCGGGAATCTAGCCTGTCTAGCTACACTGAAGAGTTCTGATAGAACGAAACAGGTCAGTCTGTGAATGACTATATATATATATATATATATATATACGTGTGTGTGTATATATATGTGCGTATGTGTGTGTAATATCTATGAGGGATATTCTGCATTTATGAGAAAAATTTTCATTACTTGGTTGGGTTGAGTTTTATGACGTATTTGCCTTTGTAGGTTATTTAACGTAAAACCTTGTTTATACATATATGATTTGTAAATACATTGTTTGTAGATAACATTTTTAAACGAGCCAGAGTTAATTTGTTTGCACTCAGTTAAATAGTTTCAAGTATTTCTATCGAACACAAATAATTCTATTCAACATTATTCATTCATTTGCACACGGTTAAATGGTTCCAAGTATTTCTATGTATCACTAACAATTCAGTTAAAAACCAGTCGTTTGTTTACACATAGTTAAATGATCAAACAGTTCTATTTCAAACAATCCGATTGTACATAAGTCATTTGCTTTCACAGTTTAAATGTCAAACATTTCTATTTGACCCATAGGTAGGACCCTGTCTGGTGCAACAACTTTGGGCCAGAGTGGACGTGGGAGCAATGGCAATGAAGTGGTACTCTACATTCCCCAAATCTCCAAGGATGAAGTCTTACCATCAAAATGTTTTGTGTCATCTCCAGGAGACTGGTTGCGGGGTGGGTGGAGTCTTACTCCTCTGTATAGATACAGTCGGTGTGTTCAACAGCTCTTGCTGAATGGACTGGAAACAGTTTCTATAGAAGACGAAAATGAAGATGTATGCAAAATATGTTGCATACGTATATCTATGAATGTATGGGGGGCATGTGCGTGCATGTGCGTGTGTGTGTGTGTGTGTTATCTATGACCGATACTCTGTGTACTTACAAGAGACACTTTGTATAATGAAAATGAAGATGCATGCCAAATATGTTGCATACGTATATCTATGAGTGTGTGTGTGTGTGTGTGTGTGTGTGTGTGTTATCTATGACCGATACTCTGTGTACTTATAAGAGACACTTTGTATAGGAGACAAAAATGAAAATATAAGTAAAATATGTGATGGCCATATGTGTGTATGTATTTGTGTGTGCATAAGTGAGTGTGCGCGTAATTGCAAGTGTACGTAAGTGCATGTGTGTGTGTGTATGTGTTATCTATAAGGGATATTCTAAGAGAGACATTTTGTATAGAAGACAAAAATGAAGATGTATCCAAAATATGTTGTGTGCTTGTATGTGTGCGTAAATGTTGGTGTATGCCTAAGTGCGTGAATGAATGTGTTTGTGCGTTATCTATGAGGGATACACTGTGTACCTATGAGACAGTTTGTATAGAAGACAAGAAAAATGTTTTCAAAATAGTTTGCATGTGTGTGTGTGTGTGTGTGTGTGTGTGTGTGTGCGCGTGTGTGTGTGTGTGTGTGTGATATCTTAGAGGTATATGCTTATGAGAGACACTTTGCGTAGAAGATAAAAATGAAGATGTATGCAAAATATGTTGGTAGAAACGAAATTACTGACAAGTTATTCAATGGGGAGAATTATTTGATCATTACCATTTGGTTATTAAAGAAAATGTAATTATTTATTTTTGTGACATATCTGTTATGTTGAAATAGCTTTTTAAAGAGCAGACCTGTTTCGCTTTTAGAAGATATTACAACGTTCGTGATGTCTACTTTGGGCTTTGGTATAGGGGTGTGATGGAGAGAAGCTTTAATTACGATGGAAAAACTGTGACAGAATTTTTTTTAGATTATTTTATATGGCAGGTTTAGACTATAAACCCCTGAGAAAGACGCAACATAATCTTTCTCAACCCCGAATGTACTTCTAGAAATGTAAATCAAAAGGTTTCTTCTTTTTCCAAAAAGACAACACTTTTCCTCATAGCACCGTCGTTTAAACTACAAACCCCTGAGAAAGACGCAACATAATCTTTCTCAACCCCGAATGTACTTCTAGAAATGTAAATCAAAAGGTTTCTTCCTTTTCCAAAAAGACAACACTTTTCCTCATAGCACCGTCATTGCTACTTCGACTAGTGTCATCGAAAAGTCATCACAAGAAAAACAGAAAAAGATTCTTGGTTTGATTTGCTTTTATGGCACATCAAACATTGTGGGTCATTTAATACGAAGTCCTTTTTTTTATACATATATTAGATATATTATTTCCAAACATCACTTATGAGTTCGTCCCTGCTTCTCCAGCAGTGTCCTGCATGTCTGAAGTGATGTACTCTTGTGGACCCTCACACATGGCCGTGCAAAAGCAGGACGACCAGCATGAACATACATTCAGCAACTATGTGAGGATACAGGATGTTGTCCTGAAGACCTGCCTGGGGCGATGAACGATAGGGAAAAGTGGCGAGAGAGGGTCAGGGATATCCGTGCTACCAGCACGACATGATGATGATGATTTCTAAACATATTCTGGAGATAACATTTTTAAACAAGCCTGAGCTAATATTTTTGTTTTGTTTTGTTTTGTTGTTTTTTGTTTGTTTTTTGCACACAGTTAAATGGTTTCACTTAATTTCAAACAGTTAAGTTTAGCATAAGTATAGTCTTTTGTTTACACACAGTCAATTATTTGTTTAAATAATTTCGTTTATACTCAGTTAAATATAAAATCAGTTCTATTTCAAACTATTCAGTTTAGCTTAAGTAACTTTGTTTACTCACGGTTAAACGATCAAACAGTTCTATTTCAAACAATTCAGTTTAGCATGACTATAAAGTTAAATGGTTCCAAGTATTGCTATGTATCACTAACAATCTAATTAAAGCATCAGTCATTTGCTTACACCCAGTTAAAAGACCAAACAGTTCTATTTCAAACAATTCATCTTAGCTTAAGTACAGTTTTTGTTTACACACAGTTAAATGTAAAAACAGTTAATTTCAAACAATTCATTTTAGCGTTAATACAGTTTAGTTCTATTTAACCCATAGATTGGATCCTACCAAGAGCTACCATTCCGGTCTAAAGTGGGCCTGAGAGTGATGGCAATGAAGAGGTACTCCGCATTCCCCAAAGCTCCTGCATTACTAGAGCCTCACCATCAGATTGTTTAGTGTCATATTCAGGACACTCGTTAGGGAAGTCTTACACCTCCGCAGAGATGCAGTCAGTGTATTCTACAGCTCCTGCCGACTGAGCCAGAGAAAAAGATTCGTTGATTTAGTAAGTGAGTGATTTTAATGGTATGCCTACCCGTCTGGTGTTATTTCATGGCTAGAGGTTAGGGAATTGCGTACATTATACGTTTATACTTACATTTTTTGTGTGATTTCTTAGGGTTTTTTTTTTTATCTTTGATCATTTGATATCAAGTATTCTTAATACAAATGTTGCATTGCCATGACCAACTATACATACACATATACATATGCATGCAGAATCAAAACGACGACACAATAAAGACGAGCGACACAGTTCTTTAGAAAAAATATACCTCTCACTTTATTTGAAAGGGTTCGAAAGGGTTACTAAAGGTTTTACTGAGAGAGTGAGTTGGAGACTGAACAGAACTGCAACATATTGACCCCCACTCTTACGGCCATAACAGCATTTCTTTCCCGTTCTCCTGGGCTGCTCAACCGGGGGCCTGAGGGCCCAGCTTCTCTGGGACATGGTCCTCATTCCAGCATCTTCTCTCCAACTGATCTGAGTCTCTGAACTCAAACTGCTCAATCGGGGGTCCTGAGGGTCCCCTCTGCTGGGTATTGGTTATCTCTACAGCAACTTATCTCCAACTGATTTGAACTTCCTGTCGCCGGGGTTATATAATAATTTGATGCCCACTCTTCTTCCTGCGAGCGTCACAATTTCGCACTCAATTCAACCTCTCGACAGTCAATGTCACATCCTGATATTCCTCGACCGGATGCACCTGTTATTTACACAGGTGCATTTCCTATTTTGACAGCTCGACCGGAGTCAATAAGCAACACAAATAATTAGCAAACAGATCTATTTGAGCCATTGATGGGACCCTAAAATGTACTATTACTCCGGGTCAATAGCAATAAAGAGGTACTATTTACCAACCCCTCCGCTCGGGCAGGATATGACACAAGGTCAATTTTTAAGCGGAGTTTAACAGGTTTGAATTCAGAGTTTTCCTTCTCCTAGACTAGTTGCCTCAACAAGGCTGAAGAACCTAGTCCCTCCTACTATTTACCCATAGCTGGAGGGAGAATAAGGGGGTTCATACCTTTCCCAAGGGTATTTGCCCGAAAGTGAACATAATAGCGCGACTGGAGTACGAACTCGCGTACTACGATTCCGCGGTTCATCGCTTTAACCATTACACCACGAGGTCACCCTCAATAGCAATAAAGAGGTACTCAGCACTCATCTTGAATTAGAGTTTTACCATCAGATACAGTTTAGTGTCGTACCCGTGACACCCAAAGGAGAGTCCCTGTGGCACAGGGTCTAACGTGCTGAATTGCGTCATCATAGTAAGCGAGATCGAACTCAGGACGCGTTATTACACCCATTTTCAGACTAATCCCCTTGGGAAAGGTATAAACCCCCTTATCCTCCCAGCCATGGGTTAAATACAGTAATTTACGAAGTTCTTTGTTTCGATGTGACACAAGGCTGAATGAATGGGGCACCCAATGAGAATTGAACTCATTCGTGTAGGTTTGCTAGTTAAGCTTGCTAACCGTTACACCACCAAAGGTGCCCAGCCATGGCTTAAATAGTAGTACGACTGTTCTTCTACAAGGTATTTGGAATTAAGTAACCCACAAAGTCTGATATGCCATAAAAACAAAGAAACCGAGCCAAGGTATTTCTTTTTTAGGGGACTGGGCTTTTACAACAGTATGCCCCGTCAACAGGGTGATGTAAAACTGTAGTTTTCAACTGGAGAGGGATCAACCTCAGCTGGGTCACCTGATTGAAGGGATCTGTTGAAAGACTAGAAACACCAGATAAATTCTAGTTTATCTGTGGTTTAGTATAGTGTTTGTATTTGCCTAGCCCCTCTGCACGAGCAGGATGTGACATAAAGTCAATCTTTTAGCAGAGTTCGACCGGTTTGAATTCAGTGTTTTCCTTCTCCTGGACCGGTTGTCATACCAAGGTTAAAGAAACCAGTCTTCCCTACTATTTATCCATAGCTGGAGAGAGAATCGTTGGAGTGATAGGGGATTAGCGGTTTGTGAAATGCAAACAGCCTTATCCAGGATTTGAAGTCGTTCTGGACAGTCCATTTCCAATGCCGAAACCATTACAGCACAAACTCTTCCTTTAGTTAACTGCATATCAACTCTTTATGGGTCATTTAATGCTGTATTTTTTTAATTAGTAAATATGGTATATTCGGTTAATGGTTTATTAATGTTGGGTTATTTTATGCCAAATCTATCCTTCTAGAAGGAACAGTATGATACTCTAAAACACACAGCTTGGAGGATAAGGGGTTTCATAACTTTCCCAAGAGTATTTGTCCGAAAGTGAACGTAATAGCGCGACTGGAGTTCGAACTCGCTTACTACGATTACGGAGTTCAGCGTTTTAACCATTACGTCACAAGGACACCAACAAAATTATAATTATTTATAATGATGACTATTTGTATTTTCAAGATTCCTTTGCAATCATTTTTTTTTTACTTGCACTCTTTTTTATTTGACTAATAATTCTTAGCACAGAATTAAGTATTTCGTCTTATACTAACATTAGTGTCATACACAGGACCCCGCTTTATTTGTGAGGGGAGGTAACTCTGAAGGGGATACATTCAACATATTCAAAGCCTCACCAACACAGCTGTTGATGGTTGGTTGGTTGGTTAGTTTTACGGCGTATCAACCCTTTTTGTATCATTTAAACCCAAATTAAGTTATTTTGATAAAAGTTTCAAACAATTCAGTATAGTATAATTTTTGTGGACAGACAATTAAATCTCAAAACAGTTCTATTACAAACAATTCAGCTTAGCATAAATACAGTTTCAATGCCCAAAACAGTTCTATTTCTAACAACTCTGTTTAGCAGAAGTAAACAGTTTAGTTCTATTTGACTCATAGATAGGACCCTATCAGGTGCCTGAGAGCAATAGTAATGAAGGCGTACTCCGCATTCCCCAAAGCTCCAGCATTACTGGAACCTCACCATCTTATTGTTTAGTGTCATATCCAAGACACTCGTTGGATAGGGGGTCTTACTCCTCTGCAGAGATGCAGTAGGTGTATTCTACAGCCTCAGTCGACTGGGCCAGCATCTGTAGAAAAAGAGACAATCCACAATTCTTTATGTATTAGTACATGACACTATCTTCTGTGCGAATGGACCCATTTCCTCAAATAATGAAGGTTTTAATTTTCATTCGTCGCCGAAGCTGCCGTCGTAAAGGGTTAGACACATTTAGCTAGTTAATGGTATCATTTTTCATTCCTGGGTTTGACATACAACATTTATAAATACGAATGACTGTTTGTTTTTGTATATGTCACTATTATTAAGTAACGGAAAAGACATTCAAGTTTACTCAACTTATCACTGAAATAACGAAGTCGGCTTTTGTAGCACATGTACGATTATGAGAGTTTCCGGTATATCTTCAAGCGAAATCAACGCATGCGTAGTCCGTTAGATGATTGGGGCTTTTCTTCTTTTTTTTTCTTTTTTTTTTATTAACGTCAAACGGAAATCAGCATCAGAAAATAAAACTTTCATTAGCATCGTCACCAGTGAATTTCAGGAGACTAAATTTAACATTTTTTTGTTTTGTTTTAGTTTTTTGTTTATTAATAATGTGTTTATTCCCAGCCTTCATCTATATCGTTTGCAACATTTGCTCTATTTTTTAAAAGGTTATGATCTACGCTGTTAGAATTATGCAAATTAGGTCACCTTATCTCATTAAATATTCAAAATGACTGACACATAAGAGAATGAAAACATGACACTTCAAC
The DNA here is from genome assembly GCA_963585895.1 of Sepioteuthis lessoniana. Taxonomy (NCBI): domain Eukaryota; kingdom Metazoa; phylum Mollusca; class Cephalopoda; order Myopsida; family Loliginidae; genus Sepioteuthis; species Sepioteuthis lessoniana. The sequence goes on along the minus strand of OY757912.1, from coordinate 108,717,481 downwards.
GATGGAACATTTTACTTTTTTAACTTTAGGTTATGCAACTGGGGCAAGTTATTTTGTTGATTGAGTGATTGGTTGATTTTAACAATATGTCAACCCGTCTAGGGTTATTTTATGCCAAGAGTTCAAGGAATTGCATTCACTGCACAATGATATTTACATTTTTTTTCGGTTGTTGTTTTACGAGAGATTTTTGTACAGTTATATGATATCAAGTATTCCTATCTAATACAAATAATTTGCACACAGTTATATGATATCAAGTATTCCTATCTAATACAAATAATTTGCATACAGTGTTATGATATCAAGTATTCCTATTAAATACAAATAATTTGCATACGGTTATATAATATCAAGTATTCCTATTAAATACAAATAATCTGCAAACAGTTATATCATATCAAGTATTCTTATCTAATACAAATAATTTACGCACCTATACGATATCAGGTATTCCTAATACAAATAATTTGTGCAGTTATATGATATCAAGTATTCCTATCTAATACAAATAATTTGCACACAATTTTACGGTAACTATTAATAAATAATCTTTAATAAACAATTACGGCTTCAAGTAACTATACTTATAAATAAGTTACAGTTATTTCAACTATCAAATATTGTTATTTAATGCAAGTAATTTTGAAACAGATTTATTAGACACATAGATAGCCCTCTAATAGGTATATGTACACTCAGTCAGACTGGGAGTAATGGTAATAAAGGGATACTTCACATTATTCAGAGCTTTAGAGCTCGAGAGTCACCATCAGGTGCAAATTAGTGTCATACCCAGGATATCCATTTGGCTGGGTCTTACCCCCGTGGATGGAATATAATTAGAATATTCCAGACCTCCTCCCGCTGATGGGACGATTTTTTTTTTTTTAAGATTACAGAAATGTACAATAGTGAACGAAATAAGAGGTTATAGCTTGGTTTGGTTTCTTTGTTTGATGGCATATCAATCTTCGTGGGTTATTTAATGCAAAAGTCATCCTTGTTGAAAAAACAGTTGTGATAGAATCTTATCCACAGCTGAGAGGATAAGGTAGTTCGTACTTATCTACAGAATATATCCTCGGAAGTGAACGTGATAGTGCGACTGGAGTTCGAACTCATTTACTCTGGTATTATAGTCCAGTACGTCAGCCACTACGTTAGCCACTACGTCACGGGACAGCTCAAGAGGTTATGGTAGTTCCATTTATAAGTAACTGTAGAAGTAAGTACTGCTTTAGTGTGGATTATTGAACGTATCTATTCCCAAGTGGTTTAAAAAAATATTTTGTTGTATAGATTCTTTTAAATTATTCAATGGAATAAAAGATTATACTGGTTCCAACCATCAGCAGAAGAATGAACTACATCAGAATGTCTTTAAAACATATCCTTGATTTTGGGTGAAACACTTACATTGCTTAATTTCATTGCTTTGATTAATTTACTGAACTTTTCAGACCCAAATTATCCGTTTATCATGCACTTTTTAACCCAAGAGAGAGAGACAGACAGACAGATAGACAGACAGGGAGAGAGAGCTCAAAATATTAATAAAAAAGAAACGTATCTAAAGATAATACGGTTCTAACCATTTTAGCAAATTAAAATTGTTTACTCTTTATTTTGGTTTGGTTTGGTTTTATGGCATATCAACCATTGTAGGTTATTTAATGCCAAATCCTCTTTATACATATATATATTAAATATATATGATTTGATTTGGTTGAGTTTTATGATATGTCAACCATTGTAGGTTATTTAATGCTAAATACTCCTTATACATATATATATTAAATATATATGATTTGGTTTGGATTGGTTTTATGTTATATAAACCATTGTAGGTTATTTAATGCCAAATCCATTTCATACAAAAGACGGTTTATTTCAAACTGCTAATGGGTAGAATGTTCGCCAATGAGCCGGGAGACCTGGGTTCAATCCCAGGTCACGTCATACCAAAGACTTTAAAATGGTACTTGATACCTCCTTGCTTAACACTCAATATTATAAGGTACGTATCAAGGGGTAAGTGGAGCAATCCAGGAAATGGAGTAGCGCCCTCCCCTACACCTTGGTGTAGTAGCTATTGAAAAGGGAGCCTTCTGGACTATGGTCGCCAACTTTACTGATGCCAAACTGAATTGTTTGAAATAAACTGTTTAGCATAAGTACACAGTTTAAATGTTAAAAACAGTTTTATTTCAAACAATTCAGTTTAGTATAAGTACACTGTTTAAATGTTAAGCAGTTCTATTTGACCTATCAATAGAACTCTATCAGGTGTTACCACTCCGGGTCAGAGTGGACCTGGGAGCAATGCCAATAAAGGGGTACTTCGAATTCCCCAAAGCTCTAGCATTACTGGAGCCTCACTGTTTAGTGTCATATGCAGGGCACTCGTTGGGGGAGTCTTACTCCTCTGCAAGGAAGCAATCGCAGTATTCTACAGCCCGAGCTGACTAGGCCATCATTTTGACTCGTGTGACCATTCAACTGAAAATCTAAACTTTTCTCAGTCAAACTTGGCGATTTTGGTTATTCTCGGCTTCAAAATAAAACTAGAAACATTCTAACCTTTCTTTTTTTTTTTTTTTCTTTCCTGTGGTTTCTTTTCGATGTTTTAACGCAATGAGCTCTTCACTCAGGTTCGCATATATACAGGCAATATACGTCAATGAGTGAGCGTGTCTGACATCGACACACGGCTCACGAAGGCATGGACAGCTATCGATAGACTATCGATCATATGGAAATCAGACCTGACCGATAAAAGGAAACGCAGTTTCTTCCAAACAGCGGTCGTATCGATACTGCTGTATGGATGCACTACTTGGACGCTAACTAAACGACTGGAGAAGGAGCTAGACGGCAATTACACAAGAATTCTGCGATCAATATTGAACAAGTCCTGGCGGCAACACCCCATAAAGCACCAACTATACGGCCATCACGAAAACTATCCAAGTTAGACGAATCAAACATGCAGGACACTGCTGGAGAAGCAGGGACGAGCTCATAATTGATGTACTACTATGGACCCCCACATATGGCCGGACAAAAGAAGGACAACCAGCTCGAACATACATACAGCAGCTATGTGAGGATACGGGATGTAGCCCTGAAGACCTACTAGAGGTGATGACCGATAGGGAGAAGTGGCGAGAGAGGATCAGGGATACCCGTCCTAGCGGCATGACATGATGATGATGAAATGTATTTACCAACCTTAAGGCTCTAGAAGGATGTGATACAAGGTCAATATTTTAGCGAGGTTTTTACAGGTTTGTATTAAGAAATGTTCAACTAAACTGGTTGCCATACTGTTGTGTTCTGGTTAGTGAACACAAGTAGTAGGAATAATAAGACAAACCACGATATGTGAGGGAAATAGTTATATTTACAGGAAAGAGTATTTACAAGAGATAGACTGTTAGTAATAAGAACATAGGATTTGTGACAGAGTAATGATATACTTCAACAATAGGAACGGCTCTTCTGGTCTGACCCGTAGGCTTATTCCGTAGGCTTAGACTGATCTCCACTACTGCCATATATGGCAGATGGAACAGCTCATTATGCTGAAAAGGTAGGTGATACCCAACACATACAACATTAAAAGGCCCAGTTTGTCCCACAATTTGCACATAGCTGAAGGTAGAATTCTTATATGCATAACTTTCCTAAAGATATCAGCCTTATGTTAAATGCAAGCAACGTAGTGAAGGATTTAAACTCGGTTTGCCGTATCCATTTTCGACTAAGAGAACCATTACACAACGGGGGCCAATACGCATTTGCATAATACTTATGTATACATATGCATGTGGAAGTAAGCATATATGTATATATGTATGGATGTGTATAAAAAGGGAGCCTCCTGGTCGCCCTCGACTACGGTCGCTACTTTTACTTACACCAGCTCATTAACCTAGTGGGTAGAATGTTCGCCAATGGTCCGGGACACCTCGGTTCAATCCCAGGTCACATCTTACCAAATACTTAGAAAATGGTACTTGATACCTCCTTCCTTAACACTCAGCAATATAAAGTACGTATCAAGGGTAAAGTAGAGCAATCCAGGGAAAGGAGTAGCGCCGTCCCCTACACCTTGGTGTAGTAGCTATTAAAAAGGGAGCCTCCTGGTCGCCCTCGACTACGGTCGCTAATTTTACTTACACCAGCTCATTAGCCTAGTGGGTAGAATGTTCGCCAATGGTCCGGGACACCTCGGTTCAATCCCGGTCGCACCTCCTTGCTTGACACTCAGCAATATAAAGAACGTATCAAAGGTAAAGTAGAGCAATCCAGGGAAAGGAGTAGCGCCATCTCCTACACCTATATGTATGGATGTTTATAAACAGAGGCGTAACGTCTGAATATGTGTATCGTAGTATCAAAAGGATAGCTAAACGAATCAGAGTGGACAGCAGATTTTGATAGCTGATAAAATAGAAAGAAAAGGATTTCTCGATGAAAATGAAGGGGTCATTTCTTAATGTCTGTAACAGATTGAAGCTTTCGGTGCTAGTACGGTCAAGGGTCAGTAGACAAAGATCACATTTTTGCATACATATTTTACGTGGTCCACGCAAGAAAGCGGATTTCTTTTCTGAAAATTAGAAACTCATATATTCAAGGAAACGTGGCACTTCTAGAGACCAGCAGTTATGTCCGTGGACTGAGTAGTCCAACCGAGTCAGAGTGGTAAGCAGTAGTGGATTGCTTAGAGCAGAAGACGTCCGAGAGCTCCGAATTAGAAATTGACTGTTAAACAGAATGCGATAGAAAATTGACCAGCATTCAAGCCTTCTTCTGAAGTCTATCAAGTAATAGAGTCGCTTCTCTAAGGGTGAAAAGAAGATGTCACACACGCACACACGCACACACACACACACACAGACCGCCTCCATACACAAAGGGGTCGTTGAAAGCGTAATTAAAAATGTCTACTGAATTCTAAGGTTCATTTGTTTCTTTGTGAAGCTACTGACCTCTTGTTCATACAGTTTCAGCTAAACCCGTCAATTGAAAAATCTCCTATAAAAACAAACGCAATGTGGAAACAGACACGGAAATATATTCTGCTTCAATATATGGCCAGATGTAGTAACAAAGTAAAGTTAGTCGATCGTAGTCGAGGACGACCCAAAAAATTCCTTTTCAATAGCTACGATGTGTTGGGGGAGGGATTTACTCCTTTCCTTGGATTGTTCCACTTTACCCTTGATACATACCTTAGTGCTGAGTGTTAAACAAGGAAGTATTAAGTACCATTCTTTGAGTCTTTGGTATCACTCAACCTGGAATTGAATGCCAGTCTCCCTAACCATTGGCGAACATTCTTCCAACTAGGCCAATGAGATGATATAATCTACATCAAGATTGAAGCAATGCATAATGAAGAACAAAATTAGAGGCTACGGTAGTTCCATCTATGAACAGAACGCAGAGTTTAGAATACACTGACTGTGTCCCTCAAAGAGTGATAAGGGTGCCCCCACCCAAAAAAAGTGTGTCCTGGTTATGAAATTAAACTACATCCATATTTACCAACCCCTCCGCTCGGCCAAGATATGGCACAAGGTCATTTTTAAGCGGAGTTTTGCAGGTTTGAATTCAGAGTTTTCCTTCTCCTAGACTAGTTGCCTTACCAAGGCTGAAGAACCCAGTCTGCCCTACTATTTACCCATAGCTGGAGGGAGAATAATTTGATTCATACCTTTCTCAAGGGTATTAGTGCTATGTGAAATGCAATTAGTCTCGTCTAGGATTTAAACTCGTATCGTCGTGTCCATTTCCTACAACGATAACCATTACACCACGGACACCTCCACTTACTATATATAATGGCGAAACTCCAGTTCTTGATATCTGTGGAAAGTGGAGTACGTCTTCTTTGCTATTACTTCCAAGTCCACTCTGACTCGGAATAGTTGTATCTGCTATGGTCCTATCTATGAGTTAATAGATATTTAAAAAAATATTTGTATTCGATAAGAATATTTGATACCATATAGGTAAATTATTTGTATTAAGAAAAATTAATTGTTTAAAATTAATTGTTTATTGGTTACTTGAAGCAATATAAGTAAAGTTGGCGAGGTGCCCGTGGTGTAATGGTTATCGTCGTAGGAAATGGATACGACGACACGAGTTCAAATCCTGGACAAGACTAATTGCAATTCACATAGCACTAATGCTCTTGGGAAAGGAATGAATCCAATTATTCTCCCTCCAGCTATGGGTAAATAGTAGGGCAGACTAGGTTATTCGGCCTTGGCGAGGCAACTAGTCTAGGAGAAAAAAAACTGAAATCAAACCTGTTAAACTTCGCTTGACCTTGTGTCATATCCTGCCCGAGCGGAGGGGTTGGTAAATATGATAAGTAAAGTTGGCGACCGTAGTCGAGAGCCACCCGAAGACTCCGTTTTCAATAGCTACCACAATAAAGTTTAAAGAAGGGCGCTGCTCCTTTCCCAGTATTGCTCCACTTTACCCTTGATATATACCTTATAATGCTGAGTGTTAAGCAAGGGGGTATGAAGTACCATTTTTTGAGTTTTTGGTATGACTCGAACTGAGATCGAACCCCGGTCTCCCAAGACATTGGCAAATGCTTTACCCACTAGGCAAATAGACCTGTTAAAGCAATGTAAATGTATGCAAATAAATTATTATTAGAAAATAGAAATAATTACTTAAAATTATAAAATATAAATAATTACTTCAAATCATATAGCTATTATACCGGACATTGGCATGATGGTTAGAGTGTTCGCCAATAGCCTGGGAGACCTGGGTTCAACCCCAGGTCGAGTCATACCAAAGACTCAAAAAGTGGTACTTGATGCCTCCTTGCTTAATACTTAGCATTATAAGGTATGGATCAAGGGTAAAGTGGAGAAATCCCGGGAAAGGAGACGCGCCTTCCCTACACCTCGGTGTAGTAGCTATTGTAAAGGGAGCCTTCGGGTCACCTTCGACTATGGTCGCTAACTTTACTATATAGCTATTAGTATTATGTAGGAATGGTTGAAAACATACTACTATATTAGATAGGAATACTTGATACAGAGCTGTGAGTGAAAAAAACCTCTTAGGTTTCGTTAGGCTTGCTTTGATTTGGTTCTATGGCATATCAACTATTGTGGATTATTTAATGCCAAATCCTCTTTATTCATATATATCAAATATACATTATTAATAAAGACGTTTTTTTAGATAACATTTTTTGCGCACAGATAAATGGTTTCAAGAATTTCAAACACGAATATTTCTATTTACTATTAGTCATGTATTTACACGCGGTTAAATGGTTCCAAGTATTGTTATGTAGCACTAACAATTCGGTTAAAAAATCAGCCATTTGTTTTACACCCAGTTAAATGACTAAACAATTCTACTTCTAACAATTCAATTTAGCATGAGTCATTTGTTTGGATACACTTTAAATGTCAAACAGTTCTATTTGACCCATAGATAGGACCCTATCAGGTGCTACCACCCTAAGCCAGAGTGGACCTGGGAGCGATGGCATTGAAGGGCTATTCCGCACTTCCCAAAGCTCCAGCATTACTGGAGCTTCAACATCAGAATTTTTAGCGTTGGACACTTGTTGGCAGGGTCTTACCCCTCTGCAGAGATGCAGTCGGTGTATTCTACAGACCCCACCCCCACCCACCCAGTCGACTGAGCTAAAAAAAAAAGAAAAAGAAACTCTTGAAGAAAAACTACACAAAAATATAGATATAAGCGTACAATTTACATGATTTCCCAACCTCTTGGCACAAAATGACCCTAGAAGGGTTGACATACCACTAAAATCAATCAATGAACTAATCAATCAATTAGTATAAATATATATCTTCCCAAACGTCTTCTCGTGAGCAGGATGTGACACAAGGTCAAGTTTTATAGGTCTGAGTTCAGAGATTTTCTTCTCCTACACCGGTTGCCATACTAAAATTAGAAAGCCAAATTTGCTGGATGGAAAATATTTAGATGCATACCTTTCGCAAGATTTATTACCACTGTGTAAAACTGTAACGGCCGGGTCCAGTTTTAGAACTCGAGTCATCGTGTCTCTTTCCTGCGACAATGGCGTCAGTTCCGTCCGTAGAAGTATTTTCTGCTTTAATTCATTAGTTGGTCCTGTGATGCTGTAATCTACCTCTAGAAAATAGCAATGCACTACAGTGAACGAAATAAGAGGCTCTGGTGGTTCCATCTATTAGCAGAGGCAAGTACCGTTTCAGTGAACCCTGTCAATAGTATTCATGAGATTTAAAATATATGATCACAAATTTTATGGCTTGTAAGCAAATTGGGCGAACGATAGGCGCTGTCGTTCGTTTAAAACCAGCAGGTTTTCCTCCAGCATCGACATCTGGCGGTGATTGTCACCAGCTCGGAACATGGGATATAAAAATCCAGCTGTTAAAAAGTGAGTTAATGGTACAAGCAATAAACCCGCCAAAAACTCATGACAAAACTAACCAGTATTTGTTACACTGCCTTTGCCTTTTGCAGATCCTGTAAAAAATCGTCAAATTAGGTAGTAAATATAAGCATCGCTTCTACTTATAAAAATGCCATAAGTCGCAAATATGTAGACTGTATCGTGGAGTTCCTCTCTTGGCCATAAATATCCTTTGCTGCAAATTGAACGAAATCATCTGAACTTACAAGGCTTCGTTAACTGTGGACGATCAAATTCGTCAATTCGGAAGTGTGAATATTATTTATATTCCATGCTAATAAACCCAATAATAATAACTCATGTCAGCAGCTGTAATTTTATTCATCTTCTGAAGACACTTATACACATGAGTGGAGTTTAAACTGGCTCATTAGTCTAGTGGGTAGAGTGTTCGCCAATGGTTCGGGAGACCTGGGTTCAATCTCAGGTCACGTCATACCAAAGACTGATGCAGTTTATCCATTTTATACAAAAAACGGTTTATTTCAAACTACTAACGGGTAGAGTGTTCGCCAATGAGCCGGGACATCTCGGTTAAACCCCAGGTTACGTCATACCAAAGACTTTAAAAATGGTACTTGATGCCTCCTTGCTTAACACTCAGCATTAAAGGTACGAATCAAGGGTAAACTGGAGCAATCCAGAGAAAGGAGTAGCACCCTCCCCTACACCTTGGTGTAGTAGCCATTAAAAAGGGAGCCTCCTGGTCGCCCTCGACTACAGTCACCAACTTTACTTACACCGGGTCATTGGCCCAGTGGGTAGAATGTTCGCCAATGGTCCGGGACACCTCGGTTCAATCCCAGGTCGCATCTTACCAAATACTTAGAAAATGGTACTTGATACTTCCTTGCTTAACACTCAGCAATATAAAGTACGTATCAAGGGTAAAGTAGAGCAATTCATGGAAAGGAGTAGCGCCGACCCCTACACTTTGGTGTAGTAGCTATTAAAAAGGGAGCTTCCTGGTCGCCCTCGAATACGGTCGCTAATTTTACTTACACCAGCTCATTAGCCTAGTGGGTAGAGTGTTCGCCAATGGTCCGGGAGACCTGGGTTCAATCCCAGGTCGCATCTTACCAAATACTTAGAAAAGAGTACTTGATACCTCCTTGCTTAACACTCAGCAATATAAAGTACGTATCAAGGGTAAAGTAGAGCAATCCAGGGAAAGGAGTAGCGCCCTCTCCTACACCTTGGTGCTGTAGCTATTAAAAAGGGAGCCTTCTGTTCGCTCTCGACTACGGTTGCTAACTTTACTTTTTACTAGTACATCTACCCAACATACGCAGAGCCATTTTACCGCTCTGTCGGTTGGGCTGGAGAATGTGCCAGCTGCAACTCTGTAGAGGAATAAGACCCCTGCCCCAACAAATGTCCAAGGTACGACATTAAACTACATCGGATAGCGAAGCTCCAGTCCTGGAGAATGGGGAGTACCCACTCACTGACATCTCTCGGACTGATAGTATCTATTAAGGTCCCATCTATTGGTTAACTAGGAATGTTCAATCATTTACTAGGGATTATTACAATTATTAGTTATTTGGAACCATATCATCATCATCATCATGTCGTGCTGGTAGCACGGATATCCCTGACCCTCACTCGCCACTTTTCCCTATCGTTCATTGCCTCAGGCAGGTCTTCTGGACAACATCCCGTATCCTCACATAGTTGCTGAATGTATGTTCGTGCTGGTCGTCCTGCTTTTGCACGGCCATGTGTGGGGGTCCATAAGAGTACATCACTTATGAGCTCGTCCCTGCTTCTCCAGCAGTGTCCTGTCTGGTTCGTCTAACTTAAATAGTTTTCGTGATAGGAGGCAGGTGGCCGTACAGTTGGTGTCTTGTGGGCTGTTGCCGCCAGGACTTGTTCAGGATTGCTCGCAGCATTCTTGTGTAATAGCCGTCTAGCTTTTTCTCCAGCCGTTTTGTTTTGTTAGAGTCCATGTAGTGCATCCATATAGCAGTATCGATGCAACCGCTGCCTGGAAGAAACTGCGTTTCATTTTATCGATTAGGTCTGATTTCCATATAATCGATAGCCTATTGATAGCTGTCCATGCTTTCGTTAACCTCGTGTCGATGTCCCTTTCGGTTGATGCGACGCTGCTTCCTAGGTAAGTGAATTTGTCTACTAGTTTAAGAGGGGTTCCGTCTAAAGTGGAGATGTCACCCGTTTGATTATAGCACATATATTCCGTGTTGTGTGCATTGACATAGAGGCCTATGCCTGCGGCTGCTCGTTTCAAACTATGCAGTAGTGTTTCAGCTTGGTTGAGTGTATTTGCCAGTATCGCTATGTCATCAGCGTAGTCGGCGTCGGTAATTGTTTTTGCGGGGTACCTTCTGCTTCTTTTCTTTGTCAGCTCGAAGCCGTTTTCTCTGATTTTATCGATCGATGTTCTAAGCACATAGTCTAGGCAGATGATTAAGAGGTATGGAACTAGATGGTCCCCTTGTAGTACTCCTGCTACAATATCGAAGTATTCTGTGTCTCCATCTGGTGATCGTACTTTTACTTTGGTGTTTCTATAGAGAATCGTTATTGTTGCTACGGTTTCTTTAGGTATGCCGTATGCTAGTAGGATTTGTTCCATCTTTCCTCTGTGAATGGAATCGAAGGCCTGCTGTGTGCAAATTATTTATATTACCTAGAAGTACGAGATAAATAGAATTATTAGTGTTAGATAGGAATACGGCAAACCATCTAATTCTATGAAAGTAAGTTGACGACCTTAGTCGAGTGACCCGAAGGCTCTCTTTTCAATAGCTACTACACCGAGATGTAGGGAAGGGCACCACACCTTTCCCTGGATTGCTCCACTTTACCCTTGACCCTAACCTTATAATGTTGAGCATTAAACAAGGCAACATCAAGTACCATTTTTTGAGTCTTTTGTATGACTCGACCTGGGATTGAACCCCGATCTCCCGGACCACGGGCGAAGACTCAACTCAATTATTAGTTTTAGATTGCAATATTTGAAACTATTTTACTGCATGCACTAACAACTCGTTTAATAATAAAGTTAACTATAGACTATTCGCTTACGAATCATATATATATATATATATATATACAGGGTGGAACGATAAAATTGTCGCCCTAGAAAAGACGACATGATTCCATTTCCGTTTAATGAAAACCGGTTTTCTTTTTTTGTTGTAGACCATCTCCTAGTTGGCCAGTTGTGTACAAATCCCAAGAGCGATAGGAGCCTTCTATCATGTCTGAAAGTAACACAATGTTCAACGAGCGCGATCGGAGATGCGCCGCTGTACAACCGATCAAACAGGACAACAGGACCATTGCCAACACCCTCAAAATGCAAATCTAGATTGCCACAAATAACAGGGACATGCCCAGGGTGATGAAAACAAAGTTTCCGGCTACAGTTATGGTCTTTGGTGTGGTTTCAATTGAGGGCCACCTCACATCGAAGTCGGTTTGAAAGTCAACACCAAAGTGTACCTGTATGTGCTGAAGAGTATGGTGATCGCTTAGTGCAATCAGGTGGCCGGTGGCAGACCCTGGGTGTGGCAGCAGGGCTCGGCGCCGGCCCACAAGTCCAAAGAGACCCAGGCTTGACTTCAGAAGGAGTTCTACGACTTTGTACCCTTCTCTCACTGGCCCTCTCCTCCTCCGACCTGAACCCGCTGGACTACTTCGTTTGGTCATACATCGAGAACACCACCAACATAACCTCCCACAACACCAAAGCCAGCCTGATCGCCGCCATCCGCCGGCGCTTGTGGAAAAGGCATGCACCCAGTTCCGGATCCGTATCGAGGCGGTGATTGAGGTTGAAGGCGGCTACATTAAATAGATGTCAGCTGTACTACATAATCAAGTTACCTGAATTGATTTTTTCAATAAAAGTTTTAAAATAAAGCTGTAGTGTTGTTTTCTTTAGGACGACAATTTTATCGTTCCACCCTGTATATATATATATATATAGAGAGAGAGAGAGAGAGAGGAAGAGAGGGAGAGAGAGAGAGAGAAATTTTGTTTTTTGTATGATTTTTAAATATTCTTCGTTGATTTGATATGACTAATATCATCCCTCCCAGGCTTGATGACGATTCATTAAAAGCCGAAACGCTATAGTGTCGACTTTTTTTTCTCAATAAATCTTTCCTTCTGCTTGGATTACCTTGTTATCAATTTTTCTCTATATTGTCAGATTTTATTCCATTTTTTACTTTCATATATATATATATATATATATATATATAAATTGAATACAATGATGGCGTGAAGAGAAACGTTCACAGCCTCGTTGAGGAATTGAACTTGGTTTGACTAGTTCATTTTCTCTGACGCGAACAGTTGCACACTTCTCAACATTCTCATGTGAGAATTATAGTCATTTATTCTTTGCGTGTAGGTATCCTTCAAATTGATAATATGAGAATTATAGTAATATAACCGTTTTATTCTTTTCATATATGAATCCTTTTAATTATAATTTAGTGCCAGTCGACGATACTTTTTGCACACGTGGAATTTAAAAAAACGTAATTTTTTTAAAGTTCAGCTTAGTTCAATGAGTACGGTCAAAGCCAGATTGACACACCTCTACACAATGTCTTCAAGTGATTTTAGACACAACACAAATGAATCAAACAGCTGTGACTTTCAAAGCATACGATATCGAATCAATATACTAAACATATGTCGAAGGCTTTAAAAAATCCTACAAATGTCCAAATCAGAACAAGGATAAAAACGACTGCATAGTTCAATATTTTATGGAAGCTAGAAGAGCTATCCGGTGTTACCCGGCTGAAAGTAAAATATTACATATAAAAGTCTTGTTGGGAATGTTTTCTGCAATATGTTTCTCCTAAATTCATTTATCTAATTTATTTGTTCTTACTTTATAGTGGATCTGGGTCTGGTCTATTTGTTTTAATGGCATATCAACCTTCTTGAGTTATCTAATACCAAGCCATTCTCCCTGAGGAAGAGTAGAGGTACAATTTAAACCATAGCTGAGAGGATAAGGGGGCTCATAGCTTTCCCATGGGTATATATCCGAAAGTGAACGTAATAGCGGGACTGGAGTTCAAAACTCGCTTACAATGATTCCGCAGTTCATCACTTTAACCATAACACCCCATGTGGCTCGTGATTAAGAAAATAAAAACAATTATTATTTAGAAACATTTATGTTGTTTTGAATATCATTAAGAAAATATAAACAAGAAAAAATAATTATGCAATTAACAAAGTGCAGTTATTTTTAAGAAACATTAATACAATGTATTATTAAGAAATATTAGGTATCAGTATTAACAATAAGTACCAGCTCATTGGGCGAATGGGTAGAGTGTTCGCCAATGGTCTGGGAGACCTTGGTTCAATCCCAGGTCACGTCATATCAAAGATTTTAAACATGGTACTTGATACCTACTTGCAATATAAAAGGGTAAAATGGAACAAAATGGAGTAGTGCCCTCCCTTACACCTCTGTGTAGAAGCTATTGAAAAGGGAGCCCTCTGGTTGCCCTCGACTACGGTCACCAACATTGAACCGGCCCATTGACCTAGTGGGTAGAGTGTTCGCCAATAGTCCGGGAGACCTGGGTTCAATCCCAGGGCGTGTCATACCAAAGGCTTTAAAAATGGTACTTGATACCTCCTTGCTTAACACTCAGCAATATAAGATACGTATCAAGGGTAAAGCTGAGCAATCCAAGGAAAGGAGTAGTGCCCTCCCCAACACCTCGGTGTAGTAGCTATTGAAAAGGGAGCCTTCTCGTCACCCTCGACTACAGTCGCCAACTTTACTTTTAACTTACTATTAACATTAAAAAATAATTATGCGATTATTTTAAACATTTTAAAAAATTAATGGCGATAAAAAAAAGATAATAATTTTCCTTTTTGTTTTTACATTGCAGATGAAATATGAAGAGCAGGAATATCGTTCTTTCCTTTCCTTTTTTTCATTTTTTCTTTTTCCTTTTTTTTCTTTTGTTTTCTTTGAAAACTAATATTGTTTCATAAACAGAAAATAAGAGAAAATTATCTAATTCTTTCTATTCTCTTTTGCTTCCTTTGACATCTTTTTAGCTATGTGACATTAATGTACTACTTACTTGTTTTGGTGTTGATTTGGTTTGGTTTGGTTTGGTTTGGTTTTATGGCATACCAACCATTGTAGGTTATATAATGCCAAATCCTGTTTATACATATTCCCCTAATCTCTAAAGCTGGAACTTCGCCATAAGATGTTTTAATGTCATATTCATGACAGTCGTGGGGGGGGGGATTCATACTCTTCTGCAGAGATGCAGTTGCTGTATTCTACAGTTTCTACCGACTGGCCAATATTTATTTGATTTCGAAAGCGTGGAATACGAAATTATAACGTTGTGTGTAAAATGGGAAATTTTTCTGAATCGAGATACCCTAAAATTACATGTATCGCGTCTCCCAAAAGCCGAATCAACTCAAGATTTGATTTTAAAATAGATGTCTACTTTGGAACATCAAAGCTTTGATAGGAATGAAAGCAAATACCGAAGCTCAAGCAAAATACTGTTATTCGAATGCTGATTTTCAAAGTAGGCATATCATCTCCAATTGTAAAATTGATTCAACATACACCTCTAGGCATACATTTCTACTCAGTCAAGCCTGTACACCAGTGTGGTGTGTTTAATGTTACGGTTATCGTCGAAGGAAATGGAATCAGCGACCCGATTTCAAATCCTGGACGAGGCTGTTTACGTTCAACTTCACGTTAATGCCCGGATGAAATGCATGACACCAAATAATCTTATGATAAGGATCTAGTAATGCTAGATCTTTGGGAAATGTCGAGTACCCTTTCATTTCCATTACTCCCAGGTCCACTCTGGTTCGGAATGGCAAGACCTAATAGTGTCCTATCAATGGATCAAATAGGACTGTTTGACATTTGAACAGTGAAAATAAAAGACGTATGCTAAATTTAATTGTTTGAAATAGAACTGTTTGATCATTCAAATGTGTGTAAATAAATGACTGATGTTTGATTTAATTATTTGTGATCCATAACAATACTTGGAACCATTTAACTGTGTGCAAACAAACTGAGCTTAGGCTCTTTAAAAAACGTTATCAACAAAATGTGTTTACAAATATATATTTGATATACATGTATAAACAGAATTTGGCGTTAAATAACGTATAGTGGTTGATAAAACCGAACAGAACTAAACTAAGATTCAGTTCTTTAGGCGTGGTAAGGCAACCAGTCTAGAAGAAGGAAATATTGAATTCAAGACAACAGTACACTGCTTAAAGATTGACTTTGTGTCGCATCCTGCTCGTAACTGAGTGGCTGGGCAAATACATGTTGAATTGATCTCAAAAGTAAAGATGCTATGAATTTTGTATTTCTGGTAGATTAATAAGCAATCGAAACGTATTCATTATCATTACGTCGCACTGACAGCACGGATTTCCCTGTTTCGTTCTCTTCATCTGTCCCAATCATCCATCGCTCCCGGCAGGTCCTCCAAACTACAGCGTACGCTCAGAACTGATGTGAGTTCTTATTAGTCGACTAACACTGGCGTGTCTGTATGTAGCGGTCTAAATAGATATTAATTTACATTATTTTTATCCGATTTCTACAGATTTGAAACTCTGTAACCAAAAAAATGCATATGTATCGACCCAAGTTCTTGCTGAATATATCTAACAGGAAAGTCGAAAAACCACGACCATACAAGATAGAATTGAAAGATTCCATACCGCCGTTGTGGAATGAAGAAGAGTTAGGCAATAAATAATATATAATAATATACGTTTTGCTTTAAAAATTTCCCAGTAAAAATAACAAAATCCTAGTCTCCTTGGTTTAAAAGAATTTTTTTTTAAGAAGTTGGTCGGGGTTTAAATCTTTATAGGCCATAGTGAACATAAAAAAATCGGAAGCGTTTTTCTATCCTCTATTAATGCCCAAAGGTTAAATGTCGAGCTGCAAAATTTTGTTTACCTACTTACTGGGCACAAAGGAAGGTTTTTCAGTGAAAAAGTGTTCATCACGAGAAAAAGAGGTTCTTATCAAAAAGAACTCTCAAACAGTTACCTTATAGCTGCAAGATGTAGCTAATCGTTCAGAATCCAACTTTATATATAATTATTTACAATAACATAACCTTCTTACTTAAGACTAAACCCAAAAATGTCTAATTTAATAAATCTCTCAAGCATTATTCTATATTATCTATAAAATACTGTAAAATTATTCGAAGATCAATACAGTGTTGCACAAAAATGAAAACACTTCTTACAAAGAACAAGGTATTTTTCTTTTAAACTAAAGATACCAGAATTTTCATATTTCTAATAGAATATTACACTATCAAAACGGATATTATTTGGTATTACTTATTATTAAACGCTACTGTATTAAAACTTCCTAACCAGAATATGAATGTAGCAGTCCAAAAATAAGTAAATCTTTTAATATTCTTAGCAATAAAATTTATTCAGTTTTATCTTGAGGTGTAGCTGTTTTATTGTTGGTTCCAAAGTTTCAATGCAGTTGAGTTTGGTAATAAATAAATAATACCTAATAGTTCTGGTTTTTATTGGATAAAGTTACACTAGAAATACCAGAATCCTGTTATTTTTGTTTTCAGAAGAAAATTAGCTTATTATTTTACCGAAAGTATCTTTTTTAAATTTCTTTGTTTATAGGAATATCAACCTTCGTGTCTTATTTAATGCCAAAGCCATCCTTAGAAAAAAAAAACAGTAGTGGTACTACTTAACTGATTGCTGGTGAGGATAAGGGGTTTCATGCCTTTTCCAAAGGTATTAGTCCGAAAGTGAACGTAATAGCGCGACTGGAGTTCGAACTCTCTTACTTCAAGGCCGAGTCCAACACATTAATCATGACGTCACAGGGACTACTCTCTTTTTTTTTCAAATGTTTACTTATTTATGGGCGATTTTGTAGAAAAAAATCTCTTTTCTCTTATGTGAATTTTTTTTATTGCTTTAATAACTGTTACAATGTAAATTTTAAATTGACAACAAAGATAGCAAAATAGTCATCGTTTAGAAAAATGAACTACGTAAAATTCAGTTTGAAAAATACTTTTGTCTGTTATTCTCATCATAGCTGCGACCTGAGATATGACCTCTTACCCGGTGTATGCGGATACCTTGACCTGTTAATAATATTTGTTCATTGTCTCTTCGTGAGTTTAGCTTGTTCATAAGACGCCTGTCGCCATGGGTGAAAAGGTCTACACTATAAAATTGAATTAAAAAAGACATTTTAACACCAATTCGATGGTCCGCAATACTGTATGATATATTATACAAGGCCGGTATTTTATTTAGCTAATATGACACTAACTTAAACACGTGGAAATTCCACGGTGTGATGAGAAACATCTACCAAGGATTAAAGATCAAGATGATATTTCACTTTTTCTTCATAAGTTACATATATATTTAAATAATACTTCAAATGCATATTTACATATATACAATTCTGGTTGGTAATTTTTTTTTTTTTTTGAGTGGGTATGGTATATCTGGCCATTAGGGTTATTTAGTACCAAATACTATTTATACATATATATTTAAAAAATACTTTAAATAAAGATTAGCCCAGTCGGCTGGGACTGTAGAATACACCGATTGCATCTCTACAGATGGGTAAGGTCCCTCCCTCAACGAGTGTCCTGTATATGACATTAAATCACTTGATGGTGAGGCTCCGTCTTTTGAGATTTGGTGAATGTTGAGTACTACCTTATTCCCATTGCTCCCAGGTCCACTCAAACCCGAAGTGATAGCACCTGATTTGCAAGTGAATAGTCTGTTGGTAATTTCATTTTTTAAAAAGTTGGAGTAATTTGTTTGCACACAATTAGATATTGCAATTGTTTACACGCAGTGAAATGGTTTCAAGTATTGCTATCTAACACTAATAATTCTATTCGATATTAATCATTTGTTTGTACACAGGGAAGTGGTTACAAGTATTTATTTGGTTTGGTTTGGTTTGTTGGATTTTATAGCATATCAACCCTTGTAGGTTATTTAACGCCAAATCCATTCTAGTGTAAATAATCAGTTCTATATAAAATAATTCAGTTTATCATGAGTACACAGTTTAATTGTCAAAAACATTTCTATTTCAAACAATTCAAGCAGTTATATATAACAATTCAGTTTAGTTTAAGTACATTTTCAATGTCAAAACAGTTCAATTTCAAATAATTCAGTTTAGCATAAGCACGCAATTTAAATGTAAGTACAGTTTAATTGTGAAAAACATTTCTATTTCGAGCTATTCAGATTAGTCAAGCAGTGCTAATTCAGTTTAGTATAAGTATAGATTTTGTTTACTCACTGTTAATACTCAAAACAGTTCTATGTTAAACAATTCAGTTTAGTGTAAATACAGTTTCCAAGGGTATTTGCCCGAAAGTGAACGTAATAGCGCGACTGGAGTACGAACTCGCTTACTAAGTTTTCGCAGTCCATCGCTTTAACCATTACACCACGAGGACACCCCCCTACCACACTAGGTTTGAGTGGACCTGGTAGTGATGGCAATGAAGAGGTACTCATCATCTGATGGTTTAGTGTTATATCCAGGACACTCGTTGGTTGGGTGGGTCATACCCCGCTGCAGAAAAGTTATGGTTGTCGTCGTTAATGATATAATTGGTGATCAGAGTTTAAATCTTGGACGAGGCTAGTTGCATTTCACATAGGGCTAATGCTTTTGGGAAAGGCATGTATCCAACTATTCTACTCCCAACAATAAGTGAATAGCTAGACAGACAGGCTCTTTGACCTTGATACGGCAACCTGTCTAGGAGAAGGAAAACTAAACCAGTTGTTCTCCGCTTAAAAACTGACTTTGGGTTGTTGGGTATCACTTACCTTTTCAGCATAATATGCTGTTCCATCTGCCATATATGGCAGTCGCGGAGATCAGTCTGGGAAGAATAGACCTACGAGTCAGACCAGAAGAGCCGTTCCTATTGTTGAAGTATATCATTACTCTATCACTAATCCTATGTTCTTATTACTAACAGTCTCTCTCTTGTAAATACTCTTTCCTGTAAATATAACAATTGTCCTCACATATCGTAGTTTGTCTTATTATTACTACTATTTGTGTTCACTAACCAGAACACAACATGGGTCGAATCCTGTTCGTGGTGGAGGGGTTGGATAAATACTTATTTCAGTTGATTCAGTTTGGAGGTGGGGGCACGCTGAAGGAAATGGTTAGAGAGTGGAATCGGCGACCCGAGTTCAAATCTTGGACGAAATTGTTTGCATTTCACTTAGCGTTAGTGCCCTTCAAAAAGGTATGAATACATCTGCCTCCTACTTCGCGCTAATGTCCTTGGTAAATCCATCCGTCCTTCCCCAGCAATGGGTGAATAGTCGGGAAGACTGGGTCCTTTAGCCTTGGTTAGACAACAAGAGTAGGAGAAGAAAACTAAACATTCAAACAATCTTTAGTCCGCTAAAGAATTGACGTTGAGTCAAATCCTACCCGTGGCGGAGGGGTTGGGTAAATACTTCCTCAAATCTTCTCTACTATCAACAAATCGCCTATGTGGTTTATTTACAAAGATTCAGTTTGACTAATCACCATCATCATCATGTCGTGCCGCCAGCACGGATATCCTTGACCATCTCTCGCCACTTCTCCCTATCATTCATCGCCTCCGGCAGGTCTTCAGGGTTACATCCCGTGTCCTCACATAGCTGCTGTATGTAAGTTCGGGCTGGTCGTCCTGCTTTTGCTTGGCCATATGTGGGGGTCCATAGGAGTACGTCACTTACGAGCTCGTCCTTGCTTCTCCAGCAGTGTCCGGCGTGTCTGGCTCGTCTAACCTGTATAGTTTTCGTGATGGGAGGCAAGTGACCGTACAGTTGGCGTCTCGTGGGGTGTTGTCGCCAGGACTTGTTCAATATTGCTCTCAAAATTCTTGTGTAGTTGCCGTCCAGCTTCTTCTCCAGCCGTTTAGTTAGCGTCCATGTAGTGCATCCATATAGCAGTATCGATACAACCGCTGCCTGGAAGAAACTGCGCTTCATTTCATCGGTCAGGTCTGATTTCCATATGATTGAGAGCCTATCTATAGCCGTCCATGCTTTCGTCAGTCGTGTGTCGATGTCGTTTTCGGTTGATGAGACG
Source organism: Sepioteuthis lessoniana (assembly GCA_963585895.1). Classification (NCBI taxonomy): domain Eukaryota; kingdom Metazoa; phylum Mollusca; class Cephalopoda; order Myopsida; family Loliginidae; genus Sepioteuthis; species Sepioteuthis lessoniana. The sequence goes on along the minus strand of OY757912.1, from coordinate 108,696,803 downwards.
CTACTTCCTAGGTAGGTGAATTTGTCCACTAGCCTCAGAGAGGCTCCGTCTAGTGTGGTAATGTTGCCCGTTTGGTTGTAACATATATATTCAGTTTTGTGCGCATTGACATGGAGGCCAATGCCTGCTGCAGCTCGTTCCAAACTATGCAATAGTGTCTCTGCTTGATTAGGCGTATTCGCCAGTAACGCCAAGTCATCAGCGTAGTCGGCGTCTGTGATTGTTTTTGCGGGGTACCTTTTGCTTCTTTTCTTAGTCAGCTCGAAGCCATTTTCTCTGATAATGTCGATCGAAGTTCTAAGCACGTAGTCTAGACAGATGATAAAGAGGTATGGGGCTAGTGTGTCTCCTTGTAGTACTCCTGCAACAATGTCGAAGTATTCCGTGTCTCCATCTGGTGAACGTACTTTCACTTTTGTGTTTCTGTAGAGGATCATTATTGCTGCTACGGTTTCTTTTGGTAGGCCGTATGCTAGTAGGATTAGTTTCATTAGTCATCATCAAATCGGTGGATGAACATTATTATCATTATAACAGATTCAGTTTGCTGTCTGCGGTATACAGTTCGTGTATTGGTCGAATTTTGAAAGATTTAATTTTCAAGAACAAAATTAAATCGACCAATACATGAGTAATGATTTCGTAAATTAAATTGAAAAATAATAGGAAGGATTAGAAGGAACACACGGCTTTTATAATTAACTTAATAAATGATCAATAATTATGAGCCCAGTGATTAATGAAATCAACTTATACGTTATCTGCGTTCATTTTCTCGATGTATACCTCTCCAATCCTTTACTTCTTTTCTTCTTTTTTCTCTTTAGAAAGAAAGAAAGAAAGAAAGAAAGAAAGAAAGAAAAAGGAAAAGCAAAAGGGAGACAAAACAGGAAATAAATAAGGAACGAAAAAGAAAACAAGAACTAGAGATAAAAAGTAGTGAATAATTGAAAGAAAGGAGTGAAAGAAATGAAGAAGTGAAAGAAAGAAAGAAAGAAAGAAAGAAAGAAAGAAAGAAAGAAAGAAAGAAAGAAATGTGTTTTCAAAGGAAGAAAATAAGAAAATAGGATATGAGAAAAGAAAGAAAGAAAGAAAGAAAGAAAGAAAGAAGGCTGAGCACTTCAGTTTTTGTATGGCAACCATTCTATGAGAAGGAAAATTTATCTTTTCTGACCCCAGCTGTGTATAAATCGTAGAGCACACTAGGTTTGGCACCCAGTCTAAGGTTGTTTAGGCTTTTTGGGTTTTATGGCATATCAACATTTGAAGGTTATTTAATGCCAAATCCATTTTTAAACAAATAATCAGTTCTATTTCAAACAACTCAGTTTAGCATGAGTACAGAGTTTAATTGCCAAAAACATTTCTATTTCAAGTTATTCAGTTTATTGAAACAGTTCTAATTCAGCTAATTTAGTTTAGTATAAGTATAGATTTTGTTTACACTCAGTTAAATGTCAAAACAGTTCTATATCAAACAATTCAGTTTAGTATAAGTAGAGTTTCAAAGTCAAAAACAGTTCCATTTCAAACAATTCAGTTTAGCACAAGTACACAGTTCAAATGTGATACAACTCAATCATGTACAAACAGAATGCACAGGAGGAAAGAAATTTACAAAATCGCAAGAAAAGACTAACCACTAAATGTACATAGACGATATTAAGCTGTTTGCCAAAACTTGAAAAAAATCGGAGTATCTTATATAAATGATAAAGAATATACAATCAAGATATATAGGAATATAATTTGGCAGAAAAAAATGTGCATGCTAATAACGAGAAGTGGAAAAAGACAAATAACTAAGGAATAGAACAGCCTAATCAAGAAATAATCAGAACACTCGGAGAAAAGGAGAATTACAAGTACTTGGAAATATGGAAGCGGAGATGAAAGAAAAAATACGAAAACACTTAGACGAACGAGAAAGCTTCCCAAAACGCTGAAGCATGAATCTCATCAAAGGGATAAACACCAGGGCTTTTCTCCTTGTGAGATATTCGGGACCATTCTTGAAATGGACAAGGAAAGAACTTCAATAAATGGATAAGAAAAGAAAACTAATGATGATGAAGAAGACCTTATATCTGGGCGATAACTTGAGACAGACTAAATGTGTCAAAAATAGAAGAACAAAAAAAAAAACGGATAGAACGGATGACTCTAAGACTACATAAAAAGTTCAAAGAAAGACTGACTACTACATCCAGAAACAGCACTGATGACATAAAGATCTACCGAGCAACAATAAGTAGGAAAACAAACGGGGAGAAAAACAACTGCATAGATATTTCCAGCAACAGTCTGACAAATTTCATACGAGAGAGCCTGGACATGGCTAAGAAAGGGTAAGTTTAAGAGAATCAAATATGTGGAAACGAAAATAGACAAGACGCAACAGAATTGCAAATTGTAGGTTATGTGATGATACATATTTACCAACCCCTCCGCTCGATCAGGATATGACACAAGGTCAATTTTTTAAAGCTGAGTTTAACAGGTTTTCCTTCTCCTAGACTAGTTGCCTCACCAAGGCTGAAGAAACCAGTCTGTCCTACTATTTACCCATAGCTGGAGGGATAATAATTGGATTCATACCTTTCCCAAGGGTATTAGTGCTATGTGAAATGCAATCAGCCTCGTCCAGGATTTGAACTCGTATCGCCGTGTCCATTTCCTATGACGACAACCATTACATCACAGTGTCGATAGAGACAAAAGTATTAATCATAAAATGAGCGAATGAAGCAAACTAGAGCAAGAAAAGTTCAAGCCGAGATACGACAGAGTGGGAATGTGACACGACGTTACAAAATTTCTAAGTCCCAGACTTTAGAGACGTTAGTGTTACTCTAACCGCACCTCATCGTCACTCTCCCTATCTCGATATTCCTTCTTCTTCTCTTTGCCAGGAAAGCAAACCTCGTTTATTGTCTCACAAACGTGTTTCAATAAAAATGATTTTTTGTTGTTGTAAAACAATGGGTTTTCTCTATTCTTTGAGTTGCTAGACAATCTAACCACTCATATTACCTGACCGTCAGAAGAAGTTCCGGCTGAATTGTGTCACCCCCCTCCTTGGATCTTTCAAACACAACATGGGCACGGAAGGATTTGACAAAGCAAACAGCCGGAAGCTAATGTGGTAGTCACGAACACAATAGCTACAAGTACGATGACTAGTAGTCACACCACATTGGGCTCCGTGACTAGCATTGGACAACAGGGATGATAATCCACCGACATTCTCGGATTTTGAGATATAAACAGATCACCTAATCCCGGCTAGAAACCAGACCTAGTGACAATTTTTAGAAAAAGGGAGAACCTGCTGAATAGTGAACTTTTTCATCCCAACGAAGTAGAGTGAAAATCAAAGAAAAGCAAAGAAGAGACAAGTACTCAAACCTTGCCTGAGAATTTTTAAAAAGCTAGGGAAAATGAAGGTGACAATGAAACGACCTGTAATTGGTGAACTTGAAACGGTCCCCAAAAGCTTGGAAAGGAGACTGAAAGAGTTGAAAATCGGAGGATGAATCAAGACCATTCAAACTACAGAATTGTTGAGATCGGTCAGAAAATTAAGAAAAGTCGTGGAGACTTAAGTAGACTTGCTGTTACTCAGACTCGAATGGAAAACCATCAACTAATGCTGGAGTGGACAATTCGTAAGGAATAATAATAATAATAATAATAATAATAATAATAATAATAATAAAGACTAAAAATCTTCAATTAAAAAATAAATTTAAAAAAGCATTTTGGTTTGTACAAGCTTTTACTTCAAATGTTATTTTATGGGCACATTTGAAAACTATCAAGGAATCCATTATATCGTTGTATTTACATCACGCACACACACACACACATACACAGACACAGACACACGTATATATATATATATATATGTTAGTGTTATCAAATATATGTTCGCTTATTACAAACCTTTACTCCAAAGGTCGTTTCATGTGCACATTTGAAGACTATATACAATTCCACTACATTAACACTAATATATATGTTAGGGTGTGTCAAAATATTTTAGATTATTTTACAGACTTTTATTCCCAAGTTTATTCATGTACATATCTAAAAAACTATCCAGACTCCACTATATTATCTATCTATATATCAGTAAAATTCACATTGTATATATATATATATGTATGTATGTGTGTGTGTGTGTGTGTGACCCAGGAAAGCAGCTTATAATAGAAAGATTTGTACTAGATCAATACCATTAAGAGGTCAAATGTAGAGAATAAAGTAATTTCCAGTCTAGTATGAAAATGAATGATACTATTTACCAACCCCTCCGCTCGGGCAGGATATGACACAAGGTCAATTTTTAAGCGGAGTTTAGCAGGTTTGAATTCAGAGTTTTCCTTCTCCTAGACTAGTTGCCTCACCAAGGCTGAAGAACCTAGTCTGTCCTACTATTTACCCATAGCTGGAGGGAGAATAATTGGATTCATACCTTTCCCAAGAGTATAAGTGCTATGTGAAATGCAATCAGTCTCGTCCAGGATTTGAACTCGTGTCGCCGTGTCCGTTTCCTACGACGATAAAGACTACAACACAGGCACCTCCACAAGGTGAAAATGAATGATAATTCACGCGAAACAGAGATGGCTACGAAATGCTAATTATGAATCACCCCTTTCTAAAAAGGAGTATCAATATCATTTTGAACCGCTATTACAACAGAACCTAAATGGTTCACTGGATGTCTTGCATATTACTAAAATATTCAATATATATATATATATATATATATATATATATATATATATATATATATATATATAACCCCTCCATTACGGCCAGCTTATGACAGAGAGTTGTTTTTTAAGTGGAGTACTGCTGTTTTGAATTCTCAGTATTCCTTTTACTCAACTGGTTGTCTGTGTAAAGTTAAAGAGCCAAGTCTATCCTACTATTTACCAACAACGGGAAGTGGGTAGCAAAGATGAACTGATGCCTTTTTCAAGAGAAAGGACAAAGTGAAAGGCAACAGGTTCGTGCAGAATTTAAATTCGAATCGGCGATTCCATTTTCTACGATTATGAGCTTTACAGAAAACACTCCTTTATGTATATTCATCATTGATTGCTTTTATAGCCATAGCCTTTCTCTGTCACCGAAACTACGTTACTACCAACGTCACAGTTCCCTTGGTTATTCATATTACATTGTACACGATTTTTTTTTTATTTAACTCTCAATTGTTAATGAAACTGTTTTATATTATTATCATTATTAACCTTATCTACATGCTAATAATATGCAATTGTATATATATATATATATATATATATATACCCGGACATTGGCATAATGGTTACAGTGTTCGCCAATGGCCCGGGAGACCTGAGTTCAATCCCAGGTCGAGTCATACCAAAGACTTTAAAAATGGTACTTGATGCCTCCTTACTTAACACTCAGCATTATAAGGTACGTATCAAGGGTAAAGTGGAGAAATCCTGGGAAAGGAGTAGCGCCCTTCCCTACACCTTGGTGTAGTAGCTATCGAAAAGGGAGCCTTCGGGTTACCCTCGACTATGGTCGACTATATATATACATATATATATATATATACAATAGAATAGAGGTTTACATATAAAAAAGATAGCGTATTTGCATATTAATCCTAAAAATTGGATTTTAATACTTTCTTGATTTCTAAATGGTTTTATTTTAATAAATATCAGTAAAAATGCTATCGATAAATCTTAGAAGAAATACATTCACAAAATGAAATAACTGTAATTTCATTCTTTACAGTCTAATTTATTCAAAGAGTTAAATTATAAAAATTGGGCAATGAAAGCCGAAAGTGATTGAAAGAGCTAGCGTCCAAGCAATTCTATTATTCGATTATTTCAACTAAAGTTTCAAAAATGTTTGACGCTTGAATACTCTACGTTTAATTTTATATAGAAATCAAATTAGAATAAATTAAAAATAAGCGTAATCTTTGGTTTGGTTATTTAGTTTAATGGCTATTTGATGTTTATTTAATACCAAATCCTGCATATATATATATATATATATATATATATACCAACCTTTCCGCATGAGAGGGAGACAACACTATGTTAATTTTTCAAGCATAGCTTAACAGATTTGAATTCAGAGTTTTCCTTCTCCTAGACTGGTTGCCATACCAAGGTTAAAGAATTTGGTCGGCTTCACTATTTACTCAGAACTGGAGGGACAATACCTTTCTCCAGACTATTAGTTGTATGTGATATGCAAACAGTCTCGTACAGAATTTGAATTCGAGTCGCCGTATTCATTTCCAACGACGATAACCATTACACAACGAATGCATGCTGATACATACACATATATATATATATATATATATATATACTGCTTACGGTAATTTTTTTTTCGCTTATCTTCCTTTTCCTCTCCCATGATTTTTCAATGGTCACTACCCCAAGTCTATTTCCTCGACAAAGTCACGGTTTTTTTATTCTCTGATAAGACATAACCGAAAGGAAGGGTCCTCTTTTTCAGAATTCTAATATACGAGGAGCCTTCAATAAGTTTCCAAACTTTTTTGTGCAGGCATTTAAGATTGTCGTAGACTCTCGAAAATTCAGTGTGTTATTGCTATACATCTTATGAGATGACTGACCAATTTTTATGATCTCAGGTTTAAATTAACAGCTACAGCAGGAATTGTAATACACCCTAAAAAAGCTTGATCGTCACAGCTGGTGAATTTCAAAAATCCAATCTAAACTTGAGGACACTTTAGAAGAACGATATGCAATAAAATTCTGTTTTATACTTGGAAAAAATGCCACAGAAACGTATGGAATGCTTCAGACTGCTTTTGGGGCATCTCGCATGAATCGAGCATCAGTTTTTGAGTGGCATAAGAGATTCAAGGCAGGCAGGGAGTCTGTGAGGTGTGGAAGGAGTAAGGAAGTCAGAACACCAGAGTTGATTGGCCAAAAAAGAATTTCATGAAAAAAGACCGTCGTGTGTCTATAGAGACAATAAGTGCGCAGTTTGATGTCAGTTTGGGAACTGTACACACAATTATTCGCGATGAACTGAAGATGCGGAAGATTTGTGCGAAGTTTGTCCCAAGGGTGCTCAGAGGAGATCAGAAAGAAAGACGTTGTCATGACAATAGGTAGATGGTCGAGGTGATCAATTCAGATCTCGCTGTTCTTGATGACCTGCGATGGAAGCTGGATCTACTGCTATGACCCAGAGATCAAGAGACAGAGTTCCCAGTGGAAGCATACTGGCTCTCCCAGACCCAAGAAGGCAAGACAGAGCAAATCCACCCACAAACTTTTAATGATCCCTTCTTTTGACAGCACTGACCTGATCTACATGCACAGGGTTCCCACTGGACAGACAGTCAACAAGGAATGCTATGTTGAGGTTTTAAGGGAGTTCAGAAAGAGATTCCTTGGGAAGAGGCCAGCAATCTTCAAATCGGGTCAGGGGCATTTCCAGCAAGACAATGCACCTGTCCACAACTCCATCCTTGTCACAGACTATTTGACCAAGATGGGCACCAAGACAGTTCCTCAGCCTCCCTATTGTCCAGACCTTGCTCCCTGTGACTTTTGGTTATTCCCTAAGCTCACAGTCTGTCGTTATGAGACAATTGAGGAGATGAAAGAGGCTGTGACGAAGGTCATTGACACGCTCACACAAGAGGACTTCCATGTGGCCTTGCAGAAGTTTTTGGAACGGTACAAGTGCATTGCAGCCGGAGGAGATTACTTCGAACGGGACTAGAGCTTCATGTGTGTACTATCAATAAAAGTGCCCATACGAAAAGGGTCTGGAAACTTATTTAATGATCCTTGTATTTCAAAATATTCTAATTTATTTAAAGATTCATTAGCTTTTACCTGCACTTTTGGAATTTTGCACCTACTGCAGAATCTTTAGATATATATAATTTAATTTAATTTAACAGATCCAACATGAAAAACGTTTTCATGTTGGATCTGAAGAAGTCCTGTTAAAATTTATTTTGGAGTTTTTGATTCATATCAATGCTTTTAATAGAATTGAAATAAATTCATAATCCTATTGTGACCAAATATTGTTTCTTTCTTGAAATGATATTTGCTCTGTGAAATTATTTACATTGAGCTCTTTACCAGGAATATTTGAATATTCGGATTTCGAATAATTTAATTGTCCTCGCGAAATAGTTCCCTACTCCAGATTTACTGGATTGAAAAATTCCTATATATATATATATAATTTGTAAGGGAATACTTTGTATGTATCTTTATTCTTACACGTGTTAGAACTCATTTGTTTGGTCACATTTAAATGATTTCAACAATTGCTATTTAACGCTTATAATTCTTTTCATAATAATAATGATAATAACCATTTATTTGGAGGTGCCCGTGGTGTAATGGTTATCGTCGTTGGAAATGGACGCGGCGACACGAGTTCAAATCCTGGACGAGACTGATTTCATTTCACATAGCACTAATACCATTGGGAAATGTATGAATCCAATTATTCTCTCCCCCCCCCAGCTATGGGTAAATAGTAGGACAGACTGGGTTCTTCAGCCTTGGTGAGGCAACTAGTCTAGGAGAAGGAAAACTCTGAATTCAAAGTTGTTAAACTCCGCTTTAAAAAATTGACCTTGTGTCATATCCTGCCCGAGCGGAGGGGTTGGGTAAATATGATAACCATTTATTTGCACACAGTTAAATTACTGCTACTGTCCCGGCCGAGAGATATACTCTTTGGATACGTTCTTTTTTTTAAAATTTCGTTAGTCTTTCTAATTCGATATAATATTTTATCACATTAGAACTTTAATATTACCTCCAGACGGCGCATATTTTTGTTGGTATGAATCATCATCATTTTGTCGTACCATCAGCACGGATATCCCTGACCCTATCTCGCCACCCCTCCCTATCGTTCATCTCTCCCGGCAGCTCCCCAGGGCTACACACCGTATCCTAACAGAGCTGCTGTATGTAGGTTCGAGCTGGCCGCCCTGCTTTTGCACGGCTATGTGAAGGGGTCCATCGGAGTACATCACTTATGATCTCGTCCCTGCTTCTCCAGCAGTGTCTCACATGTCTAGTTCGTCTAACTTGGATAGTTTTCTTGACGGGTGGTAGGCGGCCGTATGGCTGCTGCTTTGTCGGGTGTTGTCTCCAGGACTTGTTCAATCCTCGCAGCATTCTTGTGTAGTTGCCGTCAAGCTTTTTCTCCATGCGTTTAGTTATCATCCATGTAGTGCACCCACATAGCAGTATCGACACGATCGCTGCTTGGAGGGAACTGCGTTTCATTTTATCGGTCAGGTCTGGCTTCCATATCACCGATAGCCTATTGATTGCTGTCCATGCCTTTGTTAGTCGCCTGTCGATGTCTGTCTCGGTCGATGAGACACTGCTTCCTTGGTAGGTGAACTTGTCTACTAGTTTCAGAGAGCTACCGTTTAGTGCGGAAATGTCGCCTGTTTGATTAAAGCACATATATTCCGTTTTGTGTGCATTGACATGGAGGCCAATGCCTGAGGCAGCTCGCTCCAGACTATGGAGTAGGGTTTCGGCTTGGGCGAGTGCATTAATCTTTAAACATCAATAAAAGCGATTCTACATGTTTTTAATAATGACCATTTTACAATGCGTATGCAATATGTGTATAGACTGCAAGTAATTAAAAAGCACTTGAAAATTATACATAGATAAAGTGATAAGCATCGATGGTGACTAATGATTAAGCTCAAGTTTTGTAAATGATTTCACTCGGGTAGTGGTAATGGTTTGTGTCGAACTAACCCCTCTTTACGGATGGGCTGATATCAAAATAAGAGTATAACGGGCTGCCACCCATTCTCAGACCCCATATGTTTGTGTCGAACTAACCCCTCTTTACGGATGAGCTGATAACAAAATAAGGGTATAACGGGCTGCCACTCATTCTCAGAACAATACCCCATATGTTTTCAATTCTGAGTTTTTCCTTTTCCGAGACAAATCACTCAATCTGATAGGCTCAAAATATCCTGACTATATCCCCATCAGAAGGGTAGGACTCAGTTCATCAAAGAATGTGTGTTATGGGTATGTCAACTAAACTGCATCTGATGGTGAGGCTATGGTTCTGGGAAGTGTGGAGTACCGTTCATTGCCATTACTCCCAGATCCACTCAAACTAGGAATGGTAGTACCTATGAAAGTTCGATTTATGGGTCAAATAGATATGTATTAAAAATCATTTGTGTCAGAAATACCTGATGCCATCCAACTAAGGGCAAATTATTTGCAATTGATTGGAATAATTAATATTATAATTTTGCACAAAAATTGAATATAAACAAATGAAAAAGTTGCAGTTTTTAAAGAATTATATTCATTGAGAAGAGTTATAATTATTTGCTTAGAATTTTTTTTTTTTTTACTCCTTTAGAGTTTTTCACATCAGCAGTATCTGATGGTTTTTCACTGGAGTTTGAGTGACAGCAAGTCTTCTCAAGTCTCCAGAACTCTTCTCAGTATTCTGGCCGTTCTCAGTAATGCTGTCATTTGGATAGTCTCTACCCGTCCGCCAACTTTCAAGTCCTCCAGGCCTTTTAAAAATCCTTTAGTTATTGGTATAATCGTTACTTTCATATTATTATTATTATTATTATTTACTCATGAGAGTTTTTCACATCAGCGTTAGCTGATTGTTTTTCATTGGAGTCTGAGTGACAGCAAGTCTCATCAAGTCTCCAGGACTCTTCTCAGTATTCTGGCCGTTCTCAATAATGTACTAGTTTGGATGGTCTCCACTTGTCCGCCAACTTCCAAGTCCTCCAGTCCCTTTAGTAATCCTTTAATTACTGTTCCAAATGTATCAAATACAATTGGTATAATTGTCACCTGCATCTTCCATAGTTTTTTTCCATTCCCTAGCAAGGTTGAGGTACTTATCCTTCTTTTTACATTCTTTCAATGTTATTCTGTGGTCAGCCAGGACAGCAAAATCGACAATACACTTTTTCGAGTTTTTCACACCGGCCGATGGTTTCTCCAAGACTCTTCTCATTATTGTGGCCGACCTTAATAATGGTGTAGTTTGGATTGTCTCTACTCCTCCTCTTATTTACCAGTTCTCCAGTCTCTGTATCAGTCCTTCGGTGAGTGTATCAAGAGCACCAACGTCAATTGGTATCACCGTCACTTTCAAGTTCCACAGTTTTTCCAATGCCCTAGCAAGGTCCAGTAACTTATCTTTCTTTTCCCTTTCTTTCAATTCTACTCTGTGGTCAGCCGAAATAGCAAAGTCCACAATTCGACAAGTTCCCCTTTTGTTGTTGCTGTTGTTGTTATAGCTGATTATGACTAGGTCTGGTCGTCTGGCCGAGATTAGTTTGTTTGTTTGTTTTATTTTACGGCATATCAACCTCATCGGTCATTTAATGCCGAATCAAGTAAAAGAAAATAAGTCTGAAAAGAAATTCAAAGGTGAAGTCTTAGGAATTAATGATAAACTTTAGATAATTAGTTGGGTTTTTTTTTTTCTTAGGAGTTTATTTGTTGGGAATCATGATCATAAAAAACAAACTGTGGAACAGGTTGTGGAAGGGATCAGTTTGTTAGAATATATCTAGTAAAGAAAGGGTTTATAGAAGTAATTTAGTCTTATTGTAAATGTCTTTAGATTTTTGTGTATTACGTCACTGTTTTTAGAGATGATATCACATAATTTATTTCAGTGTTTTAGAACAGTTCTTTCATATTGTTTGCACTAGATTAGGTGATCCGTTTGTATCGTCAAATCCCAGAGTAGTTTGTGCGTCTCATTCTCCAGGACAGAATTCTGGATTGCATATATACTATTTGTTCGTATGGTCGAATTCAAATTTCTTGTAAAATTCCCAGTGGATCACCTTGCCCACCCAGTCGTGTCCAGTTTTTCTGTGCTGATTTGCTGCATTCACTTATGTGATTGATCGTTTCGTCTCTATCACCACATAACCTACATCTACTGTTTTGTTGCGTCTTATCTATTCTTGCTTTGATATGATTGGTCCTTTTGACGTTGTTTTGAGCTGCAATTAGAAGAGATTCAGTTCCTCTTTTAAGGTTTACCTTTTTAGTCACATCAACGTTTTTTCGACGTTCAAAACGTCCATAGACTTGTTTTTCTTCCCATTTTTGTTTTCTGGTTATTTCCATTCTGTTACTCCTCGTGTTGTCAGTTTTGTTTCTGGTGGGTGTAATCAGTCTTCCTCCACACTTTTCTATGTAGTCTTCAAGTCGTTTTATCGATGTGTCAACGCTGTCTTCAATACTGACAAGTCCTCTTCTTTCTTCTTTACCTGACACATATACATAGTCTGTCAATGTCATCCCTGGGATGTAAGGCCTTATGTATGGTCATTCGTTTTCTTGTTCTCTGGTCCATTTGTTTAGGTTCTTCTTTGGTCCACTTGAAGAATGGTCCCAAATATCTTAAAAGAGTATTTATCCCTTTTTATATGGTTACAGCAATATAGTTTGGTTTTGCGTAGCTTTCTCGTTCTCCTGAGATACTCTTTTTTTACATTTTTTCTTTCATCTCCACTTGTTTGAAGGTATCGGCTTCCAATATTACCAAGTATTTGTAGGTTTCCTTTTCTCCGGGCGTTCTAATTTTTTCTTGATTTGATAGTTCCATTTCTTCCGTCATTTGTCATTTCCCACTTTTCATTATCAGCATGGCGCATTTACCAATGCCAAATTCCATCCCGACGCCCTGACTGTATATCCTCACTGCCTGTATAAGGGTTTCCAATTCTTTTCCGTTTTTGGCAGTTTGATATCATCCATTGATCTTTTCTTACGATTTACTCAATTTGTATCCACCGGTTCATTTCCTGAGTATGTGGTTATGTAGTGTAATGGTTATCGTCGTTGGAAATGGACACGGCGACACGAGTTCAAATCCTGGACGAGACTGATTGCATTTCACATTGCACTAATACTCTTGGGAAAGGTATGAATCCAATAATTCTCCCTCCAGCTATGGGTAAATAGTAGGACAGACTGAGTTCTTCAGCCTTGGTGAGGCAACTAGTCTAGGAGAAGGAAAACTCTGAATTCAAACCTGTTAAACTCCGCTTAAAAATTGACCTTGTGTCATACCCTACCCGAGCGGAGGGGTTAGTATATAGGATTATCGCTATTACAAATAGTAATGGTGATAGTGTATCTTTCTAGAATATACTTCTCTGTTTTTTCCTCCTGCTGTCAATTCCACTTTCCAGATTTCTTTGGTTTTCTCGATAAAGTTTATGACTTCATCTGATATCTTGTACATTTTGAGACAGTCTAGTATCCAGCTTTACAAACCATATGAAATGCCTTTTTGTAGTCAATCCACACCATAGCTAGATATTTTCGTCTCTTCTTACGATCGTTTAGGATGTGTTGATTATTATTATAATTATTATTAGTGGTAGTAGTAGTATATTGAGACCCTATAAATGCATAGGTAGGACATATTGAAACCATGTGTGTGCAAATATTATAAGCAAATGAAAAAATCCAATTTAAAAGATGCATTAAAAGTATAGTTATACTTACAATAAAATATTAACAAATGAATCAAATTTTGGCATTAGATAACCCATATGGAGTTGATATGCCATTAAACAAAAAAAAAGCCAAGCCAAGATACAGTTAAAATTACGATCAAATATTTACAAATAAATCAAATTTTGGCATTAAATAACCCATATGGGGTTGATATACAGGGCATTAAATAATCCATAGGGAGTTGATATGCCATGAAACAAATAAGCCAAACCAAGTCAAAATATAGTTAAAATTACAATCAAATATTTACAAATGAATCAGATTTTGGCATTTAATAAACCATTAGGAGTTGATATGCTATTAAACACATGAGCCAAACCTGTTATAAAATATGTATTTAAAATTTAATTTATACTGTCAGCAGGAGTTAGATGCTGATTATATCCTTTACAGAGGGTTAAGACACTCCCATCACCAAAAGAGGTGTTTTCAGTATGACACTAACCTGCATCTGGTAATGAGGCTACTGTTCTAGGGAGTATGGAATCACCACTTCATTGTCATTACTCCCAAGTCCACTCAGTCCCTAAATAGTATTACCTGTCCCATTTATGGATCAAATAGATGTATTTGAAAATTATTCATATTGGATCAGAATATAGGAAATTATGACTTTATGCAAGCAAATGATCATTAAGAAATAAAAATGCAATTTTGAAGAAAATGCAATGAAACATTAAACATAGAGTTGTGATTGTAATTAAATATTTAAAAACAAATCAAATTTTGGAATTAAATAACTCCTAAGAAGTTGATATGTCATTAAACAAATATACCAACGCAAACCCTATTCATTTCGTTTTTGCCCAATCGGCAGAGCCTAAAATACCATTCTTGTAGATGGGTATGACTCCACCCAAAAAATATTTTGGGTATTACACTTATCTACATCTGGTAATGAGGCTTCAGTTCGAGAGTTCAGGGGAGTGTAGAGTAGCCCTTCATTGCCATTACTCCAAGTTCCACTCTGTTCCAGAGTGGTAGTACCTACTAGAGTTCTATCTATAGGTCAAATAGACCTGTTTAAAATTTATTTGTAAACAATAGGACCGTATGCAAAAAAAGAAAAAGAAAAAGAAAAGAAAAAGAAAAAAAAGAAATGTCTTAAAAGACAACACAAAAAATGTTAATATGAATGTACAATAAACACAATTCCCTAACCTCTGGGCATAAAATAACCCTGGACGGGTTGATGTTGTTAAAATCAAGCAGTCAATCAATTTGACCAGTTCCTCTACTAAGAAGTCTACTAACAAGTCTGACCAACTATTTTAGTGTTATCTAGGTTAAAATAAATTTTAGCATTTAAAAAAAAAACAGGGGAAAAGTTTATGTTGTATATTTTTTTGTTTTATTTATTCACTTTTATTTATTTGTTTGTTTATTTACTTTTTATTCACGTGGGTGTGTCGACCAAGAGCCGGCTAGCCGACGCTTATAGCGGACGGGCGGTACCACATACCAAACATATCTACGTGCAGGCCAATGATTTTTTTTTTATAAACACCCACGTTGTACCGACACCTTTCCGCTTTTTTTTCTTACTCGGTAGGGAGCTGGACTGTGGGGAGCGAAGCATTGGTGTCAAGTAAATCCAGGTTTAAGAATTCAGCTCAAACTCTGAGACACCTGATTTAACCGTGAATCAAATAACACTGCTGGAGTTTTTTTTTTTTTCGAAACTAAAAAAAATATACAAGCTAATCTTATTTTTTTAAATATATATATATATATATATACAGAACGAAACAGATCTGTCTGTGCATAACTATATATATATATATATATATATATATATATAAAGAAGTTTAATGTTTACAGATGGAAATTGGAGCATTTCTTTCTTTTTAAAGAGTTACGAAATCAAATAAATTCAGTTGTTGGACATTTTTAGCACATTAGGCTTCCAATTTCTCTCCTGCTGATAGAAGACCATGACCTACTTGCAATCAGGGAGGATTAGTTAACCAGTTAATCTCTTTGGTGGGGCTAATTTTTCCTCTCAAATCCATAGTTAGTTCTGTTTCCCGCTCAACCATTAGTGCATGAGCTTATTTGATTGATAAAATGAAACGGAGAAGAAACAGCTGTTATATTTTTCGAGTCAAATACTTAAAGCTCATTTACCAATTCTTTGCTTGATCTCACTTCCCAATCAATGGTTTATTGGTTGATAGTTTGATGAACTGATTTTAACGGCACGTCAACATTTATTATAGTATTACTATCATATGCAAGTAAAGTTGGCGACCGTCGTTGAGGGTGACCCGAAAGCTCCCTTTTCAATAGCTACTACACCGAGGGTAGGGAAGGGCGTTACTCCATTCCCTGGATTGCTCCAATTTACCCTTGATCCTTTCCTTATAATGCTGAGTGTTGAGCAAGATAGCATCAAGTACCATTTTTTGAGTCTTTGGTATGACTTGACCCGGGATTGAACCCAAGTCTCCTGGGCCATTGGCGAACACTCTAACCGGCTCATTGGCCTAGTGGGTAGAGTGTTCGCCAGTGGTCCGGGAGACCGGGGTTCAATCCCAGGTCGAGTCATACCAAAGACTTAAAAAATAGTACTTGATGCCTCCTTGCTTAACACTCAACAATATAAGGTACTATCAAGGGTAAAGTGGAGCAATCCAGGGAAAGGAGTAGCGCCCTACCCTACACCTCGGTGTAGTAGCTATTGAAAAGGGTGCTTTCTGGTCACCCCCGACTACGGTCGCAAACTTTACTTACTTATCATATGCAAATAATTTGTACACATTCGTATGGTTTAAAGTATTCAAATCTAATACTAATAATTATATGGTTTCAAGTAATTATTTCTACTTAATAACAGACATTAGACTGTACAATATGGTTTCAGATAACTAATAATAATCTTTAGTTAACAATTATAGCTTCAAGTAAATATTCTGAATATAAATAATATACATTTTTATATGGCATCGCGCATTCTTATCGTATACGAATGATTTTAAACAGATATATTTGACCCATAAATGCGGGTCAGAGTGGACCATGGTGTAATGCCAATGAAGGATTACTCCCTATTTCTCCAGAACTGGAGCCTCACAATCAGATGCAGGTCAGAATCATACCCTGAAACTCCCTACTTTTAGTGTGGGGCTTACCATTCTGCTGGAGATACAGTGTTGTATTTTGGCCTTCGACCCGGCCAAAAATTCCATTCCAAGGTGATGCACCGGAAGGAGATAACACATTCTAATGGCAGTTATGAGAGAAAATCGCGTGGGCAGAAATTGGCTGACGAAATGGGACGAGGTAAAAAAATTCCCATGGTACATTCATAGATTGATGCACCGGAAGAGAGTGACCTGTGAACTGCATGACAGTTATTTCCTCTTGATGACGATCAAACATGCGATTTCAAAGATCGAGTAGGCGATTGAGTGGGCGTTGAACTATTATATAACTCAGTCAAGACAGAAGTCAAGAAAGAGTTCCAGTTGGAGTAAGGGCGAGTTATAGACGAGATGTGGTAGGGAAAGCCACACCAGGCCGAAGGGGCTCGGGGCCCCCGATTGAGTTGGGGTCCAGAGAAGTTGCTGATAAGATGCAGTAAAGAAAGCCGTCACCCAGCAGAGTGAGCCCCGGGGCCTCCGGTTGAGCATCAGGAGAACGAGAAAGACACAACGCTGACGGCCATAAGAGTGGGGGTCAAAATCTTGCAGTTATCTTCGGTCTCCAGCTCCCTCTCACATGCAAACATTGAATAACCTTTTCGAACCCTTGCAATAAAGTGAGAGGTACATATATTTATAAAGAAGTCTTTACTCGTCGTTTATTACTGCGTCGGTATGTATACAACAACAGTCCATAAGCCTATGTTAATATGCTAATGTACAACCCCACCAACCTTTTAGTGTGGGGCTTATCCTTCTGTAGGGGATACAGACAAAGTTAACATGTTAATTTACCAAAATGCAATTCCGTAAACTCTAGGCATAAAATAACCCAAGACGAGTTGATATATTCTTAACATCGATCTATCAATATATCATAGGGTTATGGAGATTTTAGGAGACTCGAGGCATTTTTATGCGGCCAAGACACTGTGCAAGATAAACCCCATTCTGTTCGAACGATTACTTGAATAATTTAAGAGCCCTCGATAAAAGCGAGGGCTCTCATCAAATCTGATCAATGCTTTTCAGTGGTAACATTTAGTGATCAATTAAAATTGATCAGTTGATTTTCAATCAGGGTTACCAACCTGAAAAACAAAATTTAAAAATTTATTTGATTACTCTCAAGATAAAAAAAAAAGCAGTCCCATTAATTTCTTGACTCGCTCTCTGCGAACAAATTTTTGCTCAAAAGGAATATTCCTGTGGTTATGCAGCCCCTTCATTCTCTGAAAATACTTCATTGTAACTATTTTCTTTTGCGAAAAATTCAGAATTTCGAACGCAGATTTTCAAGACTGTTAGTTACTTCAGATTTGGCGTAACATAATCTTCCAACTCCTTCACTAACAGAAAATGAAAATTCAACGCATTGATATGTTTCAATTTGCCCAAAATAAAACCTACAGATAATACAGCTGGATTATAGTAAATACTCACAAATGCAAATCAATACAGGTTTCAAAATAAAGGGGTTAACAAGAGTACTCAGGCCCCGCCCACATTCTATACCCAGATTAATATAATAGGTGCCTCCACACTCTCATGTGTGAATCTAGCATGTGGCTATGTGACCGACAACATAAGCTTAATCATAAGAACTCTCGTTGATGGAATGAAAGGCGGTCAGAGACGAAACTTAGGAAATTTTTTAAATGAGTCAGTTACTGGGACAGTGAAAAATCAAGAAATAAATTTCTGGGCAAAGCAAAGCCCCTGCAACCAGAGTAATCATGTGGGGGAAGGGGGCGTGGAGAACAGAATTAGTTAAGATGACGGAAAATGGTCCATCAATACAAAAGGACGTTCCGAAAAGAGATTATAACATATTTTATTATAAAATATCTAATTCTCCAAATTATGTATATCGCAATTCATAAAATGAAAATGACAATGATATTAATCTTAATCGGATCCTTGAAAGGATTGTAATGTAATGGCTTTCTTCATAAACCTACCGAATGTGATTTACAGATGGAGGGTCAAAATTCCAATTTCCAGTTGTGTGAAACGAAGAGTCTCCTCGTAGTTTGCTGTGGAGAATCATGTGTGAATCAAAAATGAGATATATTTTTAAAATGTGAGAAACTGAGTTTTAGATGACAAGGGAAACTGGTATATTTTAGAGTTTAAGCGAGGTGCTCCAATTGGGGGTTGGCTACGATTTATGAAAAAATAAACCTTTCCTTGATCGACTGAACAAGAAATCTTCCCCTGTGTGAGACCTGTTCAGAAAGAAATAAACTCTGTTGGGATTTTTCTTTAACCGCTAATCTTTTTAGATTTTGTTGTTTTTTTTTTTGTTTTTTTTGTTTGTTTGTTTGTTTTTTTTCCTTTCCTGATATTGACAATCACATCGCGTCTACGTCTCTTTAACTTTATCCAACATTTTCTTCAAGAACTTTCAAGACGCCCATATTTTTACAGTTGATACAATAACCTTGTACAGTCAATGCAATGTGTGTGAGAGGGGAGGGTTGCAGCTCATTGAAACCAAAATATTTACTAAACAAACCATGAGTGAATAACAGTTACAAACATGGACTTCTATGGTGTTTGACATCACATTCTATTTTATATATTACCGTAATTATTTGTGTGTACGATGCACTATTTTTCATGATTTTTCAATCAAAAAGTTAGAACTGCATATTATAATGCTCGAGAATTATATAACTTTATTTCCAGTCACATGCCTAACAATATATATAAATTATATATACAGTCCAAACGAATGTTTTATACTGCGACAGAGGAATATCCACTGGAATGTGTGTTTGTTTATAATTTTGTTTCTCATAATGTGAGTTTATTTTCGCTGCTCACTTGTTGCATTTTTGTTGATGATTGGTTGGTTTTTATGACACATCAACGCTTGGAGGTTATTTAATGCCAAAGCTTCTTTATACATATATATATTAAATATATATGATTTGTTAACATTTTATTGATTACACTTTTTAATGAGCCTGAGTTCATCTTCAGCACTTAATTAAATGGCTTCAAGTATTTCCATCTAATACGAATGCTTTTTTTTATTTATTATTAATCATTTTTTGCTCTGTTAAATAGTCTCAAATATTGCTATGTAACAGTAATAATTTAATATCAGTTTGCCCAATCGACTGGGGCCGTAGAATACACTGACTGCACCTCTGCAGAGGGGTAACCCCCACCAATGAGTGTCCTGGTATGCCGCTAAATAAATGATGGTGAGGTTCCAGTGATGCTGGGGCTTTGAGGAATGCGGAGTATTCCTTCATTGCCATTGCTCCCAGGTCCACTCTTGCCCGGCATGGTAGCACCTGATAGGGCCCTATCTGTGGGTTAAATAGAACTAACGGCATACTTATACTAAACTGAATTGTTTGACTAAACTGAATCGCTTGAAATAGAAATGTTTTTGACAATTAAACCGTACTTACATTTAACCGGCTCATTGGCATAGTGGGTAGTGTTCGCCAATGGTCCGGGATATATGAGTTCAATCCCAGGTCGTGTCATATCAGAGACTTTAAAAATGGTACTTGATACCTCCTTGCTTAACACTCAACAATATAAGGTACGTATCAAGGGTAAAGTGGAGCAATCCAGGGAAAGGAGTAGCGCCCTCCTCTCTCGGTGTAGTAGCTATTGAAAAGGGAGCCTTCTGGTCGCCCGCGATCGCCAAACATTTAAACTGCGTGCTTATGCAAAACTGTTTAAATTGTTTAAATTGTAACTATTTTTTACATTGAAACTGTACTTACACTAAACTGAATTTTTTTTAATATAGAACTGTTTTGACATTTGACTGTTTGTAAAGAAAATCTGTACTTGTACTAAACTGAATTAGCTGAATTAGAACTTCTTGACAAAACTGAATAGCTTGAAATAGAAATGTTTTTCACAATTAAATTGTACTTAGGTTTAAACTGCGTACTTATGCTAAACTGAATTATTTGAAATAGAACTAATTTCATAAAATGGATTCAGCGTTAAATAACCTACAAAGGTTGATATGCCATAAAACCCAAACAACCAACCAAACTTAACATTAGTCATTTGTTTGCATACATTTAAAGATACTCATATATGATTTGTAAGTAATCTGTTTGCACACTAATCTTGGTATTTTTTCTACACAGTTAAATGATTACCATTGTTGCTATCTAACAATAATTCTATTCAATATGAATCTTTTGTTTTCAAACAGTGCTGTAGTTAAAAGTATTGGTATTTCACACTCTTTCTATTCAACACTATTCATTGACTTGAACAAAGTGTAATGATTAAATTATTGCCATATCAATTATCAGTTAAAAAGTTCTAAGTATTGCTATTTAACACAAGTAATTATATTCAACATTACATATTCGTTTGCACACTGTTAAATGGTTCCAAGTATTGCTATGTATCTTTAACAAATCAGACATCAACCATTTGTTTACACACAGTCAAATGGTCAAAGAGTTTTATCTCTAATAATTTAGCATAAGTCATTTGTTTGCACTTAGTTTAAATAGTCAAACACTTCTATTTGACCCATAGATAAGACTCTATCAAATGATATCCCTCCGAACCAGAGTGAACCTGGGAGCAATGGCAATGAAGGAGTACTTCACATTTTTCAAAGCTCCAAGAATGGAGCCTCACAATCAGATTGGTTTATGTCATATCCAGGACACTCGTTGAGAGAGTCTTACTCCGCTGCAGAGATGCAGTCGGTGTATTCTGCAGCCTTAGCCAAGTGAATTTCATTACTTTGTCCCTACACTGAACAAGGCTGAAGTTGGTAAAAATCATCCATTGAACTTAGATATACGAGATGCATACGATAAGTTTCCAGAATTTGTTTGTACGGGCATTTAAAATTGTCGTAGAATCTTGAAAATTCAGTATCTTATGAGATGACTGTCAAATTTTTATGATTTCAGCTTCAAATGAACAGCTACAGCAACAATTGGAATACACCCTACAAAAGCCTGATTGTCACAGCAGGTGAATTTCAAAAATGCAAACTGACACTTTAAAAGAACGTTGTGCAATAAAATTGTTTTAAACTTGAAAAAAAAAACGCCAGAGAAACGTAAGGAATGCTTCAGACTGCTTTTTGACCATCTTGCATGAATCAAGCATTAGTTTTTGAGTGGCATAAGAGATTCAAGGAAGCCAGGGAGTCTGTGAGGGATGATGAGAGGTGTGGGAGGAGTAAGGAAGTCAATACACTAGAGTTGATTGGCCAAAGGGTTAGGGTTAGGGTTACTATGTTGAGGTTTTAAGGGAGTTTAGCAAGAGATTCCTTGGGAAGAGGCCAGCACTCTTCAAATCGGGTCAGTGGCATTTCCAGCAGGACAATGCACCAGTCCACAACTCCATCCTTATCACAGACTATTTGACCAAGATGGGCATCAACACACTTCCTCAGCCTCCATATTGTCCAGACCTTGCTCCCTGTAACTTTTGGTTATTCCCAAGCTCAGAAGCTGTCGTTATGATACAATTGAGGAGATGAAAGAGGCTGGGACGAAGGTCATTAACATGCTCATACAAGAGGACTTCCATGGGGCCTTGCAGAAGTTGTTGGAACAGTACAAGTGCATTGCAACCGGAGGAGATTACTTCGAAGGGGACTAGAATTTCATGTGTGTTCTATCAATAAAAGTGCCCATCTGAAAAAAGTCTGGAAACTTATTTAATAATCCTCGTATGTTCCGTTTAGGAAGAAACTCGAGACAATTCTTATAATATAATAACTTTATTAAAGTGTGGATAAACAAGAACGGAGATGTGATCGTATTTGATCATCCATTCCGACACAGACAGAATTCAACACAACCTTGATTTTTCTTCTTTTTTTTTTTTAGTGTCAGCATGTGTAATTGAAAGAAAATTAAGTCTATTCTAGTAACTTAGCAATAATGTCCCTTAGTTTAGCTTCAATAGAAACCGACATTTGCCTATACATCCCGTCCGGCTTACAAAACTTATCAACAGCGCAACGTACATTGTTTAGGGATTTATTCGGCTTCTCACAAGCTCAAATTTGACACAAGGTCGGTTAATTTTGGGGGTGTCCTACAGGAAGTTCGCTTTCTACAGAGTAGGTGCAAGAATTACTTAGTTTTCTCGGCATTCCCCTTCAGTGGATCCTCAGGTACCGAACAATAAACTCAGCCCTTATCCCTTTATGCAAAACAGCTTGTGATGCCTGTGGTGGGAAGGCCCTCAAGCACTAAGTGATATTGAATGTGTGCAAATTGCTCAGAAAGTCCCGATTAGTTGAATTAAGGTGGAAGGAATTCATTCACAGGCTAAACTCAAGGCTTACTCCGACAAGAGAATAATATTCATGTCTGTTTTCTTATCGTTATGGCAGCTACGTTTTTCGCCTCCAAGCGATCTTTCGGAAAAATCATCTCAGAAGTAAGGGCAGATAACTCGACAGCTCTACAGACGACACAATGCTTTGTAAATCTCATCACGAGTGAAATTTAGCAAGTGATTGAAATGAGTTTGATCTAACTTTGCAACAGTTTAAACTTAGTTCAGCAAATTCGAATCGACCCGTGAATTCATTTCATTCAAATTGCATGATGGTATTGAAGAAGACGTGAAAGATCCTAATTAGTATTCTATACTAAACAGCAACCCATGATGGTACAGATGCTTCTATTTCGAAAGGAATGAAGGACTTTGTTAAGCGTTTAATAGCTATCTCTGCTATCCCAATGGATGACTTTTTTCATGTCAACCAGCACGAAGACAGACTCCACAAAATAATCATGTATATAAATCGGACAATATAGTAGGAGGTACCAGTGGTGTAACGGTTATCGTCGTAGGAAATGGACACGGCGACACGAGTTCAAATCCTGGACGAGAATGATTGCATTTCACATAGCACTAATACCCTTGGGAAATCCAATTATCATATTTACCAACCCCTCCGCTTTGGCAGGATATAACACAAGGTCAATTTTTAAGTGGATTTTAACAGGTTTGTAAATGGAGTTGCCCGTGGTGTAATGGTTATCGTCGTAGGAATTGGACACGACGATACGAATTCAAATCCTGAACGAGACTGATTGCATTTCACATAGAACTGATACCCTTGGGAAAAGGTATCAGTTATGAATCCAATTATTCTCCCTCCAGCTATGGGTAAATAGTAGGACAGGCTGGGTTCTTCAGCCTTGGTGAGGCAACTAGTCTAGGAGAAGGAAAACTCTGAATTCAAACTTGTTAAACTCCGCTTAAAAATTGACCTGGTGTCACATCCTGCCCGAGCGGAGGGGTTGGTAAATATGATAAATCGGACAATATATTATTTTATATAAATCCAGTTTTATATTAGAATTTTATAAGTATATGAGATGACTCCTGAACTCATAAATTTCTGGTGGTTCCTGCAGGCCAGGGTTACATCGATACTTCTATTCAAAAAGAAAAAAGGATTCGAATCAGCATTTTATCGTTCTATCAAGTTCGAGGAGGAATTTTTTAAATGTCAATCACCATTTATGTAAACAGCATAAAAGAATCAATTAGGTTCAAATTGAACTTGAAATTGTTTTATTTTCGAATATTTTGTGTTTATTGTCCTAATAAAAGATCCCGTCGGCTTATGCAAGATTACGGTTGCATAAAAACATAAGAAGAATTTTCGTAAAGTCATTCAGTGTGGATACAGGCCTCACTAACAAGTCATTCAGGAACTAACTGGACTTGAAATTATTTTATTCTCAAAGAGTATTTTAATCTTATTGCTAAAAATATCCCACCATTATATACTGTCATGGATACATAGAAACATAATAAGGATTTTGGTTATATATAAATGCACATAACGAGCAGAGAATCAACTTTTTTTAACTACAGTAGAAAAGTTTGTTATTTTACTTGTTCTTGTAAAGTGAGTCTCATGAACAGAAGTCATTCTGATTAATTAGAATTTTAGTTATTTTACTTACGTGTCGAAATTCAATGCTATGACTTAATTATTTGTGCTTTTTTATGCTTTCGTATCAAGAACTGAAATAACATCACTATGGCGACTACAAAAATGAGGGTTTACGGTTGACGTGATTTTCTAATACGTTCCAGGTAACCTAACTCCTTAATAAGTTAGAGTTAGGACGACGGGCTTTACTAATAACATGTTCCTCTATTAATAGACGTTAATTGCATGAAATTTAAAACAAAACGAAACGAAGAGA
This sequence comes from Sepioteuthis lessoniana, assembly GCA_963585895.1. Lineage (NCBI taxonomy): Eukaryota > Metazoa > Mollusca > Cephalopoda > Myopsida > Loliginidae > Sepioteuthis > Sepioteuthis lessoniana. Next base: position 108,671,867 of record OY757912.1, on the reverse strand, counting down.
GAAATCAGCTTGTTTGCTTGTTATTTTACAATGACTCGATTATATATATATATATATATATATATATATATATATAAGGATTAATAAAATAAAAAAGGAACGGTTATTTAAGCTAGAGCCGTTGATTATTGTCTCATTTCTATGGCCTTTTGCCCAACTTAACAAAACTAAATGATGAACTACAGGCATTTACATTGTCTGGTAAATAATATTGAATTAAGTTCAAACACATTTTGGAAACAACAAAGGCTTGTGAAATCAATAAAATAACATCGTAAAAAACAATACCTACAATTGAAGCGAAGCTAACACTCGTTTTTATTAGAGGCTATCAAAATTATTTTCATCTTTTTTTGTTTTTCTTTTGTTTTGTTTTGTTTTGTTTTGTGTTTGTTTGTTTTTTTGTTTGTTAAGAACTTCCATTTGAACTAGCCCATTGGCTTGGTGGTAGAGTGTTCGCCAATAGCTAGGGAGACCTGGGTTCTATCTCAGGTCTAGTCATACCAAAGTGGTACTTGATACTTCCTTGCTTAATACTCAACATTATAAGGTACGTTTGAAGGGTAAAGTGGAGCAATCCTGGGAAAAGAGTAGCGCCCTCCCTACATCTCGGTGTAGTAGCTATTGAAAAGGGAGCTTTCGGGTAGCCCTCGACTACGGTCACCAATTTTACTCACTTATTTTGAACCTATTTCTCGTACACATTTAAATACAAGGATTATTCAATGAATAAGAATTTTTCTAAAGCAAAACACATTTTTTCTTCAGAATTTTTTTCCTTAAATGTACACTCTGCTTTGTTTAGGATTGTTTTATAGCAAAAAATACTTCAATCTTTAAAGATATTAGTTTGGGGGCTATTCAAAATGGCAACAAATCAAGCACAGCGCTCCAAGATTGAATAAAAGTATCTCATCAAATTTTTGATGGTTGACAAGTGAACAACGTGATATTAACGGGGAAATCTGTGATGTGTACAGTGAAGCATGTTTAGTGAAAAAATGTTTACAAATAGGCTAAACATGGGTTTTCCATAACGAGCGTGAGTCGAAAGGATAGTGGAAACACACTGCCTCTTCGGAAAAGAAGAATTTTCAGACGAAGCGGTTCGTAAAGATTGTCTTCTGGGGCATGAAAGGACCCATCACTATTGGTTTCCTTGAAAAAGGTAGAACAGTAAACAGTGATTCCTATGCCAACTTTTCTGACAAAATTCAACTTATTTATAAAATGAAGCTCATATTATCTAAAGCAGTGGTTCCCAAACGTTTTTTGGCAACTTTGATTTATATTTTGCTGTGACGGACCCTAACTCTGTCGACACGGCTTGGAATATGTTGACTATCCTTTGCAGGGGAGAAAGAACCCCAAAAAAATGGAGTCCTAGGTATAACACTAAAATGCATCCGATGGTAAGGTTCCATTTCTGGACATATGGGGAATGTAAAGTATCCTTCATTGCCATTACTCCCAGATCCACTTTCAAAGAATGTGAATATAATCGCAAATGAATGCGATTTTCCTAACTTTTGTCATAAAATAGCTCTGGACGGGTTGATAAGCTGTTAAAATCAATTAATCAATAAACTAGGGGGAACCTCATAACTATTTGATGTTTAAAAATCCAATTGTATTTTTGATTGAATATCATTATAAACAACTTGTATAATTAAAAAGATACGTTTGTGTATTGTTTGAGTAATTTGTTACACAAAAATTTTAACAACTAACTAAATTCAACGGAAAATAAATGTTCACTTGTAAAATAAATCATAAATAAAAGTAAAGTAAAGTTGGCGACGATAGTCGAGGGTAACCCGAAGGCTTCCTTTTCGATAGCTACTACACCAAGGTGTAGGGGAGGGCGCTACTCCTTCCCTGGATTGCTCTACTTTACCCTTGATCCGTACCTTATAATGCTGAGTGTTAAGCAAGGGGGCATCAAGTACCATTTTTTGACTCGACCTGGGATTGAACCTAGGTCTCCCGGGCGATTGGCGAACACTCTAACCCCTAGGCCAATGTCCGGTAAATCATAAATATACAAGGATATTATGTTTATAAGAAAAACAAAATATACTACTGACTAATTTACTGCGCAGAAAGTTTAACAACAAACAAATTGTATGGAAAATGAATGTTTACAAATAAATACGTCATAAATATACAAGCACATATTTATTTCAAAAATATACTTCTTCAGTCATACTTTAATCAATGTGAGTCTTGTGGTTAATGCTGCTCTGCTAGTGTTGCAATATTCAGTTCCAATGTAGCCAATGTTAATCGAATACGACTTCTCTGTACAATGTTGAGTTTGTCATAATATTTTCGTCGTAAGTTAGAGACACGGCTGAAATTAATTTCAACAAGGTAAGATGAAGGAAAAGCAATAACAAACAACAGCGCTTTTTCCGAAGTAGTGGATATTCTTTTAAGCAATGTTATTATTTTTCCAAACTTTACATAAATTATTTAATCACTCTGTAATTCAATAAGATTCTCCTGCAAACAGATATCTACATCAGCAACATTAACTTTGAAAGTGTCACTCATCGTAGTTTATCTAGATTGAGAAAGTCGGCGAACCTCCTTAAGAAATCTAATTATTTTTTGTTATAAATACGTCTAAAGTGAAAATTTTTCATTGACCATTAAGGTAATATCATGATCCCTCAATTTACTATTTTGCTTGTGTGGACCCAAAAAATATTGTAAGGACCCTAGGGATCCCACTTAAGAACCACTGATCTACAGTTATAAAATCGGGTATATCGAAAGGTCACGCACAAAAAAATGTTTATTAGACGATATGACGTTTTCCTTTGCGACCCGATCTTTGTTGGGTTGGTGGAGGTCGGACGGGAACGTAAGGTGTGGTGTCTACGTGACAACTGGACTCTGGGTTACAAGTACGACTATGACTACTGTATTACAGTGCATGAACCAGTACTAAATCTATTGGGCACCGGTTATGTATCTTGTATATGTGTGCTGTATGGCCATATTTGCATAGCACGTGGGTGTGCGTGCAAATGTGCATATTCTTAAGCCGGTGGTGTAACTTCATCGAAATACCCCCGAAAAATATTCTTCCACTACCATACAATCTTGAAAATAAAGACGGGAAATGACTTTGCTCTGTCAAGGGAGGCTGAAGTTAAAGAGATGTCCTTTTATTTATTTAGTTAAGTTCCAAACTAATCGACTTTTCTTTTCAGGTTTCTTTAATTTTTTGTATCAAACTAAATTTCTCAAATATATTTTTTCGTAGGCTTACTTACGAACTTTGACGTGTCACTTGTAAATTACATCGCCGCAAATGTCTGATACACCCGTCATTCACAGTACCGACTGTGTGTATGTGTGTCAGAGTATATATATATATATATATATATATATATATATATGTGTGTGTGTGTGTGTGTGTGTGTGTGTGTGTGTGTGTGTCTGTGTCTGTGTCTGTGTGTGTGTGGCGGTGTAATATACAAGTGACACGTCATACATATATATATATATATACATATATATATATATATATATGCTCACACACACACATACAGTTGGCATTGTGATATATATATATATATATATATATATATATATATATATATGGGAATATTGATTAACATTAATATATATATATATATATATATATATATATAGTAACGATGCTTAACCTTAGAGACATCAAATAAAGCAGTTTTCTATTGTTTTTTTTTTTCGTTTTTTGTTTTTTGATGGGTTTTGTGATGGGGGGGGGCTTTTGAGGGAGGGCTTTTTTGTTGTCGGTCATGCTTTTTTTTTTTCGGAGCTTTTTTTTCTTGCTTTTTTTTTTTTTTGTTTAATTATATTAGAATCAAATATATGTTCAGCTATCACTGAACTTTATTTTAAATCTTTTTCCATACACCTATTTCTCCCATTCTTACATCACGGGCAAAATACTACGCAAGATCACATTTTTACGCGGAGTAGGGCTGTTTTAAATTCAAAGTTTTCCTTTTTGTAAATGTTTTGCCCTATCCAGGTTAAAGAGGCCAATATATCCTTTATGCTCTTTGCATGTACACATCTGAAAATTTATTGATACTAATATTGTATATATTAAGGCGTGTCGAATTATTCCTGTTTATCATAGTTCTTAACTCCAATTTTAATTTCGTGTACATATCTAAAGATTACCAAAATCTTTACTATTTTAGTTAATACAGATTATTTTACTTTCACTTGTTTCTTATCTGTTTCAATCTCGAAACTTTTTTTTTTAGTGCCAGAAATAAGAAAGATATCAGCTTTCTCGAATTTGTTAAACTAAAATGTTCCAGAACCTTTTAAATAAACAAGTGACTTCATTTTGGGTTGCATTAATTGTTGTTTACAGAGATTACGTCATAGATGAATGGGATTTAATTGATGAATAACATTTAATTTGATTATATTTGATTTCGTTTTCATAACATACAATACGAACTTAAGAGCATAATCATTGATGAGTATATCTAACAGAACACCTGGTCAACTCGGATCTGTTACACACTGTCCGCTGGATGCATCCCTATAGAAAGGAAAGACACCTACCACCGGTGGGTATGACACTAAACTGTATCTAATGGCGAGACTCCCGTTCCAGAGATCTGATAAGTGTGGAGTACACATTCATTGCTATTATTCCCAGGTCTACTATGACGTAGACTGATGGTACTTATCTTGGTCTCATGTATAGGTCAAATAAGTAAGTGAGCGACCTTAGTCGAGGATGACCCAAAGGTTCCCTTTTCAATAGCTGCTACACCGAGGTGTAGGGGGGGCGCTACTCCATTCCCTGGATTGCTCCACTTAACTCTTGATCCTTACTTTATAACGCTGAGTGTTAAGCAAGGCAGCATCAAGTACCATTTTTTTAGTCTTTGGTAGGACTCGTCCTAGAATTGAACCCCGGTCTTCCGGACCATTGGCAAATACTCAACTCATTAAATGGCCCGGTCCAGTAGAAATACTTAAATATTTTTCGTATTCGATTGGAGCGTGTGCAAATTTTAAAAAAAACTCTTTAGAAACAACAATACAAAAATGTAGATATGAACGCACAATGAATGCGATTCCATAACTTCTAGGCATAAAATAACCCTATATGGGGTTGACATGCCGTTAAAATCAATCGGTCTAATCTGTTGGACCCGGAATTAATTCATCTTAAAAGGACACATTTTCATAACACACCGTTAGACCTATGAGGCACCAAGTGAGACTCGAACTTACTAGTAATAGTTTGCTAGTCTAGCTAGCAAACCATTACCAGACGTTAGGTGTCCATTTGACATAATGTGTTATGTCACATTGACAATAATATTTATATTTGTATTTACCCAACCCCTCCGCATGATCATGATGTGACACAAGGTCAATTTTTTAGCGGAGTGATGAATTCAAAGTTTTCCTCCTTCCAAACAGGTTGATATGCCAAGGTTAAAGAACCCAGTCTACCCCACGTGATATCTATTCATTTATTTGCTTTTACACAAATAATTAGATACGTAGTTTTTTTTTTAGTGGGGGTGATTTTTTTAATACAGATTTTTTAACACAAAAGATTAAAATTTACGAAGCGCAAAAAAATCAATTTAACAAGGGATCTAATCAAAACAATGAAATAATTTACTCAATTTTATCATCAAACGGCTGTTTGATCAAATATAATTTAATTGAATAAGAAGCATTGTAATTTGATTTATTTTAAATCAATGTAATTTAATTAAGAAACTATATTATTCTAATCAATTAGAAATTAAATCTAAGTAAATTGTATTGTTTTTGTTTTGGTTCGGTAAAAATGTTTGTCAAAATTGTTTTATCTCGATTTATTGATTTTTGACTTCTCTTAAAAATCTACATTTAAAAAATTACAACACCATAATTTATTTGCAATTAAACAAAAACTGACATTCTAAATTATAGTAACATAATGCTTAACGTTAAACAGTGTATTATAAAAATGTATCCGCCTTGGATAAATCAGTTTTGGTTCCACCAGATCGGAGTCGTCCCAAAAATACCGCAAAAAGTTATATCTAGTCAACCATTTGTAATGTACTGATTTCAATTATCCTTGGATGCCCCCATTGCATTGTGTCAAACTTATTAAGTTTCTTTATTTCTCCCTCTCGGTCATCACTCGGCGTAACTCCTCTAGACGGCATCCACTGTCAGCGCAGAGTTGATAAATGTAAGCTTTTGATTGTCTGCCAACATTGGTGTGTCCATGTGTAGAAATCCATTGGAGAGCGTCGTTATATCTTCAGCAGAACCTTAAATGTCTGGCTCTTCTTACTTGAATGGTTTGAGTGATGGGAGGTAAGTATCCGTACAACTGCTGTTTCCAGGATTTGTTCAAATCACCATGCATCATCCTTGTATAGGTTCCATTTATCGTTTTCTCCATGCATTTCGTAAAGTTCAAGTGGTGCAACCATACGGTAAGTACTGGCATGGCTACCGCAGGTAAGAAGTTCCGTTTTATTTTATCAGAGAGTTTAGATTTCTATATGATCAATAACTTGTATGCGTATAAAGTGTATTTATAACGATCTTGATGGGCTCATATCCATCTATCAATCTATCTATGTTATGTTGACATCGCTAATATGTACCAAATAAGCCTAACAAATCTTATTAGTTGCTTGCTTGGTTGGGTTCTATGCCATATCAACGCACCTAGGTCATTTAATTGCAAAACTTGTTTTATATATATATATATATATATATATATATATATATTATATATATATATATATATATATATATATATATATTTCTTTAAGAAAAACCAAAGACCGGTTACTTTAAGATTATAAATTTATTTCCATCCTGTTATGTGTTTCTGATCTAAACTAAAAACACGAAGAAATATTTAACAGGATTTCTTCAGATCTTATGGATAAAATAAATCCTGAAGGAATAACTCCAAACTCTGGTTTAACTGGATCGAATAATACCTATATATATATACCAATGAATGGTTTGTGTAATTTAGATAATGTAGTATATCAAGCTATTATTAATCCAAAAGAGGACATAAGTGATAAGAAATATTATATTGGCGTTTCGTCTACTAGTTGGAAAATTAGATATGGAAATCATAAATTTTCCTTCTCCCATGAGCATAAAAAAAATCAAACTGCTCTATCAAAACATTATTGGGGATTAAAAGATAAAGGGTTAACCCCAGACATACAGTGGTCCATATTGAAAAGATCTAGTACCCAAAATCTTTCGATAGTAGGTGCAACCTGTGTCTTGAAGAAAAAATCCACATTTTGCTTTTTCCTGAGCCAAAAAATTAAATAAGAGAAATGAACTAATAGCTAGGTGTAGACATAGGGCTAAATTTAAACTATAAATATTTAACCAAAATTAAAAAAAAACAAAACATAGAGTTAATTTTGAGAATTAGAGTTAATTTTGAGAATAAATAAAATAAATTGTTAGATAGAAAATTGTGAAAAAGCATATAATACATACGTACTACGCATAAAAAGTGGAACTGATTAATGCTTTCTAAATAGTTTTGAAATTTTAAAATATAGTAAATAAATTAAATATTTGTTTTTGTTTTTAGTTTTAATATATCTATTACTGTATCTTTACGTGAGGTTATTAATTAAATTTTAAATCTAATTCAATAAAAAAAAAATCTGTAATTTAGGTCTAAATGTAATTAAAAAATTATTAATTAAAGAAAATTTTTTTTAAAATAATTTTACTACATTGCTAACCGAAATTTAAATTTAAAACGGAAGTGGGCTTAATGAAGAGGTAACTCTTCACCCCTCTTCTATCCCCTCCCACTCTTATGTGTCTATTCTAGTTTTTTTTATCAAAAAGATCTGAAGAAGTCCTGATAATTTTTTTTCGTGTTTTTGGAAATTTCAAAAATGCGTAACAGGATAGAAATAAATTTATAATCCTATGTGACCGGTTTCGTTGTTTTTTCTTAAAGTATATATATATATATATACAATTAGTAAACGATTAGTTTGTAGGTAACATTTAAAAATAATCCCAAGCTCATTTATTCGCACACAATGATGTGCCTACACTAATAATTTAATCGAACTCAGTTAAATGGTTTCAAGTATACTAACACTGATAGTTCTATTTGCACGTAGTTAAATGGTTTCAAGTATTGCAGACACTAATAGTTCTATTTGCACATAGTTAAATAGTTTCGTCCAACACTTGCCCGTCCGTGAGAAGGAGACCACTGGAAAACGTTGCTTATGAGTTCGTTCTTACTTCTCCAGCAGTGTCCAGCATATCTTGTTCGCCTTATTTGAATGGTTTTATAGCAAAAAATACTTCATAGGTGGCCATACACCTGCTGCTTTGTGTGATGTTGCTTCTTGAATTTGCTCCGTATGACTCGTAGCATTCTTGTGCAATTCCTGTCAAGTTTTTTCACAGTACGCTTAGCGTCCATTTGGTGCATCCGTAGAGTAGAATCGACTCGACTGCTGAACCATATATATATATATATATATATATATATATATATATATATATAAGGTTGCAGAAATGATTTCTAGCACCAATTTTGCCTCTTTCTGCGAGTCTTAGAGTTCATCAACTTCATCCCTGGCAGAGTGGAGATCAAACTCTCTTAACCATTAAAAAGAGTGTCCTAATTATGATACTAAACTGCATATCGGCGTTGTTCTTGCGATTTTAACCACAGTGTATGTATAAAATAACCGGCTCATTGGCCTAACGGGTAGAGTGTTCGCTAATAGTCCGGGATACCTGGGTTCAATCCCAGGTCGTGTCATACCAAAGACTTTTAAAATGGTACTTGATACATCCTTGCTTAACACTCAGCAATATAAGGTCTGTATCAAGGGTAAAGTGGAGAAATACAGCGAAAGGAGTAGAGCCCTTCCCTACACCTCTGTGTTGTAGCTATTGAAAAGGAAGCCGTCTGGTCACCCTCGACTACGGTCGCTAACTACTACTATATGTATAAAATAAGAAAATTATATATATATGTGTGTGTGTGTGTGTGTGTGTGTGTGTGTGTGTGTGTGTGTGTGTGTGTGTGTGTATAAAGTGTTCTTATTTTTTCACTTCATTTTAAAATTAAACATATTTCTGAAAATACATCAGCACATATCAACTGCCCAGATGACAGTTTGATATAAAAACCGAAACAGTTCCAAATAATTCAACTATAAAGAAAATCAATTCAACTATAAAGAAAATCAATATATATATATATATATATATATATATATATATATATATATATACATGCTTGTGTGGCTTCAACTGTATATATATATATATATATATATGGGTTGTGAGAGATAGACGGTCGCTAATATTTTTTGGAAACGTATGATTCCAATTATTTTCTCTCTAGCTATGGGCAAATTATGGGGCAAAATGGGCTATTTCATTTCGTTGTTTTGCAACTAGTCTAGAAGAAAGGAAACTGAACTTGTGTCTCACCCTACTCATGTGAAGGAGTTGATTTTATATATATATGTGTATATATATGTGGGTGTCCAGCTATTTGCAGCCTGTTTCCCACTGGAGCTCTTGCACGACTTGCAGATCACAAAATCCCATAGGGAGGAAGAGATAGCGATGAGGGTAAATGGTAAGAAACCCCTGGGGCCTCCAATTTGAATTTCGTTCATGGGTCGTGAGTGATAGACGGTCGTTGACAAAACAACCGCGAGTAATTCTCGTCTTTGTGTCCTTATTTCATAACAAAGCAACCCTTTTCCCCCACATGAGAAAGGGTCTAGAAAAGCAACCTTAAACATCTTGCCTGTATATTTCCTTGTTATTAGATGCAAATGGCTGTGCATCCAATCACAAGCTTTTAATAAAATTGTTTGGTTTATTAGGCTAGCTATCTTTGGAAAGGCGATTTATATTGGAGAATGGAAAGCTCTGAATAATATTACAGAAAGAAAAAGAAAATAACGTAGCTTGTTATTTCGGCCCATGAATCTCAGCCCAAAAAACAAATGAAACCTTTCTATCCCTTAAAGAATTCGGACTATTGTCTTCATCTAGAAAAAAAAAATTACAATATGAGCTAAAATAAAATTTTAAAAAAACATACATCTTAGTTGTGATTCGTATTTCATGGGTTGATGAAGACATTAGATTTATAAGTCCCAAAAATTCAAACTTGGGGAAAGGACATAGGCGTTTGGTTGAGAAGTACTTTTAAGTAAAATCGAACAGGTGGTTGCAGGTTCAATCCCGACTACAACTAAATAACAAAAAATACTTAGGTATCTTAACACTTGTCATGGTCAACTGAATTAAAACAATCTACCCCTAGGATTAAGCAAAGGGCTCAGCTCAGAAGTTCTGTTAGGGCTCCCGAGTTTGACATGAAGGAGACCGAAAGACACGTCGGCCGAAACGTCGTGAATGTGAAGACAATAGTCCAAATGTTTTCAGTGATAAAAATTATCGAGCTTCATCTCAGAAATTTTGACAAGAAATCCTTCGAGTAGATTTCTAGCTAAGATAATCTTTTAAAAAAACTCAACTGTGTTTCGCTGTCCGTTTTTCATGGAATATATTTTATTTCAACTTACAAACTAAATTTTAAAAGTAAATAATTATTTTTTCGTTTTTTTATGTTATTATACGAGAGAAAATTAATAATACTATATCGGGCCTAAATGATTCAAGTCCAATCTCAATTCTGAGGTTTAGCCTTTTTGTTTAATGGCATGTCAACCTTTGTAGGTTATTTAATGCATAAAGCCATTCTCTTAGAAGAACAGTAGTGGTACTATTTAACCCATAGCTGGGAGGATAAGGGGGTTCATACCTTTCCCAAGGGTATTTGCCCGAAAGTGAACGTAAAAGCGTGACTGGAGTACGAACTTGCTTACTACGATTCCGCAGTCCATCACTTTAACCATTACGCCACGAGGACACCCCCCTCAATTCCGCGTGTGCTTGTGATTAAGCATGTGCCTGTGTTTGTGTTTATGTATATACGTGTGTACACTGTATGTACGTGTGTACACTGTATGTACACAGAGTGTTTAGCATCAAAGATTCGAGTAACGACTGAGACCGACGCTTAGTTTGGATCAAAGACATTTGTTTTGAAAAATACAACAGATAAAAAGAAACTATAATTTGGATTTTTGTTGAATGGTCAGTTGTTTAATGTCAGCCACGTAAACCCACACAAGTATTGAGATTTGATCATTTATATAGGGCGTCTCAATATACATAGGATCCATATGACTGCTAATAACTCGACTAATAAAAATGTTGTGTTCTTTTCTTTGTTTCAGAATTGAAAAGAGTATACTATAACAACTATTAATCTTCCATTACAATGTCTTAGAAAAGAAAAAAAAAATTGCGTTACTATTTATTTGGAGATAAAATCATTCAAAACTGTTTCAAAATAGATGCAGCCTATTGATATTATTATCTATTACCAAGAAAAGAAACTAAAAAAAGATTGCATGTACTGGCAGCTGAGATAATAACAAGTAAAAAAAGCCATTGATTTGATATCTCATGCTCAAAGGATGCATTTTTTTACGGGACGTGTTCCAAATGACCACCATTACGCTTGTCTGTATTTACGAAAAAAAAAAAAGATTTAAATGCTAAAATTTCTCATCGGTTCTAAATTATACGTATCGTAAATTATGTTTAAAATATGAAACGAAGTAACGTTGATGACCTAGTGTCACCATTGAGGTGTATGTATATGATTATGTGAGAATTGATAGATTTTATATTGGTAAGAATCTAAAGTATGAGCCTCCAGTGGCACAATGGCTTTTGAGATAGTGTACAAAACCATTGTTCGTGAGTTCGATTCTTAATATATTTATTTCTGGTCTTGAGCTAAGAGTAGTAAATGAATACTCAACATTCAGTGATTACAATCAGTTTTATTTAGCATTACTTGTTTTTTACTTTTGTTTTTCTTTTTTGGTGGGGGGTGCTTTCGAGTTAAAATTTCATGAATAAAATCAATTTTTTTTTTTCAATCAATGTTTTCACATTATTAAAGTAAGATTATAATGATCGATCTCTGCGATAAATCAAAATAATTGTTCGAGATAAACTATGCTTAAATATATATATATATATATATATATATATATATATATATATATATATATATATATATATATATATATATGCAATTATAAGTACACACAGTTTGACTTTCGTCTTCAAATATATGTCAGTAAGCAAAGAAAGCTTCACGCATTTCTAAGATTAAAAATAAATAAGATATATATATATATATATATATATATATATATATATATATATATATATATATATATATATATATATATATATATATATATATAATGTTTTCATTTCTTTATCTATCTATTCTTAATCCTGGACAGACGAGAACATTTCTCTGCTAAGAGATAGAGAGATAGATAGATAGATCAGAACTTGAATTACTTTTCCATTTTCGCCCAGTATTGAATCTTTTTATTCATACTCGATGTACTTAGTTTTCAATTTATAGACTATTTACAGGGCATTTTGCCAATAGCAATAGCTCGATTTCCGCTGCTTCTCAACATTTGTCCGTCCAAATAGTCCAATTATTTTCTATACGTATACTTCGTGTTTAACTTCACCCCGATGGCGGTAACATACGACCACGGCTGCATTAACCATTAAGCAAAATAAGCACGTGCCTAGAGCGTTAAAGAGAAGGGGGCGCAACAGAGGGAATTTTTTTTTTTTTGGTTTATTTGTTGTTGTTTTTTGTTTATTTGTTGTTTTTTGTTTTGATTCTTTATTTTGTTTTTTAAGATGGTATTATGTCTTGTCTTGCCTGATCATAATTGTAATAAAAATATTAAATATTTCTCGAAAAATTGTAAAAAATATTCTCACATTTTGTCCGTAAACTATTTCTTGTAGGACTATTAAACTATAAATTTCACTCTTCCTTTTTATTTTTATTTCTTTAATCTTTAACTTATTGTCGGAGGACAGGTTCTGCAATGCCTAGCATTCTCTCAAAGTGGGAATACTAGGGAATTCTTGTATGCTTTGCGAAGTTAATATAAAGTTTAACACTTAATATTTGATAATCGGAGATCATCTGAAAGTTTTTGAGTTGGAGGTCCCAGGCTTGAACAGAGGTCTTTCATTGAATTTTTAGCTGCTGAGAAGTGCAAACCATGTGATATTTACAGAAGAATACGTGATTGCCAGAAAAAATAAGTTGTAGTGAAAAAAATGTTAAACAAACGGGCTAAACATGGATTTGCCCCGACGAGTGGGAAAACACAGAAAACGTTCCGGTAGAGAAAAGTTCAAGATGTAGCTGTCAGTAAAGAAGGTTACGCTGAAAATCTTTTGGGATATGAAAGAGCCCATCACTATTGATTTCCTTGATAATAGTATGGTGTATTAACAATGTAGTGAAGTGATAGATATGTGTTGATGAAATAAGTTTTGAAATAAAAGTGTGTAAAAAAAAGGAAATACTTGTGCTAATGGTTGGGTTCATGCCCCTTAATCGACAGACGATGGGCGTCCACTTCTTGACTTTATTTCACCAACTTCAAAACATTTAAACCAGTTTTAAGCAGTACGGTCGAATGTTGTTTTCTTTCCTTTGACTTCCCGAATTCTGCTAGCAGTCCCGGTGAGTTTGAAACCCATTTTGAAATAATGACCCCCCAAAAAAAAATTCCATTTTCACTATTTCGGTATCCGTAATCATAAGAAACAAAAGTTATTACACTTGAATTTTACTGATAATTTTAATTATATATATATATATATATATATATATATATATATATATATATATATATATATATTTATATATATATATATATATATATATGTGTGTGTGTGTATATAGAAAGATATTGTTTAATTACCAGCCAATTTCTGAATTCTTCGAGCAGCTTTAGGTCAAGTTATAAAATAATTTTTTTTTATATATAGTGATTATATATGCATGCATTTAATGATTATAATACTTAATGATTATCTCTCTCTCTCTCTCTATATATATATATATATATGTGTGTGTGTGTGTGTGTGTGTGAGTGTGTGAGTGATTATTTTTCTTTAGTAATAAATATCGGTGCGAGAACATATATATCTAGGTTAATTTAGCGTAGACAGAGTCAGTGGTGGTAGGTGACTACCAGTTTCTCGGATATACGAGACCACCTTGTTTTCGATTTGCTAGAAAATAGCAATCACTCATTCGTCATCATCATGTCATGCAGGTAGCACGGATATCCCTGACCCTCTCTCGCCACTTTTCCCAATCGTTCATCGCCTCATGTAGGTCTTCTGGACAACATCCCGTATCCTCACATAGTTGCTGAATCTATGTTCGTGCTGGTCGTCCTGCTTTTGCACGGCCATTTGTCGGGGTCCATAAGAGTACATCACTTATGAGTTCGTCCCTACTTCTCCAGCAGTGTCCTGCATGTCTGGTTCGTCTAACGTGAATAGTTTTCGTGATAGGAGGCATGTGGCCGTACAGTTGGTGTCTTGTGGGGTGTTGCCACTAGAACTTGTTCAAGATTGCTCGCAGCATTCTTGTGTAATTGCCGTCTTCTCCAGCCGTTTTGTTAGAGTCCATGTAGTGCATCCATATAGCAGTATCGATGCGACCGCTGCCTGGAAGAAACTGCGTTTCATTTTATCGGTTAGGTCTGATTTCCATATAATCGATAGCCTTTTGATAGCTGTCCATGTCTTCGTTAACCTCGTGTCGATGTCCTTTTCGGTTGATGCGACGCTGCTTCCTAGGTAAGTGAATTTGTCTACTAGTTTAAGAGGGGTTCCGTCTATAGTGGAGATGTCACCCGTTTGATTATAGCACATATATTCCATTTTGTGGGCATTGACATAGAGGCCCATGCCTGCGGCTGCTCGTTCCAAACTATGCAGTAGTGTTTTGGCTTCGTTGGGTGTATTTGCCTGTATCGCTATGTCATCGGCGTAGTCGGCGTCGGTAATTGTTTTTGCGGGTACCTTCTGCTTCTTTTCTTTGTCAGCTCGAAGCCGTTCTCTCTGATTTTGTCAATCGATGTTCTAAGGACGTAGTCTAGACAAATGATAAAGAGGTATGGAGCTAGCGTGTCCCCTTGTAGTACTCCTGCTACAATGTCGAAGTATTCTGTGTCTCCATCTGGTAATCGTACTTTTACTTTGGTGTTTCTATAGAAAATCGTTATTGCTGCTACGGTTTCTTGAGGTATGCCGTATGCTAGTAGGATTTGTTCCATCAAAATCAGATAGATAAAATTAGAGACTCGGTGGAAGATAGACAATCTAGGATAGCAATCACTAAACGCCGCTAACTCTGTGTCCATGCTATTCTTATATATATATATATATATATATATATATATATATTGTAATATTTATCATTATTTTTCTGACCCTTCCTTTAGAAACCAAACACCCCTTTTTAAATGGTTCTGGAGATTGAAGGATAGTGTCCTTAAACCATTAGTTAGATGGAATCTTATCAAAAGATCAACTACCCCAAGTAATTTCAGAATTTGATGTAATCTCTGTCTAGAAGGAAAAAAATAGTGTTATAGAATATAGAAATACCAGTAAATCAAAGAAATGAATTGATATTTAAATGACACCATAAAAATAGATCAAAGTAATGTGAAATGACTTTAGGCTTTATATATATATATATATATATATATATAAGGGAGAAGAGAAAGAAAAGTGAAAAAAAAATTTTTTTTTTTTTAATTTAATAATTAAAGATAATGTACTAAGGATTTGAGTATATATGTTTTAAGATATGATCTAAATTAATTCTTATATTTTAAATAATAACTTGCTACATCAAGATGGCCTGAAACTGAGCTGCAGCACAGTGGCTAAATCATCCAGCTTTTTAAAAGAGCGGGGTCCACTCAGAACAGGCTTCGGATAGGTCGTCCAAAGAAGCTGAACGCACGTGCTGAGTGTCACATCCAAATGCTTTCTTTGAAAGATCGGCGTAGGAGTGCTGTCAGCATTGCTGTAGAGATTGAAGAGGTATGGGGTCAGTCTGTTAGTTCTCAGACCATACGCCGCACTCTACATCAAATTGGTGTGCATGACCGTCACCCCAGGAGGAAGCCTCTTCTGAAGTCGATACACAAGAAAGCCCGCAAACAGTTTGCTGAAGACATGGATTACTGGAACCATGTCCTATGGTCTGATGAGATGAAGATTAATTTGTTTGGTTACAATGGCTTCAAGCATGTGTAGCGACGAACAGGTGAGGAATACAAAGATAAGTGTGTCATACCTACAGCCAAGCATGGTGGTGGGAATGTCATGGTCTGGGGCTGCATGGGTGCTGCAGGTGTTGGAGAGTTATATTTCATTGAGGGAAACATGAACTCCAGTATGTACTGCGAAATACTGCAGCAGAGCATGATCACCTCCCTCCAGAAACTGGGTCGCAGGGCGGTGTTCCAGCATGACAATAACCCCAAACACACCTCCAAGACGACCACTGCTTTACTAAAGAGACTGAAGGTAAAAGTGATGGACTGGCCAAGCATGTCTCCAGACTTGAACAAAATAGAACATCTTTGGGGGATCCTCAAGCGGAAGGTGGAGGTGCGCAAAGTCTCAAATATCCGCCAGCTCCGCGATGTCGTCATGGAGGAGTGGAAGAGCATTCCAGTGGCTACTTGTGAAGCTCTGGTAAACTCCATGCCCAGGAGAGTAAAGGCAGTTCTGGATAATGATGGTGGCCACACAAAATATTGACAGTTGATATGGTGTATGTTAATACTGACAACTTTCCCTAAGGGGTGTACTCACTTTGTTGGCAGGGGTTTAGCTTTTAATGGCTATATTTTGAGTTATTTTGAGGGGAAAAGGAATTAACTCTGTTATATAAGCTGCACACAGACTACTTTTCATTGTGTCAAAGTGTCATTTTGTCAGTATTGTCCCATGAAGAGATATACTTAAATATCTGCAGAAATGTGAGGGTGTACTCACTTTTGTGATACACTGTATATCAACTCTAATCACCCTAGATCTATGATTAAACAGAAACTCAATGCAGTAATTTTGAGAACAAATAGACTATCTTCTTCTAAAAGAATTTGTGAATTTAACAAAGGACCTTATAATGAAAAGCAGTTTCAGCCGGGAATTTGTGTTCTTAGACTTTAATTAAACTAATACATAAAATATTTGCTTGTTTGGGTTTATGGCATATCAATCTTTGTAGGTTATTTAAAGACAAATCCATTTTCATACAAGTAAACAGTTCAATTTCAAACAATTTAGTTTAGCATAAGTACACAGTTTAATTGTCAAAAACATTTCTATTTCAAGCTATTCAGTTTAATCAAACAGTTCTAATTCAAACAATTTAATTTAGTATAAGTATAATCTTTTTATTTATACACAGTTAAATGTCAAAACAGTTCTATTTCAAACGATTCAGTTTAGTATAAGTACGCAGTTTACATGTCAAAACAGATCTATTTCAAGCAATTCAGTTTAGCATAAGTACGCAGTTTACTTCTGTTTAACCCATATATAGGGCCCTATCAGGTGCGACTTCTCAGGGCCAGAGTGGACCTGGGATGGATGGCAATGAAGGGGTACTCCGCATTCCCCAAAGATCCAGCATTACTGGAACCTTACCATCAGATTATTTAGTGTCATATCTAGGACACTCGTTAAGGAGTCATGCCCCTCTGCAGAGGTGCAGTCGGTGTATTCTACAGTCCCAGTCGACTAGGCCTTGATTACTTTTTGCCAGAGAGTATTCAGCTAACAGGTTTGAATTGAACGCGCGTAATTTTGATTATTCTATCGACATGGCCATGGAAAGATACACTTGATAGTTTTGTTAAAAGGGTAACATAAATCTTGTTCATTCTTTTCTTTTTTAGTCACATGGCATATCAACGATTGCGAGTTATTCAGTGCCAAATCCTATTTTTACGTATATATTAAATATATGATTTGTAAACACATTTTGTAAATACACACAGTTAAATGATCAAACAGTTCTATTTTTAACAATTGAGTTTAGCCTGAGTCAACAAAGTTAAATGGTTCCAAGTATTGCTATGTATCATTAACAATTCAATTAAACATCAGTCATTTGTTTACTCACGGTTAAATGTGAAAACAGTTTTATTTTAAACAATTCAATTTAGCATACGTCAGTTGTTTATACAGAGTTGACCTGGGAGTGATACCAATGAAGGGGCACTCAGCATTCTACAAAGCTCCAGCATTACTGGAGCCTCATCATCAGAGTGTTTAATATCATAACCAGTACACTCGTTGTCGATGGAGGGGGTCTTACTTCTCCGCAGACATGCAGACGGCGTATTCTACAGACTGTTGGGTATCACCTACCTTTTTAGCATATTGAGCAGGTCCATCTACCATATATGGCAGTAGCTCTAATACCAGAGCAGTCTGATCAGAGATCATTCTGGTGACTGATTGCTCTTGGTCTGGACCTCTCCAGGTGCCGAGTAGCACTTTGGCCGGCCGTGTTATCAGGGCGCGGATCTGGCCGAGTGTGTCTCGGTGCCTGGGGAGTATTTCCTACGGCCTCAGAGGGCCTTCCCCCCAGGCTTTTACTCCCTTCGGAGAGGTTTGGTTTATCGCCCGGCGCCTGAGGCGCCCCTAATAAGGGGAATGCCGAAGGGGCCGTAGGCATTTTTGGGAACTCCGGGCGCGTGTGGGCTACGGCCCTGCGCCCGGTCCCACCTAAAAAAAGGCCTTGTGCCATACTTGCCCGTAAGGTGGGGCGGTCGACAAATACCCTGATCAGAGATCATTCTGGTGACTGATTGCTCTTGGTCTGGACCTCTCCAGGTGCCGAGTAGCACTTTGGCCGGCCGTGTTATCAGGGCGCGGATCTGGCCGAGTGTGTCTCGGTGCCTGGGGAGTATTTCCTACGGCCTCAGGGGGCCTTCCCCCCAGGCTTTTACTCCCTTCGGAGAGGTTTGGTTTATCGCCCGGCGCCTGAGGCGCCCCTAATAAGGGGAATGCCGAAGGGGCCGTAGGCATTTTTGGGAACTCCGGGCGCGTGTGGGCTACGGCCCTGCGCTCGGTCCCACCTAAAAAAAGGCCTTGTGCCATACTTGCCCGTAAGGTGGGGCGGTCGACAAATACCCCGACAGAGATCAGTCTGGCGACAGATTGCTCTCGGTCTGGACCTCTCCGGGTGCTGGGTGGCACTTTGGCCAGCCGTGCTGTCGGGGCGCGGATCTGGCCGAGTGTGTCTCGGTGCCTGGGGAGTATTTCCTACGGCTTCAGGGGGCCTTCCCCCCAGGCTTTTACTTCCTTCGGGGAGGTTTGGTTTATCGCCCGGCGCCTGAGGCGCCCCTAATAAGGGGAATGCCGACGGGGCCGTAGGCATTTTTGGGAACTCCGGGCGCGTGTGGGCCTTGGCCCTGCGCCCTGTCCCACCTAAAAAAAAGGCCTTGTGCCATACTTGCCCGTAAGTATGTATGCCTTCCGAAGGCACCCCTTGTGAAGGTCGGGCAAAAAATTGCTGATGTTGCGTCAGCATTTCACGATAGGGGCACCGAGTTATAAACCTAGCCCTTACCCCAAGGGTTCAGATGCTGCCTGAAGGAGAGGCTCCCTGATAGTGAGCCAAAATGAAAAGCCAACCGATACAAGTGCTAGGAAATATATCTGCTATGGAGGGGAGCACAAAAATTGCTCATGTCTCGTTGACCTTCCTTTACCTTGACGCCTCAAGCGCCGAACAATAAACCGAGCTTTTTAGACAAGGTTCGGGTGCTGTCTGAACGAGTGAAGCCTGCCTAGACGAAACTATC
The DNA here is from genome assembly GCA_963585895.1 of Sepioteuthis lessoniana. Lineage (NCBI taxonomy): Eukaryota > Metazoa > Mollusca > Cephalopoda > Myopsida > Loliginidae > Sepioteuthis > Sepioteuthis lessoniana. The sequence continues at coordinate 108,652,005 of OY757912.1, read as the reverse complement.
ATTAAAAGCTACCCGGAAACGGATGTCAGGAAGCCCCTGCGCAAACCTGATCCACATTTGTTAGTTTTGACTGCTCACGGAGTCTCCACTGCAGGAAACCAACACGCCTACACTCTGATCCACCATTTTGTATCTAAACAAAATGTCTCGTCACTGGTATACCTTGATAGCTGACAAAGAGATGCATGAATAGAAAAGCTGTTGGTAACAGTGAAAAGCTGTTACACCCATTGTCATCCTTGAGTAGAGAGAAAGAGATCTGTTGATAGAAACAATCGGAAAATGAGAGCGTTTACGCTTGGTGAATTTCTTTATGTGTAATACTGGCTCTTTGATGACCAGCGTCGGGATTGAAAAGAAAAGTTTAATGTCCTTTCTTCTTCTCTCTCTTTTGATGAGTCTATCAAGAAACATACACAAGACACGCAGACGGAGAAGAAATCTTTCATAGCGCGTCATCAGAAGCATTCACGATGCGTTGACAGTTTTAAAGTTATTCAGATGTCTAAGAACATCGTCAGAATCTCGTCTTTGGGGTAACGCGTTTTATTACCCGGTATGACAGTGGTTTCACATTTCAGACTCCTTTTGTGGACAGACACTTGCGCGTTTAATCGGATTATAAAACGAAGGGTGGAGGTGGAAAAGGAACGAGAGCGAAAGAAAGAGAAAGAGAGAGAGAGAGAGAGAGAGAGAGAGAGAGAGAAGGTGACTTGCAAAAAAAAAAAGTCACATTCTCGGTGTTTAACGATATCTCATCATGCTATGTCAGTAACAAGACCCTGGCAACGTCAAAATTGACTGGCAATGTGGAACAGGGTGCAAGGTGGGATTCCTAACACCTGGCAAACCCTCAGTGTGGATGAAAATCAATTACAATAAACATGCTCGTGTGTGGAGTGGAAAGGAAGTGCACCAACTCGTATGGAACGAAGTCAGTATCAAAACAAAACTTTTTTAATGACCCAAGCAATATGATATACTCATAAAATCTAGTCAGTAAGCTAAGCATAGATATCGACACCACAGGAGAGGCCCTAATTAGTAAAGTAAATATATTAGATTTAAAGCTTTAAAAACGCCTCTCCTCCCCAAAAACATGACCCAAGCAATTCATCTAATGTTCATATAATCCAAAGCGTGATTAGCGTAAAGGTTATTGTTACAAAAAAATGAAATTGGTGACCCGAATTCTAATTCTGGACGAAGCCGTATACGTTTCATTTTGCTCTGATGCTCTTAGGAAAGGCTTGAATCCATCTATCCCTTCTTCCGGCTGTGGGTTCTCTAGTTATGGCCAGGAAATAAGTCTAAGAGAAGGAAAATTCTGAGTTCAGACCAACAGTATTCCGCAGAAATTTGGCCTTGTGTCACATTCTGCTCGTGGCAGATGGGTCGGGTATATACATACTTATAAAATCCTACTATAGTCCGAGCGTGGACATCAACAATATGAGAGAGGTTCTAATTAATAAGCATTGCTATTACTCCCAGGTCCACTCTGAACCGATATGGTAGTACTTGTTAGTGTACCATATATAAGTCAAATAGATCCGTTTGAAAATCATTCACGTGCAAAAAAAACTGTCTCAAAACAACCATACAAAAATACAAATATAAACGTACATTACTGCGATTCCCTAACCTCTAGGAATAAAATAACCCTTAACAGGTTACCATGCCATTAAAATCATTTCAGTCGATCAATTTAATTAACAAATATCGAATATTAAATTTAAAACCTTACAAACGCAAATACCCTAGTATATATACTAGTGGATAAATGCGCTGTTTGTCTGGAACATGAGGCTTCGATCTCTTGGCCAGGTTGCGCAAAATAAGACGTCAGTTAAGAGAAAAGAAGGGCGTAAGTGTGTAGAAAAAATTGATGGTTACAAATCCTGAAATTCCCTCAAAAGCAAAATGATTGGTAAAGGAATAAAGACAACATACACGCCAGAGTCAAATAAGCATTTGCTGAAGATTAACATATGTGATAAATATTTGAAGAAAGACAAAGTGATGAAGATAAACAAAACAAAAAAAAAAAAGATGAAGTGACCAATCTTAGAGAATCATTTTATGAATGCATTTACCACCCCTACCATAAACCAGATGTGACACAAGGTCAATTTTTATGCAGAGTTTTACGGGTTTTGAATTCAGAGCTTTCCTTCACCTAGACCGGTTGTCATACTAAGGTTAAAGAGTCAAGTCTGCTCAACTATTTATCCATAGCTGGAGGGAAAATAGTTCGATTCATACCTCTCCCTAGAATATAAGTGCTTTTTTAAATACATACAGACTCGTCTAGGATTTGAACTCGGATCTCCGGGTCTATTTCCAGCGACGATAACCATTACACAATTGTATAATAGTAACTATAACCGTATTTACCCAATCCCTCCGCTCGGGCAGGATATGACACATGGTCAGTTTTTAAGCGGAGTTTAACTGGTTTGAATTCAGAGTTTTCCTTCTCCAAGACTAGTTGCCTCACCGAGGCTGAAGAGCCAAGTCTGCCCTACTATTTACCCATAGCTGGAGGGAGAATAATTGGATTCATACCTTTCCCAAGGGTATTAGTGCTATGTGAAATTCAATCAGTCACTATAACACGTCACAGAATGCAGGAGGATGCAGCAGCCGAAACATTTAATTTATTGCTTTACATAAACGAATGCTCACATACTTCACCATTGTAGAAATGTATACAAATGACAGATGTTAAATTACACAACTGTTTATACCAGTGAAATGAAATGTAATAGATAGATAGGGTCAGAGACAGGGAGACAGAGAGAGAAAAACAGAGAGAGACAGAGGCGAAGATCTACATGAACAAATAGTGATGATGAACAATAACAGACACGAACAAACTACAATATAGATACTGAGGGATAAAGTGAAATGATCCACTTCAAATATATATATATATATATATATATATATATATATTATTGTTATTATTATTATTTCATTATATTATAAGAGTGTTGGTTGTCGAACCAAGTGCAATATAATATGGACAGTGCTCAATATCTAGAATAGAGCTATTATATAATAATAATAATAATAATAATAATAATAATAATAATAATAATAATAATAAATATATATTATATATATATATACATATTTAATTCATGGAATATTGTCTGCAACCCTGGGTTTCATGGAGTTATTTACAAAACAACAATTCCATCTTCTTAACTGCCGGATGATTGTTGTTTTGCAAAAAAAAAACATCATGAAACCCAGGGTTGCAGACAATATTCAATGAATTATATATATATATATATATATATAGGGAGTTTGAAATGAAATCTATGGAGAAAAAAAGGAAGACAGTAATGAAAATTATATTGTCAGATTTCTCAATAGGGATAGCGTCAAAAGAATGAATAACTAAGAAAGAAAAAAATATGTATATGCATTTTGTGCATGTAGAGATACTCGTGGTGCAATGGTTACTGCCGTTGGTAATGAACACAGTAGACAGAGTTCAAATCAAAGATAAGGCTGTTTGCACGTCACCTAACGCTTATATCCTTAAGAAATGTAGGGGTTCAACCATTACCCCTCCAGCTACGGGCAAATAGTAGGGCAACCTCGGCTCTTTAACCTCAGTATGACAACCTGTCTAAAAAAGACAAGCTCTGAATTCAAGCCTGTTAAACTCCACTAAAAATTGACCTAGTGTCACATCCTGTTTGGGCTGAGGAGATAGACAGATAGATATAATAATATAATAATTAACGATCTATGTGAGTTGTCACATTTTTTGTAATTTCATTTTATAAAATGAATACTTTCCATGTCATTGTGTGTGTATGGATGTACCCAGTGTATCACTGTGCATGTTGTACATGTATAAGTATGCCTCTAAGAGTATGGGTGCATGAGTGTGCATTTGTGCGTGTAAGTGTATTTACCCAACCCTTGCCTTGGGGACAGGATGCATTTCAAGGTCAATATTTCAGCAGGATACTTCTAGCTTGAAATCTTCCTACTCCTTGACCTTTGACCGTACCAAAACTAAAAAAAAAACCTGTCGGTAGACAGTAGAATAACGTGGATAGTCATTTCGGGAAAGAGTAGCTGGATTCATGCCTTTGTTCAAGGGAATTAGCACGAAAGGAAAAGTAAATAGCTTCGTTCAGGATTCGAACTCGGTTCGTCTCCAGACGCTAACTGTGAAGCCACACACCTTCACAAAGTATGGGTAATTGCATATGCGTCTATTAATAGATGCGTATGTGTGTAAATGTGTATGGGTGGGTATACTTGCTCCTATGTATGATGACCCTCAGCAGAGTGGTGAGACTCCCCTTACGAGTGTCCTAGATATGACACTAAATAATCTGATGATGGACCTTCAGTAATGCTGGAGCTTTGGGGAATGCAGGGTTTCTCTTCATTGCCATTGCTCCCAAATCCACTCTGGCCCAGAATGGTAGCACCTGAGATGGTCCTATATATGCGTCGAATAGAACTGTTTGACATTTAAAGTGTGTACTTATGCTAAACTGAATTGTTTGAAATAGAACTGTTTCTACATTTAACTGGGTGTAAACAAATGACTAATGTTTAATTGAATTGTTAGTTATACATAGCAATACTTGAAAACATTAAACTGTGTCCAAACAAATGGTTTATAGTAAATAGAATTATTCGTATTAGATAGAAATAAATGAAACCTTTTAACTGCGGGAAAAATGAGCTCAAGCTCGTTTTAATATACTCTCAACAAAATGTGTTTAGAAATCATAAATTTAATATATATGTATAAACAAGATTTGGCATTAGATAATCTACAATGGTTGATATGCCATAAAACCCAACCAAACCAAAGCTTATATATTTAGTATATACGTATAAAGAGGATTTGGCCTTAGATAACCTACAATGGGTGATATGCCATAAAACCAAGCCTACGTGTGAGTATGGTATACGCGCATGTCTAATCTTTTTTGTTTGGTTTTATGTGGTTTCTTTTGTTCGATAGCATATCAAATTTTGTGGGTTATTCAATGCCAAAGCCTTCTTGCTGGAAGAATAGCAAATAGTAATAATTAACCCATAGCAAAGCGGATAAGAGGACTCGTACATTTTCCAAGATTATTAGTCGAAAATTGAATTTAATAGAATGACTGGAGTTCGAACTCACATTCTACGATGTCGTAGTCCTGCACGTTTGCAACTACTCCCCCATGCCCAAGCTATTACTTTCATGGTACAATTTTTCTACCGACTAGGATAAAAGTTGTTGTTTTTTCTAAAAAAGAAAATAAAGAAATCTTATATATTCATTTTTCCGTACATTCTTCAATTTTCTTCTTTTTATTTTTTTCGTTTATTTTATTTTGTTAATTGTGGGGATTGTTTTGTTTTGTTTTTGTTTCTTTGCTTTTTTTTTTCTTTGTTAATATTTTAGCGGTGAAATTCTTTGGCTTTCTTGATATTTTCTGAAGTTCTAAGAAGTATTTTTCTTTTTTGATATTTTTTTAAAACTGTTATCTTCATCCTTATTATTTTGAGCACAAACGTTCATCAGCCTCCTAGCATTATTTTTATGTTCTAAAATGTAATACGCCCTGTCGGCAGGGCTTTGAATACGCTGACTGGTTCCGCTGCATGTGGGTAAGACCCTACTCCGCAAAACGGGGGTGCCTTGGGTATGAAACTAAATTGTACCAGGGAGTATGGAGTACCACATTTTTACTATTAACTGTGAACAGGAGTGGTAGTATCAGTTAAGGCCCCGTCTAGGGGTCAAATAGAGCTGTTTAAAAATCATTCGTATTCTATAGGACTGTGCACAAAAAAAAACTCTTAATGAACAACAACATAAAATATGTAAATATGAACGTACAATGAACGAGATTCCCTAACCCCTTGGCATAAAATAACCCTGGACGATTTGATATGCTATTAAAATCAAGGAAACTTTTTTGGAACACTCGACAACAGAGAAAATCATATTTACCACCCCTCCGCTCGGGCATGATATGACACAAGGTCAGTTTTTAAGCGGAGTTTAACAGGTTTGAATTCAGAGTTTTCCTTCTCCTAGATTAGTTGTCTCATCAAAGCTGAAGAACCCAGTCTGTCCTACAACAGAGAAAACAATCAGCAAACTAAGTTTGAATCGTCCAGTAAACAGGATTCGGAATAAGTTGGTTGCATCCGCTTCAGAGGGGAAAATACTCTCCTAAAAAGGGTTTCCAAGTAAATGGTCCTAAACTGCCTCTAGTGGTGAGTCTACTGTTCTTGGGAATGTGGAGCACTCCTTTATTGCCATTACTCCTAGGTCTACTCACATCCAAAGTGATAGAACCTGTTAGGGTCTCATTTATGTACCAAATAGATCCGTTTAATAATCGGTTAGAATTCTTGATACAATTTAACTATTTGAATTTTGGGAATTAAGAATCGTTACTTGAAGCGATAATTATTTACTCAGGATTATTATTAGTGACTTGAAATCATATAATTATTAGTATCAGAAATATTTAAAACCATTCAACTGTGTGCAAATCATTTATATTAGATAGGAATAAGTAAAGTTGGCGACCTTAGTCGAGGGCTACCCGAAGGCTCCCTTTTCAATAGCTACTACAACGTGGTGTAGAGGAGGGCACAACTCCTTTCCCTGGATTGCTCCACTTTATCCTTGATCCTATTTATCAACCCCTCCGCTCAGGCAGGATATGACACAAGGTCAATTTTTAAGCGGAGTTTAACAGGTTTGAATTCAGAGGTTTCTTTCTCCTAAACTAGTTGCCTCACCAAGGTTGAAGAACCTAGTCTGCCCTACTATTTACCCATAGCTGGAGGGAGAATATTTGGATTCATACCTTTCCCAAGGGATCCTTGATACGTACCTTATAATGCTGAGTGTTAAGCAAGGAGATATCAAGTACCATTTTTTAAGTTTTGGGGGTGACTCGACCCGGAATTGAACCTCGGTCTCCCGGACCATTGACGAAAATTACTCTTTGATTAAATGACTATTATAGTCAAACAGAAAAAGTGCGTTTTCAATTTTTTTTAATGAGTCTAATGAAACGCTTAAAATGTAATTATTACTATTGTTACCAAACATTCACAAATTAATCAAATGTCACCATTAAATAACCCATATCGAGTTGATTTACCATTAAACGAATAAACCAAACTGAACTATTCTGACATTGTAAGTTAGTTTAATCTGATTTGGTATGGTTATGTGTACTGGTTGGTAGGTTTTACGGCATGTCAACCCTTGTTGAGTTATTTAATACCAAAGTAATTTTTAAAAACAAGTATATGGTTTAATTTAAGCATCCTATTTATAATTTTGCCTGTACACCTTGCTGGAGAAGCAGGGACGAGCTCATAAGTGATGTACTCCTATGGACCCCCATGTATGGCCGGGCAAAAGCAGGATGACCAGCTCGAACATACATTCAGCAGCTATGTGAGGATACGGGATGTAGCCCTGAAGACCTGCCAGAGGCGATGAACGATGGGGAGAAGTGGTGACAGAGGATCAGGGATATCCGTGCTAGCGGCATGAGAACTACCTTAAAACAATATTTTTAATACAAATCATTTGCCTAGTGATATGGTTTTAAGTATTCCAATCTAATACTAATAATTTTTTACTCACAATTATAGGGTATTCTTGTCAAATACTTTGCAAAGGATTAAATATAGTTCACAATCGTTTTAAACAGGTAAACCCTTTGTCTGTCAAGGACACAGGGCGCAGTGGACAAGTCGTTTGGTTGGAAAGTGCTCGTGAGTGAAATCATCTGGAGGTTGCAGGTTCAATCCCTACAACAGGTAAGACTAACACGGAATACTTACAAAAACTTAACACTTGTACCCGCTCATAGTTAACTTAATTGGAACAGTCAACTCCTGTGGTTCAAATAAAGGGTCCAGTTCGAGGTTCTGTGTTTGACATGAAACACCTGAAGAAGGCCGAAGTAAATATCGGCCGAAAGGTTGAGTATAACGATAAAGATGGGGTCAATAGTCCTTTGTATTTAGTTTCAACTTCAGTATTTTAAGAGACAATGTATTTGGAGTTCAAAAAAAAATCTTAAACAGGTCTATCCGACCAATAGATAGGATCCTAACAATGATTGATTGATTTTAACGGCAAGTCAACTCGTCTAGGCTTATTTTATGCCTAGAGGTTAGGGAATCGCGTTCATTGTACGTTTTATATACATTTTTGTGTAGTTGATTCTTAAGAGTATTTTGTTCACACGGTCCAATTAAATTGTTGTATAGTGGCTCGTACCCCATGACTTCCGGTATCGTAGAAGTATAAAGACACCGTGTTTCTGAAGCACGCAGAAGCAGAAAAAGAAGCAGAGAGATTGCTCCAAAGGACGTCGATCAGTAGTAGACCAACTTCGGACGTAACACCAACAGCGCGAGACTTATAATACTAGTCGGACTATGCCACTTGAGTTAATAAACAATTAACTTTAATTCACTGTGTATCTTTTCCTTACCCCGATAAAACATAAATACGAAGCGGGTACAAGTGTTAAGGAGGTACCCGTGGTGTAATGGTTATCGTCGTAGGAAATGGACACGGCGACACGAATTCAAATCCTGGACGAGACTGATTGCATTTCACATAGCACTAATACCCTTGGAAAAGGTATGAATCCAATTATTCTCCCTCCAGGCAGACTGGGTTCTTCAGCCTTGGTGAGGCAACTAGTCTAGGAGAAGGAAAACTCTGAATTCAAACCTGTTAAACGCCACTTAAAAATTGGCCTTGTGTCATATCCTGCCCGAGTGGAGGGGTTGGGTAAATAGGATGAATACGAATAATCTTAAACAGACTTAATTGACTCATTGACGGGAACCTAAAAGGTACTACCATTCCAGGTCTGAATGGACTTGGGTGTAAGTTAATGGCAATAAAGGAGTACTCCTCGCTCTTCAGATCCCTAGAACGGGAGCCTCACCATCAGATGCAGTTTAGTATCATACCCTAAATAAATCGTTTTTCTTTTGTTTTTTTTTTTTTGTTTTTTTTTTTTGAGAGGAAGAGATGGGGCTTTACCCTTTTGCTGAGGATCCAACCAGCCAACAAGGCAAGAAGCTAAACGAGTTTAACCGTTCTGTTATTAAGTTGAGTCACATTGTCGATAATATTACATTGTGTCTGAAATTTGTATATTTGGCTGAAATGTTTTTTTTTTTTGTTTTTTTGTTTTTTTCTTAGATTTACTTTTGTAACCATTCTTCCGAATCGTAAATCCGCTGGAAGAATAAGAATAAAGTGGAAATAATAAAATGATCACGTAAAGGTGAACCGTGATTGGTCACTAGAAAAAGCGTTAAGTTACAATTTATTAACGATCGGAACAATTTTAAAAAGATAATGTGAGAATAATTTCATATATGGAAGGTCAGATCCGATGGTAACCACAATTCCCACTCAGTAGTGTCGTGATTGAGTTGTTGAAATGGATATCTTTAATGTAATTACAAGTTTTTAAAGGGTTTTAAATGCATTGATGGGTGAAATACGTACTATACTAGACTACGTAGGGAATTCTAGTTTTCCCATCGTAATGGCCGTCCTTGATGATATTGATGCTCCAATTTAGAAAGAAGTAAAGGGTCCTAATTAGCATTTCATATCTATGTCATATCAGGAATTTCGTTAATTAATAAAGGATATCAAATATAGAAATATAAAGGCAGAGCCTTTGACCATATCAAAAGGATAATTTTTAGGGGGAGCTTCGACAAATGGAAAACTCGCTGGATTAAGTGTGTTGAATGCTAAATGTAGCATTTAGAAGAAAATTAATGTTCCATTCATAGTTCTGTATTGAAGTGGAATGGTTATTGTACTATATCATTAGAATACTTTACTGTAATTGCAAATTTATCTGAGGTCTGAAGATGTATTAAAGAGAGAAATATATATAAGACGATTCATGATCTCGTTGGATTATCATTGTAATTTCTGTCTATGATGATACTGGTCACCTATTTAGGAAAAAATATCAATTTACCCAACCAATCCGTCACGACTAGTATATGACACAAGGTCAAAAGCTAGTTTGAATTCAAAGTCCCCTTTCTTCAACACTGGTTGTCTAACCAAGACTAAAGAATCTGCCCCCGCTTCTTCTATTTTCCCATAACCTGGCGGGAAGAGAACAAAGCACTAAATGCTTTTCCCAAGACATAAACGCAAAGGAAAACGCAAACAGCCTCGTCAAGGGATGATTTTATTTCCTACGACGATAACCGTGACGCTAAGTTCGTAAGTTTTTGAAGAAATAAAAGAATCGATAACCCAGAAAACTATTATTCAGTTGCTAATTGGGCTGGAAATTGATTTATTCTCTTATATCATTTTAACTATCTTGCTCTAATCTTGCAGTGATGTGCTATTTTTATTTGTTTAAATATATATATATATATATATATATATATTGAGGTGGGTTCTGGAGGAATGTCGGGGAGCCTCTTGTATTATTGTATTCATTCCCGTTACCGGTTGTCTCTTTGAATTCAGCGGGTAAAAATTCCTACTTTAACCCTTGGGCTAGGATTTCTCTACTCAGCCGGTCGGAAGCTATTCTCTTCCCCTTCCTGGGACGGGACCGGTTTTTATACCCATCACCAGGGTAAAAGAATTCTCTAGAATCTTTAAGACAATTTCACAACATTCGAGAAGCAGGAAGTATATGGTCGTTTCCTATTTCTTTGTTCTCTTTTCTGCAAGTAACCTCATGCTTACTAAGGGTCAGGGGGTCGTTTCCTTCAACCGTTAAAACTGGCGCCAACATGACTTGACCATGATACATTACACCGATCCTATATTTGCACTGTTGGGGGAGGATCAAATAAGAAAGGGATTCCATTTTGATGCTTCTTAAACTCATCGTTGCCAACAAGAAAAAAATTGCTAAAAAATGTTCCTTTTAAAACAAGGCACCTCCACTATATATATATATATATATATATATATACTTTATAACTAAAATTCATCCAAATGGTCCTTTGTTCTTTGTGAAGACCTTGTGTTTTTCATTTCTGTACATTTTCATAGAGAGATCGATAGATATGAACATTTTTTCTATTTCCCAGTCTCCTGGGGTTGTAGAATAAACCGACTACTTCTCTGCGGAGGGGTAAGACTCCGCCCAGCAACGAGTATCCTGGATATGCAATAAACAATCTGATGGTGAAGTAATGCTGGAGCTTTGGGGAATGTGGATTACCCCTTCATTGCCATCGCTCCCAGGTCCTATCAATGGATCAAACAGAAATAAACTACGTAATTATGCTAACAGAATTGTTTAAAATTGAACTGTTTTTGTCAGCTAAACTGAATTGTTTGAAGTAGAACTGTTTTGACATTTAACTGAACTGTTCTGACATTTAACTGTGTGTAAACAAAAAAACTATATTTATACTAAACTGAATTGTTTGAAATAGAACTGTTTATATGTATATAAATTGACAGTGCCTAATAACCTACAAAGGTTGATACGCCATAAAACCAAACCAAACAAACAATTTTTTATTAATGCATATTTACGTTAAAAAGAACAGACAAGAAAGAATGTATTAATCGTAAAAACTTTTTTCTTGTTTGTGACAAGAGAGAGTAAACCGAAATTAAAAGAATGCTGTCGTCTTAAAGATGCAGGATTTTGAGTGCTTTGGGCTGTTTCCAGCCATTTTCAAGAACGCTATAGACAAGTTTTATTTCAATGTTGCAACCATCTAAAAATCGTGGGAATTAGCTCTTTTACATATTTTTTTAAACAAAGTAAGCTATGCCCATTGAAGTAATCATATTTACCCAACCCCTCCGCTCGGGCAGGATATGACACAAGGTCAATTTTTTAGCGGAGTTTAACAGGTTTGAATTCAGAGTTTTCCTTCTCCTAGACTAGTTGCCTCACCAAGGCTGAAGAACCTAGTCTGCCCTACTATTTACCCATAGCTGGAGGGAGAATATTTGGATTCATACCTTTCCCAAGGGTATTAGGGCTATGTGAAATGCAATCAGTCAGGTCCAGGATTTGAACTCGTGTCGCCGTGTCCATATCCTGCGACGATAACCATTACACCACGTGCCCATTGAAGTAATACAACAGACCGATACGTGCTTCCTGTTTGTTCACCGTACAACACCAACAATTCACGGCGAATTTCTGCAGAAAATTTACCCTAATAATCTTTTCCCACCACGCACTTCTGTGTTTGTCCAGTACTTGATGGCGGCATATTCGTTGTTGTGGCGTCACAAAGTGTGCTTAATACCAAGATTGTTCTGGCTGTTACCCTATTTACCAACCCCTCTGCTCGGGCAGGATATGACACAAAGTCAGTTTTTAAGCGGAATTTAACAGGTTTGAATTCAGAGTTTTCCTTCTCCTAAACTAGTTGTCCCACCAAGGCTGAAGAGCCAAGTCTGCCCTACTATTTACCCATAGATGGAGGGAGAATAATTGGATTCATACCTTTCCCAAGGGTATTAGTGCTATGTGAAATGTAATCAGTCTCGTCCAGGTTTGACACGTGTCGCCGTGTCCATTTCCTACGACGATAACCATTACACCACGGGCACCTCCTGGCTGTTACAAGAAATACCGCATAGACCCCTGTTGTATGGTGGAGAGTCTCAGTGGCCTTACGTACTGGACTGAGACATCGTAGAGAGCGAGTCCAGTCACTCTATAACGTTTACTTTTGTAATAATGCCCTTATGAAAGATATGAAACCCCTTACCTCCTCAGCTAGGAGTAAGATTGAATCACTGCTATTCTTCTACGATGATAATTTTAGCATTAAATAGCCCACAAATGTTGATATGCCTTTAAAGAAAAATATCAAACCAAACATGATGTTTTGTGTTTACAACATTTTCAATGTTTTAATACCAGTACAGAGACCAGTCAGCCGCAGCTGTAGAATACATCGACTGCATCTCTGCTGGGGGTTTGACCCCACAACGAGTGTCTTGGTTATGACATTAAACAATTTGATGGTGAGGTTCCAGTAATGCTGGAGCTTTGGGGAATGCAGAGTACCCCTTCACTGCCATTGCTCTCTACTTCACCCTGGCACAGAGTGGTGGCACCTAAAAGGGTCCTATCTATGGATCAAATAGAACTGTTTGGAATTTAAACTGAATGCAAACAAATGACTTTTGCTTAAATGAATTGTTTGAAATAGAACTGTTTGATCATTTAACAGCGTGTAAACAAGTGACTGATGTTTGAATAAATTGTTGGTGATTCATAGCAATACCTGGAACCATTCAACTTTGTGCAAAAGAATGAGCTTTAGCTCGTTTGAAAACGTTATCAACTGGACTCTTTAACACTGGGTCATTTTAAAGTGGAGTTTAAATACAGACTTTTCCTTCTCCTGGATTGGTTGATCTTAGTCGGCCCAACTATTTATCAATAACAAGAGAGAGAATAGTTGCAGTCATACATTTTCCGAATATTAACGTTTTGTAAAATGCAAACAGCCTCATCCAGGTTTTGAACGCGGATCACAGTGTCCATTTCCAATGACGGTAATCATTACACCACGAATGCCACCGACTTGAAACCATTTAACTGTGCGCAAACAAATCATTAATATTAAATAGAAGTGTTTGTTTTTGATAACGATACTTGAAACCATTTGACAAATGAGCTCAGGCTCGTTTAAAAATAATGCTACTCACAAACTATTCGCTTAGAAATCATAAATGAGTATATATGTACGTATGAACGTACGCGTGTGTGTGTGTTTGTGTGTGTGTGTGTGTGTGTGAAAACAGGTTTTGACATTAAATAATCCACCAAGATCGATATGCCATAAAACACAAACCAATCTTCTTTAAAAGAGTCTGTTTTCTACATTATATTGTCTTACCAAGACAATTGTTTATTCCCTCTCCAATAAATTTCTGAGTAGCTGTTTTTTTAATTTACATTAAAGACGGCGAATTTTCTAAATCGGTTCAGCTAATGGGGATATTTTGCATTTAAAAAAATCGCTTATTTAACAAATGTTTGTTTTCAATTTTACTTCCTTTTAATAAGTGATTGTTTTGTTGATACCTTTCTTAAATGTTTTCTTCGTGGTGTAATGGTTAAAGCGATGGACTGCAGACTCGTTATAAGTTAGTTCGAATTCTACTCAGGTCATTTTGTTCACTTTCAGACAAATACTCTTGAGAACGGTATTAACCCCCTTATCCTCCCAGTTATGTAGTATAACTACTTTTCTTCTGGAAAGAAAGGATTTGGCATTAAATTACCTACGAAGGTTGATATGCCATTAACCAAAGTTGCATAATTTTTTCTCAAATTTAAAATAAATATCTTCAATATCTTTAATCCAATTTTTTTATATATTTATTTTTTGGACGATAACAAAACGGATGGGGGAAAAGCTTGACGGCAACTACACAAGAATGCTGCGAGCAAAATTGAACAAGTCCTGGAGGCAACACCCAACAAAGCAGCAGCTGTACGGCCACCTAACTCCCATCACGAAAACTATCCAAGTTAGACGAACCAGACATGCAGGACACTGCTGGAGAAGTAGGGACGAGCTCATAAGTTATATACTCCTATGAACCCCTTCACATAGCCGAGCTAAAGCTGGGCGGCCAGCTCGAACCTACACATAGCAGCTCTGTGGGGATACGGGGTATAGGGGGTCAAGGATATCTGTGCTAATGGCGCGACTAGATGAGATGATGATTTCATTAATTTAAGTATGTGTGTTGCTATTACAACAAATGTTAAAATCATCATCATCATCATGTTGTGCCTCCAGCACGGATATCCCTTACCCACTCTCGCCACTTCTCCCTATCGCTCCCTGGTTGGTCTTCAGGGCTACATCCCGTATCCTCATATATCTGCTGTATGTATGTTCGAGCTGGTCGTCCGGCTTTTGCTCGGCAATATGTGTGGGTCCATTGGAGTACATCACTTATGAGCTCGTCTCTGCTTCTCCAGCAGTGTCCTATATGTCTGGTTCGTCTAACTTGGGTAGTTTTCGTGATGAGAGGCAGGTGGCCGTATAGTTGGTGTCTTGTGGGGTGTTGCCGCCAGGACTTGTTCAAGATTGCTCGCAGGATTCTTGTGTAATAGCCATCTAGCTTCTCCAGCCGTTTTGTTAGCGTCCAAGTTGTGCATCCGTACAGCAGTATCGACACAACCGCTGCCTGGAAGAAACAGCGTTTCATTTTATCGGTCAGGTATGATTTCCATATGATCGATAGCTTATCGATAGCTGTCCATTCCTTCGTTAGCCGCGTATCGATGTCTTTTTCGGTTGATGAGACACTGCTTCCTTGGTAGGTGAACTTGTCTACCAGTTTCAGAGAGGTTCCGTCTAGTGTAGAAATGTCGCCTGTTTGATTAAAGCGCATATATTCAGTTTTGTGTGCATTGACATGGAGGCCAATGCCTGCGGTGGCTCGTTCCAAACTATGAAGTAGTGTTTCGGCTAGGTTGGGTGTATTCGCCAGTAACGCTATGTCATCGGCGTAGTCGGCGTCGGTAATTGTTTTTGCGGGGTACTTTCTGCTTCTTTGCTTTGTCAGCTCGAAGCCGTTTTCTCTGATTTTATCAATCGATGTTCTAAGCATGTAGTCTAGACAGATGATAAAGAAGTCAGGGGCTAGCGCGTCCCCTTGTAGTACTCCTACACCTCATATTTTGAAATGAGAACAACTTGAAAAAAAATGTACGAGGATCATTAAATGTTTTTCCAGACCTTTTTCGTATGGGCACCTTTATTGATTGTACACACATGAAACTCTAGTCCCCTTCGAAGTAATCTCCTCCGGCTGCAATGCACTTGTTTTACCGTTCCAACAACTTCTAGAAGACCCTATGGAAGTCCCCTTGTGTGAGCGTGTCAATGACCTTCGTCACAGCCTCTTTCATCTCCTCAATTCTCTCATAACGACAGCCTGTGAGCTTAGGGAATAACCAAAAGTCACAGGGAGCAAGGTCTGCACTAAAGGGAGGCTAATGCCCATATTGGTCAAATAGTCTGTGACAAGGATGGAGTTGTTGACTGGTGCATTGTCCTGGTGGAAATGCCACTGATCCGATTTGAAGAGTGCTGGCCTGTTCCCAAGGAATCTCTTGCTGAACTCCCTTAAAACCTCAACATAGTAACCCTAACCCTTTGGCCAATCAACTCTGGTGTATTGACTTCCTTACTCCTTCCACACCCCTCATCATCCCTCTCAGATTCCCTGGCTTCCTTGAATCTCTTATGCCACTTAAAAACTGATGTTCAATTCATGCAAGATGGTCGAAAAGCAGTTTGAAGCATTCCATACGTTTCTGTGGCATTTTTTCCAGTTTTAAAACAGAATTTTATCGCATATCGTTCTTCTAAAGTGTCCTCACGTCCAGATTGCATTTTTGAAATTCACCCGCAGTGACAATCAGGCTTTAGTTGGGTGTATTCCAATTGCAGCTGTAGCTGTTCATTTGAACGTGAAATCATAAAAATTGGTCAGTCATGTCATAAGATGTATAGCAATAACATACGGAATTTTCAAGAGTCTACAATAAATTTAAATGCCTATACAAAAAAAAGTCTGGAAACTTATTGAATGCCCACGTATTTGATTAAGAAATTCCATTTGATTTTAACTTGTCAAAAAGGAGGAGGAATAATTTGTTTTGCTGAAAATACAAAATATCTGAAATAAAGAAAACTCCTTGATTACTCTCTCTCTCTCTCTCTCTCTCTCTCTTTCTCTCTCTCTCTCTCTCTTCATCTCTCTCTTATCGCCTCCAACACTCTCTCTCCTTTTGTCACCTACTCCTGTTTCTCTTCTTTATCTGTCCCACATATCTCACTCTCCTCTCTTTCAATGTATGTTACACTCACAATTTAATTGTGCGTGTGTGTGTGTGTGCGTGTGTGTGTGTGTGTGTGTGTGCGTATGTGTGAATGGGTGCATATGTCTCTGTGTGTGTGTGTGTGTGTGTGTGTGTGTGTGTGTGTGTGTGTGTGTGTATCTATCTATCTATCTAATTTCTTTTCCTCTGTCTCAGTTTTTTCGATTTCTTTATATGTGTGTGTGCCCCAACTTCCTTATCTCTATTTTACAAGTTTCCCCTCTTTCTCTCTCTCACTCTATCTCTCTCTCTCTCTGCCTCTCTCTCTCTCTCTCTCTCTCTCTTGCTCACTCACTCACCTTTCTCTCTCTCTCTTTCTATATATATATATGTATATATACATGTACGTATATATATCACTTATTTCTCTTTCTCACCGATCTCTTAAAATGTTTGTCAAACACTACTCTCTATATACCACATTTACCCCCTTCTCTCTCTCTCTCTCTCTCTCTCTCGCTCTCTCTCACCTGAAAATTTTTGAAAATATTGTTCAAAATCATGATTACGAAAAGGAAATAAAAAAAACACTGTTGGTCGTTTCAAATAAGGTAAATGAAAATCAATTTACTGGCCTTAGTCGTTAAATGATTTTGGGTTTCTTTAATATTTTATACAGAAATATTTGAAAACAAATACAAAATAACGAAAGAGAAATGAAGAAAACAATTTATATTTGCTTTTTCCGAATCATAACGTTGACTAGGAATCGCTTTAACCGAAAATAAAGTTTATAAAAGAAAGGAAAAACATATACAACAGTTTTTTGTATGATGCAGTTATACTGTCATTTTCTCAAAAAGAAATATTCTTTTACAAATAAGCTTTCATATTACATCAAGCAATAAGCGATCTATACAGCCATAAGAACGATAACACGTGACAGTTATTTTGTGATTACCATACTTTATCAGGAGGAAGAATACACATCCATATATATATATATATATATATATATATATATATAACTGAAAGAAATAGAAGGCTGGGTGGATATTGATTGAGATAGTTGGCTAAATAAATATGAATCGAACTTGATAGATAGATAGATAGATAGATAGATAGATAGATAGATAGATAGATAGATAGATAGATAGATAGATAGATAGATAGATACGAAAAACTGAGATAGATAGACTGACAGACAAGAATAGAAAAAGAATTAAATGTTTTAGGGAGTGACAGACAGATGTATGGTCACAAAAGAGCATAGATAGATAGATAGATAGATAGATAGATAGATATGAAAAGACTGAAATAGATAGCTAGTTGGATTGGTAGATAAATATGAACAGATAAGAATAAATAGATTTATAAATATAGACAGCAGGAAGAAAATAGATGTATGTTCACAAAATAGCATTGATAGAAAGAATTATCTACACACACTTACATTGTATATATATATATATATATATATATATATATATATATATATGGGAAGAAGAAGAAGAAGAAGAAGAAGAAGAAGAAGAAGAAGAAGAAGAAGAAGAAGAAGAAGGATTCGTTGCATGCAAGGCAATAGTGAAAGCTTAGATTTCTCCTTTTTGTTTATATGGCCATATACAATTACAGACGTGTATTTAATGATACAAAAATGCATGCAAATAAATCTTTACGCATGCGTACATAAACACATACTAGCAACGAAAAGCAAATACATCTACATTATTACTGTCAAGGTTGAAAATGAGTGTAAGTTTCTTTTTTTAACTATTACTAATACCTTGGCGGAAAAGTAGCCATGGGAACGACTACCTCATTCTATAATAATCCCAACATACACATACACACGCACACACACATACATTCATTTATACGCACGCACACATGCACACATTATATAATAAAAACTATTTTTTGTTTACCTAATCAGCCACTTGGTTAAACATTTTTACTGTTTTGATTCAATTTTTACCCTTATTTAAAAATTTTCATTTATCGTTTGGAAATATAATCTCTAAAAAACATTAAGCCGTTTTAAATTTAATAGTAGATGTCAAATTTTATGTCAAGTAAAGATTGTTTCGCGCCAAAATATTTTATGGCAGTTTCCATACTTAAAGATCAATGCAATACGGTTTTTATTTCGCAAAAGTTTCTCTCGGCTTAATGTTTTATTCCATTTATAATTGTTTTCGTAAAAACAGACTTCATCTACATCGAATACACATTTGCTACAACTACAGGCTAACACTGATAAGATCTCGGCCTTACCAAGAAGAAATTGCCAACAGCCATAAAACTTACAAACTATTTCACATCACACAGTTCAACACATTCAAAACAGATTTTTCTCCCCTTTTTGTTTGCTCTTCGGAATAATTCAATTTTTTTTAATGGTCATTCTCTTCTTGGTAGGGCCGAGAATTTTTCAGTTCACTCTCGTAGTTTTACTCCATCTCATTCTTACTTTTTATCACAACACTCTGGGTCATTCTTCAGTATTATCAATTTACTTTGAACTTATTAAAGCTACTTTTTGGATTAAACATTTTCACAATTATTATTTCTCTACAAGACATCATTATTATTGCTTTTAAAATACTTACAATAATAAGGCTAATCTTACTCGGGCATAAGGCCACTAATATGCTGCAGCCAGCGAAGATCGAACTCGCTACGGTCTATTAGGCTAGTGAGCAAACCACAACAATAAGGCAAAGCCGTCAGAGGCTAAGTGCAGCTTAGTCTGACAAAAGGCCATGAGAGTTTCACAAATATACATCAACTCCTTAGAGCGGATGTGTATAATCTATATGTATCTATCAGTAAGGTTGTTACTGGTGCCATATATCCCAATTTTATCTTCTGCGTGGTCAAGGGATCAACTAAACCGGTTCTCTCACCAAGTTAACATGATAATGAGAGTGGTTACACATCCAACAAGACGAAAAATAAGACTTGTCAAAGGTTGGATGAAACTTTTTGTAGGGTCAGGGGTCATCTAGCACGCTCAGGTCATGAAGTGCAAGAAGGCCGTCTTTAGCAGTGAACCTTGGTCTCGCCCATCCCTAAAAGTGATGGACATCAAGATTTCGATAAATCATAAATCTAATAGACAGATACTCTTATATCAGATAAGATTGATGGACCACCTAACTTTTATCAAAGCATCAGTCAAAGAAAACGATACTCTGGTGTAAAAAGACCTGCGGCTTACATAACATCAAATAATGTCGATTACTCTTTGTTTTGCCAAATATCATGGAGCTATGCAATTGTCATAATTTGATATATTTCTATATCTGTCAAAATATTAATTTAGACAAGATAAAGTATTAATTGATGGAGAGGAGATAGATTAAAAACCTGCTTTTTTTTTCTGCAATAATCTTCACTTATATTTTGTAATATTAATCATAAACGATATTAATCCTCTATGATAATCCTTAGTTATGTATTATAGTAAAAATAACAATAAAAAATGTTTATATAATTCTTAATCTAAAACTTCAAAAACTACATTTCTAACGTTCAACGTCTGTTTTCATGACGATTACATCAACTATTCTTTTGTTTTTTGTTTTTTGTTCTTTTATTTATTTATTTTTCTAAGTAAATTTGGTTGTATCTGATAAAACAGTAAAGGGGAAAGAAGTCATACGATAAACTATTATTTTCAATAACTTGGTCTTATTTCTCAACCTTGTTTTACTGTAAAATAGCAAAAGTGTTGCCCTTTCAATCTATGTCAATTTTTCTCTTTTATTTTACTTCATCTTATTAATGTTGCTTTATGGATTAAGTATTTTCATTTTTTTTCTTTTTTTTTTTGGCTAAACTCATCATTAATATTGCTTTTAAAAAGCCTGCAATAACAAGACTAATCTTACTTTACACAAGGCCACCAATATGCAGCTGCTTGCAAAGATCGAACTCATCACTGCGTTATTGAGTTGTCTAATCTGTCCATAATACTGCGAAATTTCGGGACAATTGTCACATATACTTGCGTATCATGTGACTTTCAAAGAGCTAAAATTTAGGGAATCCCACCATACATGAGATACGAACTTTGTGTGTGTAAACAATTGGCCAAGGCTAGGCCTAGTTTGTATTTCATGCTATGGTGTCACCCCTTAATATTAGGCAAATCTTAGGTCACAGAAAGTTGCGTGACATGCGAGTACATACGGTTTTTCTTTCACCATTTTTTACTGGTACCAAATTTATATAAATGTATAGATGAACGATCATATATAAACGACATGTGTCACAATTCATCAGTAGCAGCAGCAGCTATTTTAAAATTTAATTTCATCAAAATTAGAATAATCCTACCCTGGACGAATACCTAAGCTTTCATTGTTTTGTACATCATATTTTCAAGGCGTTGGCATAATGCATTAGTTTATATACAGGCTGTTCTAATATTAAGAGTTGATATTATTTTTAATAAAAACTAGTAAGTGTGTTTGTGTATGTGTACGCATGCGCTTTCAGAACCAAATAAGCTAACTCTTTGCCTTTCTAAACTAATTTGGGCCAAAATACACAAGTTAGACTCAGGAGTCGTGCTAAAATCATTCTGCAGAAATTCAAGGCGCATTTTTGTCGGTGTTCTCGAAGCCATTAAACATCTTTATCGCAGCCCTATGGAATTGTTTGATAAGTTATCTAACATGCGCAGTAATGTTTGTTTTTTGTTTTTTTTTAAATTTTGTTTTGTTTTGTTTTTTCTTTTCTTTTTTTAACTGACAGACGCTAATAAACCTTAAGAAAATTAGATCTTTTTTTTAATCATTTTCTTCACATCTCCATCTGCATTAATCTTTATATCTCAATACATACAGATGTCATATGAGAAAAAAAGGGAGAACGGATGATTTATTTATTTGTTTTTTTTTTTTTTTTGTTTTCTTTTTTTTACTGAAACGTAAGTTATAGTTAATTATAATTAATTATAATTAATATGCATTTTGTCCATCTTTCTTTTTCTTTTTTTTTTTATTATTGTGTTGTTTTTTGTGTTTCTGATCTTCATCAGAATATCTACATTTGTCAGTCAGAAGAAAAATCTTACTGAGTCTCTTTTTTTTATATATATATATATATATATTTTTTAATGTTTTTTTTTTTTTTTTTTTTTTTTTTTTTTAGAAATAAAGAAAATAACTTAGGTAACATATTAATGGTAAATTAGATATATCTGGGAAGCGGTAAAAAGTTACTGTGGGTAATCCGGCCCGATTTAAACTGCTTCGTATGTATACTTCGAATGACATGCATGTGTTTTTTTAATTTTCTTTAAAAAAAAGATTTTAAAAAAAGAAACACATCATTCTTAACTTTTCTAACATTGTTTTTTTTTTTGTTCTGTTTTTGTTTTTGTTTTTTGTTTTTTCAGTCCTTCATATCTCAGGTGATAGTCTTTCGACATGTGTAATTTTTTATCAACCGGCAGACATGTTTGTGTGTTTGTTCTCAGTCACTTTTAAAAGTTCCATTTGAATCTGTGTGTTTTGTATGGGGTGCGTCGAGAGAATATAGCGGTTATTTCTTGGCGAGTGACAAAGTGAACTTAATTATGCCCTTAAATTGCCTTGTTTTATTGTTTATTTGCTTCTATTGTTGTTGTTGTTGTTGCTGCTGTTGTTGTTGTTGTTGTTTTATAGCTTAAGTTATAAACCGCGATATTTATGTAATCTTCAGGGAACAAGAAGATAATGTAATTTTTTTCCTAGATGAGTACTTCCCCTTCAGATTTTTTTGTCTTGTTTCATATTTTGCTTTCTGGTTGTAAAGATTGCCTGATCGTTGCTCTGGCAAACTGAGAGCAATTTTATGATGTTTTTCTTTGTTTTTTATGCTTCTCCTTATTTTATTTCTCAATGTTGTTTAGTCTTTAAATAATCTTTTTGTGGATGAAAAAAAAGAATGGAGATACGATGAAGAAGTGTTAATATACATCAATAATTCTTTTCTTTCTTTTTTTTTCTCATTATTTTCTCACATTGGCTTTTTTTCTTTTTGTTTGTTTGTTTGTTTGTTTGTTTGTTTGTGTTTTCTGTTTTGTCCTCTTTGCTTTTAGCTTGTTCCATGGATCCAATTACAACGTTTCTTGCTCCTCGACATTAACCATTGGACGTACACCTCTAAAAGTTTTCAAATGTTCTTGTATTGTTCTACCAATGTTTCGTTCATCGATATGTGTATGTGTGTGTATGTGTGTCTATTCGCTTATGTTCTATGCGATTTTTTATGTACGGAAAGGTTTGACATTTCACTGGCTGTTTTGCGGGCCTTTGCTTTAGCCAGTCTCATTACAATGAACTTCCTCGGATTGGGCGGACGCAGCGTTCCTTTGCAGTCCATACAGAAACAGAAATAGTCACATTGCTTCATGTAATATTTGCAATATTTGATACACTGTTCGAAGTTATGAACCAGATGTCTGAAACACTGCTTGAAGCATGATAATGAGTAGTTGCCACACTGGATTGCACAGTTTGAATGGTCCACATAATGCATGTAGGCGTAGGAAAAGCACGGAAGTGCAAAACAAAGCAGTAAGATTTCAATCCTCTGTAACCGGAAAAAAAGAAAGAAATAGAAAAGATTATTAAAATTAATTCACAGAAGAAAAAAAATGGTCGATAGAATTATGAACAACAAATACGCAATTTCAATTTCAACAAATACTAGACGAATTGTAAACCGGTTTGGTTTATCGTTCTTACAGCGTTCCCTCATGATATTGATGCTTTTATTTAGGGAGGGGTGAAACATTTCTAATAAGCATTTTATTTATTTATTGCAGTAATAGATAGACAATGTGTATGATTTTTTTTTAAAAATGACATTTAGTTGCATTTGAACCGGAAATTGCTTTTTCCTCTAATTTAAAAAATTAATTATCAGTGATATGGAGCAAATTTATGGAGAAAATTTGAATACTAATAGATATCTACTATAGTGATAGATAGATAGATAGATGGATAGAAGAAATAACTTTAGATAGATAGATAGATAGATAGAAACCAGCAAATTGAACTGGAAATTGCTGTATTCTCTAATTTGAAAAAATGAATTATCAATTATATATTATGGAGCAAATTTAAATGATAAATATCTACTATAGTAATAGATAGATAGTAGCAAGAAAGAAGGAAAAAGAATATGACGAGACTCAAATAGATAGATAGATAGATAGATAGATAGATAGATATGTTCAGCGAGAATGAAGGGTTCAGAAAATTATTATTCAATTATTCCTTGTAAATCGGACTGAAAAAGTATATTTCACTTTTATGCGATATTTGTTTGTTTGTTTTTTAGCTTTTTTTTTTTTTTTAGCTTTTTTTTCCTGGTTTAGAATTAAATACAGATATAATGATAATTTTAGTAGTGGCTAACGTGCTGGAAAGCGACATCGTACAAAGCAAGTTCGAATTCCAGTCGCGCGATTGCATTCACTTTCGGACTAATATCCATGAGAAAAATATGAACACGCTTTTTTTCCTCCAGCTGTGGGTTAAATAGTACCACTAATGTTCTTCTACAAGGATGGCGTTGGCATTAAATAACCCACGAAGGTTTATATGCCATTAAACAGAAATTAAACCAAACCGAAAGGAGAATGGTGATAAAACAGAAAAAAGACAAATAAAACGATAAATGAAGTCATTACTGACACCTACCCAGAGTTATGTAGATTTTACTTATCTTAAAGGCATTTGCTAAATTAAGTT
The DNA here is from genome assembly GCA_963585895.1 of Sepioteuthis lessoniana. NCBI lineage: Eukaryota > Metazoa > Mollusca > Cephalopoda > Myopsida > Loliginidae > Sepioteuthis > Sepioteuthis lessoniana. The sequence goes on along the minus strand of OY757912.1, from coordinate 108,627,386 downwards.
TGGTACAAGGCCATAATTATTTAGTACCTAATGAGGATCGAAAGCACTATTTAGTACTAAGATGCAAGACGAGTTTCTTAACCTTAACTCAAATTAATATTTCATGAGGTCAACATTGTTAGGCACAAAGTTACAAGTATTGTGCGCCCAGTTTCAACGTGGATGTCCTCGTGGTGTAATGGTTAAAGCGCTGGACTGCGTAATCGTAGTAAGCGAGTTCGTACTCCAGTCGCACTATTACGTTCACTTTCGGGCAAATACCCTTGGGGAAAGGTATGAACCCCCTTATCCTCCTAGCTATGGGTTAAATAGTACCACTACTGTTCTTCTAGTCTGCAAGACCTACCAGTACTGATGGATAATTGGGACAGATGGTGAGAAAGAGTCGGGGGAAATCCGTGCCGTCAGCATATATATTTATGTATATATATATATATGAAGTGAAGAAGACCTAAATTTGATCTCAGAGAAAGAAGCATGAAAGATCATCTTTCATCCAACAATAACTATTCTCAAGGCTAAAAGTGTTTTTTTTTTTTTTTTGAGGGGGGGGTCATCTTTATTATACCGTTTATTCGTAAAGAGTAATTCAAGACACCGAAGAAGGAAGAATAGAGGCGAATAGGGTTTTTTTCCTTAAAAATATGTAACTTAGACGGGAATACCAGAAGTTGTAAGGAACCCCAATCAAATTAAGTATTTCCTGTTAACTTCCGTTTTTATCAAACGGAATGTTCCTGTTTAGCTCAACACTTGTAGATCTTCATAGTCCACATTTAATCTGATGGAACTACAGCCGTGTCTTAACCGACGGAGGCGCGCTAAGCATAATGGTTAATGTCGAATGATAATGGAATTGGTGACCCGAGGTCAAACCCCGGACTAGACTGCTTGCGTTTCACTTCGCACTAATACCCTTGGCAAAGGCATGAATCCATCTTTTCTATCCTCAACTATAAGTAAATAGTTAATCAGATTGGTTGTTTTGGCTTTCTTAAGGTAAATATTCTAAGAGAAGGAAAATGAAATAAATGTATAAAACATGAGAGTGTAAAGAGTAACATAAGTAATACCTCTCACACAAAAATCTATGGGTAAATAATAGGACAGACTGGGTTATCTAGCAACCAGTCTAGGAGAAGGAAAAATTATCTATTTAAAGCAACTTTACTCTGTTTAAAAATCGACCTTGTGTTACATTTTGGACATGACGAAGAGGATACAATCTGGTTTGAGCGAAACCAAAATAAAAAAATCAATATTTGACCGCCTTTTTAATGAATATAGTGAGTTATGGCATTTGTGATAAAAAGAAATCAAAATTTAAAGACGCAGACCTTCACAACTTTTTGAGCCCGAAATCTTTTTGCTGTTGTTTTTGCTCGTTGTTTTTGTTTGTTTGTTTGTTTTTGTTTAATATTAGATTCCAGAAATTTGGTCCAAACCAGACAGACAGAAATCTGAGCCTCTGGACAAAAAAAAAAAAAAGGTTATTGGCGCCGGATCCACTCGCAGTTTATAAGATATTCATTGTTTTTGTAGGGGTATCTAAATTAATTCTTTTTCTTTTATATATATATATAATGGATCTCTTTCAATCAGTATCATGGATATAAGTGATTTAAAATTCTTTCAAGCTGTTTCTGTGACATTATTACTGTGTCGTTGCACCACATAAACCATGAAGAAAAGCTGGGAGAAAAGCTAGATGTGAACTACTCAAGGATATTGTGTGCTGTTTTGAACAAATCCTAGAAGCAGCGCCCTACAAAAAAAGCGGCTGTACGGCCACTTACCTCCTATCTTGCAACAATCCCAGTAAGATGAGCAAGACATGCTTGAACCGCTGGAGGTGAAATGATGAACTTATAAGGGAGGTACTTTTATGGACTCTTAAGTATAGAGAACTTAGTAAGAGCAATGGTCGATACAGAGGAATGGTGAGAGAGAGAGAGAGAGGGGGGAAGAGAGAGAGAGAGTGTCAAAGGAATTTGTACAGCTGGCATGCCATGAGTGTATATATATATGTATATATACAAATATATATATATATATATATATATCAATTGAAAAAACCAACGCTGGTGTGTTTGATGTTATACAGATTTTGCAGCTCATCGGAGATGAACATTTCATCGATACAATGTAAGAATTTGAAAAGAATGCTTCCCTATCGTTAAAATACCTAGTTAAGAGCTTTCTTGGACATACACGAGCAAAGAATTTAGAGGTGCCCGTGGTGTAATGGTTATCGTCGAAGGAAATGGACACGGCGACACGAGTTCAAATCCTGGACCTGACTGATTGCATTTTACATAGCACTAATACCCTTCGGAAAGGTATGAATCCAATTATTCTCCCTCCAGCTATGGGTAAATAGTAGGGTAGACTAAGTTCTTCAGCTCTTGGTGAGGCAACTGGTCTAGGAGAAGGAAAGCTCTGAATTCAAACCTGTTAAACTCCGCTAAAAAATTGACCTTGTGTCATATCCTGCTCGAGCGAAGGGGTTGGTAAATAGGATACACGATCAAAGAATTACATCTCGATTGTCCAGAAACTATTGGAGAGCTAAAAAAAACCTTCTGTTGCTACACAGGCATGAATGTTTATTTTCTGTATACCCAACCTGTGAACTCCCGGCAAACCTTGGTGAGGTCAGCGATAAGCAAGGTGAACGATTCCACTAAGATTTGAAGGTCATGGAGGAATATAAATAAGACGGCTAACTATATATATATATATATATATATATATATATATTATATTATATTATGAGAGTGTTGGTCGTCAGTAAATCACTATGTAGTTATGTGTCGAACCAAGTGCAATATAATATGGACAGTGCTCAATATCTATGATAGAGGTATTATATTTTCCATGGATTAAATATATATATAATATATATTTATTTATTATCATTATTATATATATATATATATATATATATATATATATATATATATTCTGAACATTAGCAATGAGTTAAACAATAATAGATATCTGTTGTTTTTTTTTGTTGTTGTTGTTGTTTTGGGGTTTTTTTTTGCTTTTTTTTGTGTTATTTGGAGTTCTCACATGCCATCCATAATCTGGTCGTTGAATTGATATTGTTTGGTATGTAGAACCAGACTTCTCCGAGGCGATGTGAGTTCGAATTCCCCTGGGACCTTATTCTTATTTTGATACTTCCTGTTCCTGGTGGTCGTAGAAGTGACTATCAAAGTGAGTTGCGATAAAAAGCAACTACAATTAGGAAGACGAAGATTAATTTCTAGACTAAATTATTTAACATAATTGAATAATTTAAATTACTTTTAGAGGGGACTTCGTCTGGGGTTCAAATGCACAGAGTTTTTATGCCATTTTTTGGACAAGAGTGGAAAGTTTTTTTCCTCCCTAGTTTTATCTCTGTTATTTCCTGGGGGTGGTATGCATATAAGCGATCGATCTACTGGTCTGTGTACGAGGTTACTGAATTCATTATTCTCATCTTCCGGATCCGATATATTTTGTTTGTGCTACAACCCTGCAGTGGCTTTTCAACGACGCAAGCGTTTTTCAATTAAACATCTGACGACACAGGAGTCACTTTCAGGTCACCATAGCACACACTTGCTGGACGTGACACACATTTCTGGCAACATCAAGCTGGAATTTACTTATATCTGTTTTCTTCACGTCATATGTTTTATGCAACATACATGCAATGGTAAGTCAAAGCTCTTTCGTAAATTTCAGCCATTTTGAGGGGGGAGCTTTAGCTTGTTACTTGAAAATTTGGGGGATAGTAGCCAGAAGTATTGTGAGGGTAAAGTCATAATTTTGGGAGATTTCTAGAATCTTAAAAACAGAGCCAATTCAATAAATATAGTGGGGTTTTTTTTGGTGGGGGGTATTCAATACCGGCAAAGAAACTTATAGTAATTCAAAAACTTTTGGCTACTAACCGTCCTTTGTAATGTTTTGAACGCTTTTGTTTTGAATCTTTTTTTTTTTTTGTGTGTGTGAATGCGTCTTCGGGAGCCACCGAAAATAAAACTATAAGGCAGTAGAAGGGTTAAGCAAACGTGGAAAATAATTTATTTTCGTAAAAACCAGCTTCAAATATTGTTTACATCAGTGTTTAACTTGGGCTTTTAAACATAAAAAAGCAATAAACGAACATATGAGCCAATTTAGAAGCTCAGAACTTGATATTTTATATCCGAAAAACTAATGAATGTCAATTCTCAGTATGCATAACTTTTTTTTTTTTTGAGTGCCTGGTGGGTTTAAGATTAATATTGTTTCTATTTCATAAAAATGTCCAAAATCTGATTCTTCACATTTACTGCTTTGATCAAAGCGAGCTAAATCTGCTGAAATTCAACGTAGTTCAGCAGGCAGAATATAAACAAGAATGGGAAAATATTTTTATAATTTATTGATTGATTTTAACGGCATGTCAATCCATCTTAGGTTATTTTATGCGTAGAGGTTAAGGAATTGCGTTAAGTCTACGTTCATATTTATATTTGTTATGTTGGTCTAGTGGGTAGAGTGTTCGCCAATGGTTCGAGTGACCTGGGTTCAATCCCAGATCGCGTCATACCAAAGACTTTTAAAATGGTACTTGATACTTCCTTGCTTAACACTCAGCATTATAAGGTACGTATTAAGGATAAAGTGGAGATATCCAGGGAAATGAGTAGCGCCCTCCCCTACACCTCAGCGTTGTAGCTATTGAAAAAGGAGCCTTCTGGTCGCCCTCGACTACGGTCGCCAACTTTACATTACTTATTTCTTAAGAGGGATCTGTTTTTGCATGTGGACCTATAGCGTACGAATAATTTTTTACAGATCTATTTGACCCATAGATGTGATCCTAACTGATACAATCATTATGATCAAAGTGGGCCCAGAAGTAATGGCAACGGAGGGGTACTCCACACACCCCCCAGACCTATAGAACTGGAGTTCCACTAGCAGATGCAATTTGTTTTTTTGTTTTGTTTTTTTTTTTTGGCGGGGGGTGTCATACTCAGGACATCTCTTTGGGGCCTCTTTTTGAGGATACAGAACCGCCGATAGAATGGATAAAATATCGAGTATTTCAATCTAATACAAATAATTTACACTCAATTGTATGGTTTGAGGTATTCCTATCTAATGCTAATAATTATATGATTTCAAGTAGTTATTTCTTTTTAATAATAGTCATTTGCACACGATTATATAGTTTCAAGTAACTAATAATTATAATTAGTTAACAATTATAGGTTTAAGTAACTAATAATAATAATCATCATCCTGTCGCGTTATCAGCACGGATATTCCTGACCCTCTCTCGCCACACCTCCCTATCGTTCATTACTTTCAGCATATCCTTAGGGCTACACCCCATATCCTCACAGAGCTGCTGTATGTAGGTTCGAGCTGGTCGCCCATGTGAAGGAGTCCATGGGAGTACATCACTTATGAGCATGTCCCTACTTCTCCAGCAGTGTCTCGCGTGTCTTGTTTGTCTAATTTTGATAGTTTTCGTGATGGGTTGTAGGTGACCGTATAGCTGCTTCTTTGTGGGGTGCTGTCTCCAGGACTTGTTCAATATTGTTCGCAGTATTCTTGTGTAATTGCCGTTAAGCTTTTTCTCCATCCATTTAGTTAGCGTCCATGTGATGCATCCATATAGCAGTATCGATATGATCGCTGCTTGGAAGAAAGTGCGTTTCATTTTATCGGTCAGGTCTGACTTCCATGTGACCAATAGCCTCTCGTTAGCTGTCCATGCCTTTGCTAGTCGCGTATCGATGTCTGTCTCGGTTGATGAGACACTGCTTCCTAGGTAGGGGAACTAATAATTCTTAGTAAACAATTATAACTTCAAGCAACTGTTTTTAAAACAAATACTTTATAGTTGTATGGTATCAGCTATTCCTATCAAATATTGTTAGTTTTTCAACAGATCTCTTTGACCCATTGATGGGACCCTTACAGGTTTTATAACACAGGGTCGGAGTGGACCTGAGATTAATTGCAATGAAAGGAATACTCCATAGTCTACAGTCTACAAAACTGGAGCATCACCATCGGATACCATTTAGTAAACAGGACACACAATTATGTGGTTTAAAGTAAGTAATTCTAATCAATAATTGTTATGGTCAAGGGGAGGTTCAAATGATAACACGACTCTGAAATAAGTGATAAGAAATATATTGAAGGAAAATAGTACATACATAAACGATAGCTGGGAGAAACCCCTCCTCAGCTTAACAATCTGGAATATCACCGCTCTTGGTAACGGCTCGCTGAGATTGCTCCGAGACATAGACTGTGACTGCGCAGAAGAGAGCTCTGTCGGTATATGTCACATGAGGACAAGTCCATCAATAGGGGATACCCCAATAATAATAATCATTTGTTTATATAGTTTCAAGTATTTCTATCTAACACCAATAAGCTGCAAACAATCATATGTATTCGAGAAACTAATAAGAATAACCTTTAGCAAACAATTATAGCTTCAAGTAACTATTGTCAATACAAATAATTTGCATACAGTTACATGGCTTCAAGTATTTCTATCTAATACAAATAATTTCCGAAAAGATCGGTTTGATCTATCGATGAGACACTAACAGGTACTATCACTCAGGTTCTGAGTGGGCCTGGCAGTAATAGCAATAAAAGAGTGGTTCTACGCTCTTCATATCTCTAGAACTGGGGGCTTCTCTACCCGATGCAATTAAATTGCGATACCCAAGACACGATGAATTCTTGGGATTACTGATAATTACATGTTATACTTATTATCACTGATATTTTTTATTAATATAATAAATAGTAGTTTATACAGTTCATTCTGAGGTCATATGGCGGGGTTTGGATTTCTTATCTAATATCAAAGAACTTTCTCTAAAATTAGGCGGAGGCTTGTCAGCGAACGTAATAGCTGCAGTGTAAATTTTCATGGATTATTTCTGAAAAGAAAAAAAAAGTAACTTTTTCGAAAAGGCCGGGAAATACTGTATATTTCAGATCTTAGAATTTATATAACTGCTTGCCTCACAGCGTGTCAATATGAACAACTAAAAATATAAATTCCTGACATAGTAAACCTGCTTCGCTTGGGGCACTATCTCTTGTCGAGGTGATGATCACAAGGGCATGCGCAAATACGGAACAGGTGGTGATGGCGATCGGTTAGATAACGAAAGAGATATTTGCACTGTATACTCGTCATCGCATAGCTTGAAAGGACGCACAGAGGCTGGGCCGATGGCGTGAAACCTTGCTATAAACCAACATGCCAGTACGGCATTTAAAACCCTAAGCAAATTCTCAGTCTGTCGGCGGGGGCTTAAATACGCCGACTGCATCCTCTGGAGAAGGGTTATACCCTACCCACGCCCTCAAAAAAGGAGTATTTGGGTATGACAATCAAGATGTATCCGTTGGTGAGGCTCCAGTTGTGAAGCTCTGGGAAGTGTGAAGTACCCAGTCACTGCTATTACGACCACGTCTACTCTGGTCTGGAGTAATAATACCTGTTCGGGTCTCCCGATGGGTCAAGTAAAGCTGTTTGAAAATTATTAGTATTAGGCAAACTTGAATCAATATAAGTGTAGTTATTAACACGGCTTTTGTTTTGTTATGGGTCAAAGCCAGAAGTATGGGGGCATCCAAGGAGAACTGAACTCATTAATAATGGTCTGTTTGCCAGTCATATAACTGATTATTGATAGATAGGAATCATCATCATCATCTTGTCGTGCAACCAGACCCTCTCTCACCACCCCTCCCTATCGTTCATTGCTTCCGGCAGCTCCTCAGGGCTATACCCCATATCCTCACAGAGCTGCTGTATATAGGTTCGAGCTGATCGCTCGGCTATGTGAAGGGGTTCATTGGAGAACATCACTTATGAGCTAGTCCCTACTTCTCCAGCAGTGTCCTGTATGTCTGGTTCGTCTAACTTGGATAGTTTTCGTGATGGGTGGTTGGTGGCCGTACAGCTGCTTCTTTGTGGGGTGTTGCCTCCAGGACTTGTCCAATATTACTCTCAGCATTCTTGTGTGGTTGCCATCAAGCTTGTTCTCCATCCATTTAGTTAGCGTCCATGTATTGCATCAATATAGCAGTATCGACACGATCGCTACTTGGAAGAAACTGCGTTTCATTTTATCGGTCAGGTCTGACTTCCATATGACCGATAGCAGATTGATAGCTATTCATGCCTTTGTTAGTCGCGTGTCGATGTCTGTCTCGGTCGATGAGACACTAGATAGGAATAGTTACTTGAAACCATATGATTATGTATAAATTATATTAAAACGTATAATTCATAATAAGTAATACTATATTGTTGTATGTAAAAAATATTAGATTTTATTAAATAAGAAAAGTAACTTGAAACTATAAAATTGTGTATAAATCATTCGTATTTGATAAGAATATTTGAAACTATATAAGAGTATGTAAACAAATGATTATTATTAAAAAAGAATCATCATCATCATCATCATTTCGTGCCACCAGCACGGATATCCCTGACCCTCTCTCGCCACTTCTCCCTATCGTTCATCGCCTCTGGTAGGTCTTCAGGGCCACATCCCGTATCCTCAAATAGTTGCTGAATGTATGTTCGAGCATATATGGGGGTCCATAGGAGTACATCACTTATGAGCTCGTCCCTGCTTTTCCAGCAGTGTCATGCATGTCTGGTTCGTCTAGCTTGGATAGTTCTCGCGATGGGAGGCAGGTGGCCGTATAGTTGGTGCCTTGTTGGGTGTTGCCGCCAGGACTTGTTCAATATTGCTAGTGTCATTATTGTCTAGCTTCTTCTCCAGCCGTTTTGTTAGCGTCTAAGTAGTGCATCCATACAGCAGTATCGATACGACCGCTGCCTGGAAGAAACTGCGTTTCATTTTATCGGTCAGGTCTGATTTCCAAAAAAGGAATAGTTACTTTAAACTATGAAATTGTGTATGAATTATTAATACAAGATAAGCATATTTGAAACGAAAGAAAGAATGTGACTCAAAATCGAGTTCAGTGATCCGAGTTTGAAACGAGAAGGTTATCGTTGTCTACTAAGTTTTGCTTTGATAACACACAGATTTGTTTAGAGTGTCTGTTGTTCCGAAGTGGTCACCTTTTTAACAGGCACATTATTGCTTAACTTCGGCGATCTGATAGGAACCTATGTTTTCTGCATGGCTTTCCCCGTTAGTCACAGACACTGTATCGATATAAATTGGTTTATTCAAATCAGCGTCTTGGCTATTTCGGCCGGTTTACTCTCCAGTATTTATGGTGTGTCGCTCATAATCGACAATCTCCTGAGAAGTCCGAGATAGAAACAAAAACAAGCCTTTATTCAATCCACGTCACTCAACATATCTTTTTTGTTGTTCAATCGTTGGGGGGGGCTCTAGAATAGCCCAAATGCATCTCAGTAGATGGGTAAAATCCTCCGAACAAGTGTCCTGCATGTGACACTAAACTATTTGATGGTGAGGCTTTAAGCCTGGAGTTTTGGGGAATGCGAAGTACTCCTCCATTACTCCAAGGTCCATTCTGACTTGAAGTCGTCGTACCTGTTTGTATTCTAATTTAGTTATTCACAGAAACTGAATTTCGGGGTGGGGGGCACATGATTAAAGCGATGGACTGCGGAATCGTAATAAGCGAGTTCGAACTCCAGTCGCGCTCTTACATTCACTGTAGGACTAATACCCTTGGGAAAGGTATGAACGCCCTTATCCTCCCAGCTATGGGTTGAATAGTGTCACTTCTATTCTTCTAGGAGAATGGCTTTGGCATTAAATAAACTACGAAGGTTGACATGTCATTACATGAAGAAACCAAACTAAACTGAATTTCGTTATACAGTAGTTAGTTACACACTAAACATGAAAAACCAAACCTTTTATTCAATCCACTTGGTTTGATTTGGTTTCTTTGTTTAATGGCATATCAACCTTCATGAGTTATTTAATGCCAAAGTTAGTCTAGTTGAAGAACCGCAATAATACAAGTTAACAAATAGTTAAGGGAATAAAGAGGTTCATACCTTTTCCGATGGTTCTAATCTGAATGTGAACGTAATAGCGGGTCTGGAATTCGATCTCGATTACTTCGAGGCCGCACTTAAGCTATTACCCTATGGGACCTTCCCCCACCTCATCCACTTGAGTAAATTGTTTTAATTCCACCCTCTGTATTTTGAGGATATCACGTATCAATAAACTATTCTTAAATAATTCGTTTCTGTGATGGAATTTCTGATAAGCTGTTCACACTTTATGGCTTCAGTTCTTGGTATTAGTTTATATGTACTTTCTATCTGAATCCCTGTAATGGGGAATTATTATTACAGACAGATTTGAGTAAATCCTTATCCTCATCTTGATTATTTTTGTCGCAATGTTTCGAGCATAATACCCTCCAGCCAACTTCACTCTTCTGCTGTGATTATTATTGTATGTATTTATCCATCATGGACTGGTTGTGATACAAGGCTAGTTTTTTAACGGGAAGAGGCTGGCTTAAACTCAAAATTTTATCGTCTCATATAGACTAGTAGTCTAAAGAGTCTAAAGAGGCTAAAGAACCCAGTCTGCCCAACTATTTACCCAGAACTGAAAGTAGAACAAATGGATTCATACCTTAGCTAAGGGCGTTAGACCGAAATGAAACAACAAATAAATAAAAATATTTTTGTTCATTAACATGTGCTGAAACTACGTGGATGTGCTGAATATTTCCTTTCTTAGATTAGGTTATTTGTTTTAATGTCATATCAACCCTTAATTGTTATTTCATGCCAAATCCTGTTAATACATATATATATATGTGTGTGTGTGTGTGTGTGTGTGTGTGTGTGTGTGTGTGTGATTTTTAAATAAATAGTTTAGAAGTAACATTATTTTTAAACAAGTAAGCATTCCTTTGTTAGCACATAGTTAAATGGTTTCAAGGGATCCTATTTAACACTGATAATTCTATTCAACATTACTCAGGCCCTCAAAAGAAAACCTTTCTATTTTTGCTTTTTGTTTGTTTGTTTGAGGTTTTTTTATATTTATTACTTCTTGCTAATTTTTATTGATTTTAAAACTTCTTTTGGCGACTTAAAGGGAATTTTAAAAAGTTGGTTGGTTGGTTTTAGACATATCAACCCTTGTAGGTTATTTAATACCAAATCCTGTTGATACATATGTATATATATGTATATATATTAAATATATTTGATTTGTAAACGAACAGTTTGTTGGTAATATCTTAAACAAGCCAGAGCTCATTTGTTTGCACACAGTTACATGATAAAACAGTTCTATTTGATAAATAGATGGGACACTAACAGGTACGACCACTTCAGGTCAGAGTGTACCTGGGAGTAATGGAAGAATACTTTGCATTCCCCAAAACTCGAGGCCTGAAGCCTCATCGTCAAATAGTTTAGTGTCACATGCAGGACACTTGTTCGGAGGATCTTACCCATCTACAGAGATGCAGTTGGTGTATTCAAGAGCCCCCACCGACTGAGCAACTAAAAAAATATGTTGAGTATAAATAACTGCGAGATTAATTTGGAATAACATGTGCGTTTCATGAGACTTAGTCATCCTCTTTTTGAAAATTGGTCATTCACTATTTTAGTCGGGCACAAACCTTTTCCAAATTATAAAAGAAACCTTTTCCTTTTCTTAGACTGGTTGCCTAACCAAGACTAAAGAACACAGTCTTACCTACTATTTACCCATTGCTGGTGGATAGAGAAGAAAATGAGAATTTATGCCTTTCCCAAGAGTATAAGCGGCAAGTGAAACGTAGCGAGAGAAATATGAGTTACAAGCCACGTTACATGTCAATCCACGAAACAAAGAGTGCCTCGATCTGTGTCGAATAAAGCTCGATTAAGCGGACCACGTGATCTTGATAACAACGTCGCAGTGAAAAAGTGGGTCGGGGTGAATCGTAGATTTTTACGAATGCAGCGTGCAGGTTCTTGTCTTGTGGTGACTATGTGGGAAAAATAGCGTTTTCTCGTCGAAGAAAAATTGCTCTATCAATGGTGTTATTGTGTTCACTCAATCTGTCGTGGTTTCCGTGGTAATAGATCAGAAGCATTACTTTCGGAGCACCCTACGCAATCGAGCCACAATCATATGTGTGATTACAAGACTGGGCTGAACACACGTGTCCTGGCAGCATTAGTTACTATTTGTGGCGTGTTTCTCATTCATTATTTTTAGGTTAGATATTGGGGTGGGTGTTAAAAATACCCAGGGATCAGAAGATGAAATAAGCGACGCGAAAGGGAACATTAATTGAGAAAATGTCTGACGGATGGATAATCAGATTTGTTTTGAAGTCTTGTGTGTTTGAGAGAGAACGCGTAAAATGGAGAGAATAGCAGAGCTAAGTTGAAAAGAAGACTTTAGAAAAAAGTCGGGATTCTATGAAAAGATCTCACAGAGATAAATGAATTTATAGATTGAAAGAAATGAAGCAATGTTACATACATACATATATACGGTAGTACTTATCTTATCCGAATGCCCTCTCGGCGTGATGTATAGAATATGCTGACTGTATCCCCTGTGGAGGGGTAAGCCCTTGCCCCGCCCCCCAAAAAAGGAATGTCCAATGTATGACACTAAACTGCATCTAGTGGTGAGGCTTCGTTTCCGGAGATTTGGATTGTATAGAGTACCTCTTCATTACAATTATTCCGAAGTTGACTCTGATCCAGTCTGGTAGTACCTTCTTGGGTCGTTTAAATGGGTGAAATAGATATATTTACAAATTGTTTGTATTAGATAAAAATACTTGATATCATATAACAGTGCGCAAAATACTTTCTAGAAAATACAACAACAAAGATGTAAATATAAACGTACAAGTTACGCAATTTCCTAAACTGTTGGCATAAAGTAACCCCAGGTAGGTTGACATACCGTTAAAATCAGTCAATCAATCTATCATCTCTTTTGCCCAGTTAGCTGGGGCTGTAGAATACACCGACTGCTTCTCTGCAGAGGGCAAACACTCCCCCAATGAGTGTCTTTGATATGATACTAAACAATCTGATGTTGATGTTCCAGAAATGCTGGAGCTTTGGGGAATGCGGAGTACGCCTTCATTGCCATCGCTCCCAGGTCAATTATGGCCCGGCGTGGTAGCACCTGATAGGGTCTTATTAATGTGTCAAATAGAACTGTGTACTCATGCAAAACTGGATTGTTTGAAATAGAACTGTTTTCGACATTGAACTGCACTTATGCTAAACTGAACTGCTTGAAATAGAACTGTTTTTAAATAGAACTAAACTGTGTATTCATGCTAAACTAGTCCAATGGGCCGGTACAGTATAAAACTAAAATAATCAATATGGTTGTATGTAACTGTAACTGAGTAAAAAAATGAGTGGTATTAGGGAAATACAATTAAAATTGTCTAATTCAGAAAATAAACCAGTTTCCAGTCCAATGAGAAATCAAACGATACTTTTTTAGGGTCTATCATTTGCCCATAGTGTCATTTTTAATCAGTTTTCTTTGTTTAATAGCATATGAACCTTCCAGGGTTATGTAATGCTGAAGCCATCCTTGTAGAAGAATAGTAGTGGAACTATTCAACCCATAGCTAAGGGGTGGGGGAAAGGTTTCATACTTTTCCTAAAGGTATTAGTCTGAAAGTGAACATAATAGCGCGACTGGAGTTTGAACTCACTTTAGCCACTGCGCCACCCTACACTGATTTTTTAATCATTCGAATTCTTAATCTAACGACAATAATTACGAAATGCCCATGGTGTAATGGTTATCGTCGTAGGAAATGGACACGGCGACAGGAGTTCAAATCCTGGACGAGACTGATTGCATTTCACATAGCACTAATACCCTTGGGAAAGGTATGAATCCAATTATTCTCCTTCCAGCTATGGGTAAATAGTAGGGCAGACTAGGTTCTTCAGCCTTGGTGAGGCAACTAGTCTAGGAGAAGCAAAACTGAAGTCAAACCTGTTAAACTTCGCTTTAAAAAAATTGACCTTGTGTCATATCCTGCCCGAGCGGAGGGGTTGGGTAAATATGATAATTACGAAATGCTAATTAGAATTCATTCTCGATATTCTGATAAATGTCCCAATATTATCATTGAAGATTTTTATAACAGGAACTCAACCGCTTTACTGAGAGTCTCGTAAAACGTGTTTCTATATACTTACATATATACATGCACACATAAATACGAAATTCTACACAATAAGCATATTTTCAAAACAATTTTTTATTATTGATTACAGAATTTCAATGCTGTTGAGTATAATGTAGTCTACTTATTTTTATAATTTTTTATATACGTATTTCTGGTTACAGAATTTCATGCCTATTGAATGTGGCAACAAATGATACCTAATAATATCCGGTTTGAATATATAATGTTCCGAAAAAAATAATAAAATTATAACATCTTTGTTTAAGATGAAAGCTGACTTTTTATGCAAAAGATTATTAGGAGTATACTTATTTATGGGAGATAGATAGATAGATAGATAGATAGATAGAAAACAGGAATATAATATAACGTAACAGAGACAAATAAACTGATACAAGGAAAGAAAGAAAAAAAGAAAGAAAGAAAGAAATAGATGGATATGAACAGACTAACATAGATAGATAGATAGATAGATAGATAGATAGATAGATAGATAGATAGATAAGAGAAAAATTATATACCGTAACAGACAAATAAATTGATACTAAGAAAGAAAGAAAGAAAGAAAGAATATGGTGATATTGAGATAGAAAGAACATAGTAAATAACTAAAGCAAAGGAAAAGTCAGATAGATAGATAGATAGATAGATAGATAGATTTAGTGAAGGAGAGAAAGAGAAAGAGAGAACATGTATGTATATGATTGAGAGAGAGAGAGAGAGAGAGAGAGAGAGAGAGAGAGAGAGATGAAAAGATGGGTAAACAAAAAATAAGTGAAATAGGTAGGTAGGTCAGTTGGTAGATGCATATGTATTTCCACACGTGTGAGCTTGTGGCTATTATCTCCTCTCGAATGCGTTTATATACAAACACAAATGAATAAAAAGTGCAGAGTTTCTGAAAACAGTTCAATGTCGTTCTTACTGGATTTTTATTTCATGTTCTTTATTCACGCGCCACTGTCCATGTGTTTTTGTTAGATTGTTGGGTTGCGTATGAGTGTTACATAGGATTTTATGGCATTTTCATAGTCAAGCCATGAAATCAAATCAGGGAAATTCATCTTCTCTCTTGTCAAAAAGGGCTGCTTTGGTGAACGTTGTTAAAAACGAGTTAGACACTGAATGCTTAACTACTTATTCTATAGTTTCAGCAGTTTTATGAATGCCATTATCGGAGCGAGGTACTTTGTTAATTTGGGGAATATATAGCAGAAACAAAAGTCGGGAGAGAAAACGGGGCAATGAATATTAAATAGATAATGTGGAAGAAAGAAAAGGGGAAATATTCTAAGAAAGAAAGAAAGAAAGAAAGAAAGGAAATGCTTTAGAAAGAAAGAAAGAAAGAAAGAAAGGAAATGCTTTTGAAAGAAAGAAAGAAAGAAAGAAAGAAAGAAAGAAAGAAAGAAAGAAAGATATCGTTTGATACGTAAAGATGATGGCAAATAAGTTGGTTTTCTGTAAACAAAATAAAAACAGAACATGACTCAGGGTTAGTCAAGTGAATAAAAATATTTTTTACTTTTGGATTTTATAAAACATTTGCATAAATTTGCAAAAGGCTGTACTTGAATATAATAGATCAATATGTTTTAGAATTTGTAGCAATTTGGATAAAAAGCTTTCGATTGCTATTTACGAGGCTTAGTTTAGTCTGGCCCAAAGTCACAAAATAAAGCACACAGGGAAGATCAAACTCACTATTCAAGCATTAGGATATGCGAAGGATTCTATAAACACGAAAAGTTTTGTTCAGGTCAGAACGTTTCTTTTCTGTAAATCATCAACTTAAATGTGTGTGTGTGTGTGTGTTTGTGTGTGTGATATCGACCATAAGTAAACCACAATTTTTTCTAAAAAGTTAATTTTCTTCTGAATTCAAAAATATATATCTGCCCCGAGAGGTAGCACCTAACAGGGTCAAACAGAACTGTTTAACATTTAAACTGTGTGCACACAAATGACCCATGCTAAATTGGATTGTTTGAAATAATGTGACAATACCCCCTCGGCCCCCCGAATACGTCAACTTCTTTAAACCATTTCACTTCTTGGCCGGTGATCAACTAGTGGTTCCGATAGGTGCATCGTACATTTCTTCATAGCTACAAGAAATACAATCAAGGGAGTGGGAGAAAAGAACAAAGAACAAACGAACAATATGAACTTGGGTTAATTTAAAGTGCAAGAAGAGGAGTTATGTAACATTGCATTCCATATGTGCATATGTAGACTAACGCTAGCGTGGATTTCTAGCGAAAATTCTACAACCCACGAGGAGTGCTGACTCATCTTGACCGGTCTTCCCTCACTGTGGCTGGGCCCTATCTCATCCGACTGGTCTCTTTGCTGTCCAATGTCGACTGACCACTCGCGTCACCCTTCGCCAACTGCTTCCTCTCAGCTCCTTTGTCCAACTCCTACTCGCGTTCCCTTACGGTCACGTCGAAGATCGCGGGCTCAGGCCTTTGTTTGGTTTCGCGCCAAAACAGACAAAGGGGTCGTATGCTTGGCGGACCACCTACATTGTGTTACAATAAAACTGTTTCATAATTTATGTTGCGTTCTGGTTACTGAACGCTTGTAATATAAAATAAAGGACAAACCACGATATGAGAGGAAATAGAGATATATTCTCAGGAAAAAGTATATACAATAGAGAGACTATTAGTAAACAAGAACATAGGATTAGTGAATACAGAATAAAGATATAGTCCAACAATAGTATTGGCTTCCGTTCTTAAGGTATCAAGTAAGGTGATCTAGTGCGATCTCCAGTCTCCAACGCTCTAATACTATTCCTATAAGAAGCTGCTCTTCACCTTCTAGTCTGCCCTGGTATTAGTAGCTACTGTTATATATTGCAGATAGACTTGTTCATTGTGTGGAAAAAGGTGGGTGATACCCAACAGTAATATTAGTAACAGCTCCACTGTGTGCAAACAAATGGTTAATATCGAATAAAATTATCAATGTTAGATAGCAACAACTGAAACCATTTAACTGTAGAGAAACAATAGCAATACTAGTGTGCAAACAAAGAAAATTACCTTATATGGAAAAATTGTTTGGAATATATTCATTCATTTATTGTATGTGTGGTTATATTTTTGTATGTAAACATATTTGCATGTGAACATGTTTACGTGTAAAAGTGTATGCTTGGGTGTTTGGAAAAATAATTAGTTATGATCAAGGAAAGGAAATGAAAAAAAAAGGCCCATCAATACATAAGCATGGTTGTACTTTCATATGCTTATAAAATATTCTATTCAACAAATTATATGAATAACAATTTATAAAATGAAAGTAACAGCCATACTAATCATAGTCAGAGCCCTTGGAACGATTGTTATGTAATGACTTCTCCAACCGACCAACCGGATTCGGCCAGGGTTTATGTTGGAGTGATAGACAGATGGAGGGTCAAAATTCAAATTCCCAGTCGTATGAAACTATGAGTTTCGTTGTAGTTGGCTATAGATAGTCATATGCAAATTTAAAAAGAGATTTTTAAAAGAGGGATGCTTAGTTTTAGATGTAGAGATGTATATTTCTTGGTTTAAGCGAGATCGCCCCATTCTTTTTGGGAGTGGGCTACGATTTATAAAAGATTGAATCTCTCTTTCCTCCATTGACAGAACGAAAATTATCTCATATCTCATATCTTCCAGTTTACGAGATCGGTCCGAAAACAAACTTCTAATACCCAAACCTAACGTGAATAGGTTTTCCTAACAATGTATTCGTCTATTTCTTTCATCACCTGGAACGAGTGACAACTACTTCGTATCCTCTTCCGTTAGTGCAACTTTGCAAAAAGAATCAAAAAGAGTTACACGATTCTGGAGTGTAGAAAGTTGGAGATTCGATAAAAGAATGGCACAGTCCTGACATTGGCGCTGTTAAGATCGGTGGAGTACTGAAAAAAAAGTCTTAGAGAGTTAAAGAGATTTGCAATCCCTCTGACTCCACTAAAGAGTTGTTGTTTCTGGGATTTTGAGATACAAAACAGTCATGAAATCCCGCTCAGAAGATTAGACCTAGTGTTAATTAACACATAAAAACTTGTCGCCTAGTAGATTCTGCTGTTCCAGCGAGGCACAGAGAGAAAATAAAAGAATGCAAAACGATAGACAAATACTTTCACCTTACCAAGGAACTAAAAAAAACTATGGAACATGAGGGTGATGGTGATACCAATGGTAATAAGTGCACTTGGAATAGTTCCCAAAGGCTTAGAAAAACGACTGGAGGAAAAGGAGATTTGAGAAAGGCTTGAAACCACACAGACCACAATAAAAGCCTTGGGGAAGAGTCCTGGAGCTTAAGGGTAATTATTATCACTCAGTATCTGGGTAAGACCAAGAGTTAATGCTGATTTGAAAAACTCGTAAGAGGTGAAATAATAATTGATAATACGCAACAAATTAGCAACTGTAGGTTATGTGGTGACAAAGATAAAACAATTAATTACAGAAGCGAATGTAGCAAACGTGCACAAAAGAAGTATAAGTAAATACACGGCAGGATGGGAAAGGTTATTCACAAGGAATTGTGCAAGAAATTAAAATTTGACCAAACTACAAAATGGTAAATGCACAAAGCAGAATGCATCCAAGAAAATGAGACGCATTAAATTCTATGGTATTTTGAGATACAAAACAGACCACTGAATTCCGACCTGGAGAACTCCCCTAGTGTTAATTAACAAAAGAAAAAAAAAGAGAGAATTTAGCCAATAATTGATTTTGCCGTTCCGTCGGACCATTGAGTGAAAATTAAATAAGGCAATAAGACAGACAATTACTTAGATGTTGGCAGAGAATTAAGGAAAGGGGTGCCCGTGGTGTAATGGTTACCGTCGTAGGAAATGGACACAGCAACACGAGTTCAAATCCTGGCCGAGACTAATTGCATTTCACATAGCACTAATACCCTTGGGAAAGGTATGAATCCAATTATTCTCCCTCCAGCTATGGGTAAATATGGCAGACTAGGTTCTTCAGCCTTGGTGAGGCAACTGGTCTAGGAGAAGGAAAACTCTGAAATTAAACCTGTTAAACTCCGCTTAAAAATTGACCTTGTGTCAGATCACCTAATGTCGGCCAGACGACTAAAAAAAAAGAGAACTTGCAGAATTGTGGACTTTGTTGTCTTGACTGACCACACAGTAAAATTGAAAAAAGGGAAAAGAAGGATAAGTACCTGGACCTTGTTAGGGAATTGAAAAAACTGTGGAACATAAAAATGGCAATTATAACAATTGTAATTGGGGCTCTTGGTACAGTCACCGAAGGATTGGTAAAGGGACTGGAGGACTTGAAAATAAGAGAACAAGCGGAGACCAACTGCATTATTGAGTTCGGCCAGAATACTGAGAAGAGTCCTGGAGACTTGAGAAGAGTTACTGTCCGGTGAAAGGCCATCAGCTAACGCTGATATTAAAATTTTCAAGGAGTAAATATTAATAATGATGATAATTATAGTAATAATACACACGAGAAGACCTGGACATGGCTAAGAAAGGGAAAAATCAAGAGAGAAATTGAATCTCTTTTAATAACAGTACAAAACAATGATATAAGGAACAATTATAATGAAGAGATAATCGATAATACGTCACAGAATAGCAAGTGTAGATAAAGTGGAAAAAAGAGATAATACGAGAATGAAGCAAACTAGCAGAAAAGGAGTACAAGAGTCGCCATGACTGGGTGGGAAAGGTAATCCACTGGGAGTTGTGCAAGAAACTGAAATTTCACCATACTGCTAAATGGTATATGCACAAAGCACGATCCATTCTAGAGAATGAGATGCATAAAATTTTCTGGGATTTGGAGATACAAACCGATCACCAAATTCCGGCCAGAAGACCAGACCCAATGTTGATGAACAAGAAAGGAAGAAATTGTCATTAAGTGGATTTTGCCATTCCGGCGGACCACAGAGTGAAAATAAAAGAAAGAGAAAAAAAAAGACAAAGAACTAAAAAAAAAAAGATGTGATACATGAAGGTGACTGTGATACCGATTATAATGGGTAAACTCGGAACGGTCCCGAAAAGTTCGAAAAAAAGACAAGCGAAATTTAAATCAGATGAGGAAACGAGACCATCCAGACCACAGCATTGTTAAAATCGGCAAGAATTCTCCAGAGAGTCGAGTTTTGGAAACCATAGGAGACTTGCTGTCACTCAGGCTCCAGTGAATGTTGGTGTGATAAATTCTTAAGGAATAAAATCATAAGCAAATGAATAGCAAACGTAGGTTATGTGATGACAGCGATGAAGCTGTTAGTTATATATTGGGTGAGTACAGTACACAGGAATACTTACGGGTTCGAAATGGGTTCTAACGCTGCAAAAGCGACCCAAAATATTTGGTGAGCGTAAGGGAAATAATCAAAATACAGTAACCAAATTGTTCAAGAATTTTCGCTCAAGTTGAAAGAATTTCAACGATCAGGTTCTTGTAGGTAGATTCCCAGGCCATGCTCCGAGCCATAGAAGTAAATCCGGTGAGCTGCGCTCGGAGAGTATCAGGCGAGCACTGCATCTCACAGTCCAGTGTTAATCGTTACCTTCACGACCTCGACAAAAGCATCTGGAGCTACCGAATTGAGCATTAAGTTACCAAAATTTTGCAAAACTTTTGACTCACTTATAAAAACCAGAAAACAAAAGAGACAAATAAGATATTTAAAGAAGTAACGCGCATGCTCAGCTCAAATCACCCAAGCATTAGTTAGAGTAATGTTATCAACTCTATATAAGCACGACTCTTTGGGAAAGATAGATGTTGGTTTCAGGTTCCAGCAATCACTACTTTATTGATGGCTAAGGAGGTAAAAATGTTGGTGAATTATCATTTGGTTTGGTTTCTTTGTTTAATGGCATATCAACCTTTGCAGGTTATTTAATGCCAAAGCCATTCTCCTAGAAGAACAGTAGTGGTACTATTTAACCCATAGCTGGGAGGATAAGGGGGTTCATACCTTTTCCAGGGGTATTTGCCCGAAAGTGGATGTTATAGAACGACTGGAGTACGAACTCGCATACTACGATTCCGCAGTCCATCGCTTTAACCATTACACCATGAGGACACCCCCTATCATTTGGTTCCTAGTAAATTCTAAGTCAGTCATTGTAGAAATATTCATCTGACGTGATAAGGTAATTTACGAAACTCTTTGCTTCGATGCGGCACAAGGCCGAATGAATGGGGCACCCAATGAGACTCGAACTCACTCGTGTAGGTTTGCTAGTCAAGCTTGATAAAAATGAGAATAGCATAACTCGACGGATTAAATAAAGGGTTTAGAACAATGAGGTCGACCCGAGGGTAGATTAACCAAAAACGTTATGTCAAAAACGAGAGAACTGCTCTCCGTTATCTAGTCCATAATAACAGATATATTAAATAAAACTCTTATTATCATCAACTGAAAGAGTACAGTATGAAAGGCTGATAATTAACGGACCCTGTTTCAATCCCGGCTTTCGGTATCGACACACAGAAATGATAATTTAGTTTAATTTTAAGTACTTTTCTAAAAAGGATAGATAATACCAATGCTTCAAGTTGTCATAAAAATTTAATTCCCAAAATAATTCCGGCTTGGCAACATTTCTCCAGATAGCACCATTCCATTACACAAGAAGCCGTAGGTCTATATTCTATGCTCTGATGTCAACAGTAAAGAGCAAGAGTCTGAGATAATTTTTGGCAACTAATCATGTTTTTAAAGTGGCCTCTCACCATAATACAACGATCCGTATGTTGGTCTTAAAACACTGATATTGCAACCAGGTACAAAGTGTTTAACTGTTTAAAACAGTGAATTAAACGGTGAATTTTTATCGCTTGGTGCCTGAGTCGCCACTAAAGTGAAATGCCGAGAAAATAGCAATTTTTGTGACAACCACACATGACTCTTGATTTCTTCGTGACGCCGCCCCCACCTCACTATAAAAATGACTTCATGTCAAATCTGATTTGGTGGGAAGTCGGATATATCTTTTTTAAAAATATTTAGTAATAGCGCGACTGGGGTTCGAACTCGCTTACTACGAGTTCGCAGTCCATCACTTTAACCATGACACCACAAGGACACCCCCGCGCTTAGATTTACAGTGTGTGTGTGTGTGTGTAAGACTGTGTAGATACCTTTAATTACAGCGTTTGGAGTCCTTGTGGTGGAGTGGCTAACGTATTTGACAACGTTATCATCGTGAGTTCGAACTCCGGTCGCGTTTTCGAGTTCACCATCGGATTAATACCCTAAGGAAAGGTTTTAACCCCTTTATCCCCACCAGGTATGGGTTAAACAGTACCCCTGTTGTTCTTCTTCAAGGATGGCTTTGGCATTAAATTAATCAGGAAAGGTTTTAGTCCGAAAGAGAACGTAATAGTATGACTGGAATTTGAGCTTGCTTAATACGATGTCACAGTTCAGCAAGTTATCCGCTTCCCCACAGGGACTTCCTCCAAGTGAGAATCAAACTCATTTCATTTATAATAGAGACTAGATTGCTATCAACCACCCAATGAAAAAAATTTAGTCATGTATTATGCACAGCATAGATTGACACAAGGCTACAAATAAGGAGCACCCTGGGAGGGTCAAACTCATTTCAGTTGTAAGGGTTTGCCAGAACTAGCTTGCTTAGTGCTGCTCAATGGCAATGAAACATTAGCTTAGCTTGGCACGAGGTTAAAAGTGTGGGACATTCAGTGAGAAAAACCCATAGCGAAGAATCAGCTTGGATTACTGTGAATACAGCAATATATCTCTACCAATATACGATATAGTTATGATTTTTTTTCGGGTCGGCAACCTTGGCTGAAAATTAGCTGATCAGTGTGAAAATATTCAGTTCATGTTTGAGTCTCAGATTTTCACGGTTGGTTGACTAATCTTGTGTGTTTGATTAAGTGTCTCAAAAAATAGAATACAAGATCAATCCCGAACACGGGCTTTTTGGGGGTATAAAGCATTTTTGGATGGTCGATTGACTGTGGAAGATCATCGAACAGTCACTTTATAAACTGAAGAAAATGAGGCAAAAATTACTAATTTCATCAAATATGATTGACGACTGTTTGTTGTTTAATGGCATATCAACCTTCTTGGATTTTTAAAGCCAAACCCATCCTCCTCGAATAACAGTTGCGGTGGTACTATTTGACCCATAGCTGGGAGGATAAGAGGATTTATACATTTCCCAATGGTATTTGTCCGAAAGTGAACGTAATAGAACGACTGGAGTTCGAGCTCGCTCACTACGATTCTGCAGTTCAATGATTTAAGCATTATGCCACGAGGACATACCCTGATCGGCCACTGACCACGAAAATGATAAGTGATGAATTAGAATTAATCATAGTTGCTAACCCGAAAATTAAAACATAAAAGATTCCATTACTTTCTAGCGACACTCACTGAACGAGCTTTTAACCAAAAAGAATTTTCTTATGGAATCACAACCCGCTTATTCCTCTGAGCTAAGTTTATGTGACTATTTTCAATTCTGAAAAGATGTTTGGTCGGTTAGTTTAACAGTATGTCAACCACTATTAGATTATTTAATGTTGTTTTCAATTATATAGTTTCAAGGGACTAATTGTAATAATTAGATGTAAATAATTATAGATTTAAGTAACGATTCTCAATACCAATAATTTACATACAAACCGGCTCATGGGCCGAGTGGGTAGAGTGTTCACCAACGGTCCGGGAGATTCAATCCCAAGTCGATTCACACCAAAAACTTGAAATATGGTACTTGATACCTCCTTGCTTAACACTCAGCATTATAAGGTACGTATCAAGGGTAAAGTGGAGCAATCCAGGGAAAGTAGCGCTTTCCCCTACGCCTCGGTGTAGTAGCTACTGAAAAGGGAGCCTTCGGATCGCCCTCGACTACAGTCGCCAACTTACTTACTTTTTATATGGTTTCAAATAACTTATAGAATAGTTATAAAATCAAATATGATTATCAAGTAATTAATGATAATAATCGTTTATTAACGTACACTTATATGATTTCAAGTATTCCTATCTAATACAAATAATTTGCACACTATTTTATGGCTTCAACAGTTCCTTTCTAATACTGATAGTAACTATTCTTAATACAAATGATTAGTAAGTTATATAGCCTCAGGGATTCCTTTCTAATACTAATAACTTCCAAACAGATCGCCAATTGTCCGGGAGACCGGGGTTCAATTCCAGGTCGAGTCATACCAAAGGTTAAAAAAATGGCACTTGATGCCGCCTTGCTTAACACTCAGCATTATAAGGTAAGGATCAAGGGTAAAGTGGAGCAATCCAGAGAATGGAGTACCGCCCTCGCCTACACCTCGGTGTAGTAGCTATTGAAAAAGGAACCCTTGGGTCACCCTCGACTAAAGTCGCCAACTTTACAACTTATTATTGCGGGTCAGAGTAAACCTTGGAGTAATGACAATGAAAGGGTGACTCTAGAACACTGGAACTAGAGCCTCACCATCGGATACAGTTCAGTGTCATACCTAGTACACTTGAGTTCTATCCTTGGTACAAGTTTTTTGGTGGTACCAGATATTTTTAGGCAGCAGAGAGATTGTACTAGATAAACACCGAACCAATCTCATTACTTTATAAACATGTGAATCAAAAAGACTATTGCTGTGATACCACAGTCCTTTTGTTTTCCTCATGTGAGTCCTTAGGATTATTTCATGTTCCTCCGAAGTCAAAACGCAATTTGAGAACTATTAAAAACATATATCATGTTGCTACGTAGCCACTGAAGGCAGTGTCAGTTGAAGACTTTCAACACTATTTCCAAAAGAGGTAACAACATCTCCATCAGTGTGTGGCTTCCAAAGGGAGCTATTTTGAAGGCGATAAAGTTGATCTACAATTAAGAGGATATTAAAAAAAATCATCATTACTTGATAGAATGACGTTTTAGGATGCAGGGAGAGATTGGTTCATGTCTGTCTTGATAAACTGAACTTGTACCTCTGAAATGAACTGTTTTGAAGGGGTATAAAGTTGATTTGTTATTAAGATGATAAATATATTTTTATGCAATCAGTCTCATGACATAATAGACCTTGTTTAAATAAAATTTGATTTCGAAAACTGTAAAAATTACAACTCTTTTAAGTATATAGTACAACTGTCAGTTTCACGGCCCAAGTGGATTAGCAAGTACAAGGTGGAACTGAGCTTATTCTATTTGGAAAACATCTATACCTGTAATTCACAACGTGGGCCCATGCCCAACTGGTGGGGCATAGCAATATTTTGGTGGGGCTTGTTTAGAGACCAAACCAATGGCCTTTTAAGCTTCCTTCACGTTAATTTTAGTCAAATTTTGAATATATATGAATTATATATTACGGGGGAAGAAGCATCAGAATTTTAGAAATACCAAAAAGAGGCATGGTCCCAAATTGGTTCAGAACCATTAATCTATACACATAGATAGACAGATAGACAGATGACAAATTGGCAGATTATTTGGTCGTTACTTATTTTTCTAAATTGTTCTCAACTAGTTTAGACCATAGGTCATTGTCTGGATAGAAATTTTCGGGAACAAAAATATTTAAGAATGTTTTTAGAATCGTTTTTAAAAGAGTTGGCATACAACAACAGCAAAAAAAAAAAACAACGAAAATTGAACTGATAACATAGCATATCCATTGTTTGAATAAAAATCATTTTGAGTATGTTGCTACATAATACCTTATAATGCCCTAGCCGTCGGGATACGCTTGTTGGCCGAGCGGTCTGATACTAAGTCTAACGTAAAGTTGGGCGGGTTTCGATCCCAGCTTCAAGCGTCCTACGTGTCTAACCACACTGAAGAGTTGTAATACAACGAAACAGTCTGTCTGTGGATGACAATATATATATATATATATATATATATATATATATATATATATGTGTGTGTGTGTGTGTGTGTGTGTGTCACGTAACCTGGACTCTCAATTGAGTAATGAGAATTTCTGCTGGATCGATAGATAGAAAGAAAGAAAGAGTCGAGGAATAAAGCGAAGACGTAAATTCAGAGAAAATTAAAATTGAAAAAGCGAAAGAATATGTAGTCGCACATAGAAGGGATGTTACTGAAATATAGAAAACCATAGTGAGAGACGCAACGAAGAAAGAAAATTAAATACCAATAAAGAGAGTGATATATATATATATATATAAGAGAGAGAGGAAGGAGAGAGAGAGAGGGAGGAGAGAGTGGGAGAAGAGAAATGAGAGAGAGACGAAAAATGAGAGAGGGAGAGAGAAACATAGAGACAAACAGAGAGAGAGAGAGAGAAACAAAGAAAGATCAAGTACTATGCATACGCAAAAAAACTCCATCATTTAAAACAAAAACTTATCTATTTATTATAAGTTATTATTATCATTATTAGTAATAACTTTTAAAAAGTAATAATATCACCCAGACTGCTAAAAATTCTGCTTCAAACTATATTAATGAAAGAATTCTCTTCTTTATTTTTATGTGTTTATTTATTTATTTATTTATTCTTTATTTTTTCCAGTATGGCTACTTTGAGCGAGATGGCACCATTCTAGCAAGAGAATAGAGTCAACAGGAAATTACTCCTAAATGAAAACTAAAATGTCACAAAACTTTGGTGTCATCATCTGCGTAAACTGATATGTCTTCTCGTTTAACTCAACTCGCACTTGTTAAGATATATTAACCGGCTGTAATCAAAGTCGTTAATAATCGTTGAACCAAAGGTTGATACCATTCTGAGGTCTAAGGATTAAACTAACTTGGTGCGGGCCCTGTAGATATTCATTCAGTTTAGATTTGTATGGTCGAAAATTGTAACACCCATTGAGAATCGAACTCAGTGGAAATTATTTGTGACGCTACCGTAATGGTAGTTGTTACATATATCTATGAACGAGGGTCGACTGAAAAGTTCATGGGATGACTAAGATACACACATGGAATGTGACCAAATATGGTTCATTTTTCAACATTCGCACGTTTCTTCCACCAGCGTTGCTGTGCTTGGATCCTACTGGTCAAAAAAGTCAACAGTAGATATGACGTCATCAAATGAACTTTCCAGTTCCTAAAATTCTCATTATCTTCATATATATACTCGGTGTAGTAGCTATTGAAAAGAGATCTTTCGGGTCGCCCTCGACTACGGCCGCCAACTTTACTTACATTATATATATATATATATATATATATATATCGTAGACATACAGTCAACAGTGCCTAGTAATTCACCGTTGGCAGTATGTCTATGGTACCCTAAATTAGATATATAATATATACGATGATATTTAGTAGGCTTATTAGTATAATGGTTAGTGTTTGCCAATGGTCCGGGAGACCAGGGTTCAATCTCAGGTCGAGTCATACCAAAGACTCAAAAAAATAGTATTTAATGCCACCTTACTTAACGCTCAGAATTATAAGGTATGGATCAAGGGTAAGTGAAGCAATCCAGGGAAAGGAGTAGCACCATCCCCTACACCTCGGTGTAGTAGCTAATGAAAAGTGAGCCCTCGGGTCACCCCCGACTATAGTCGGTTAACATACTAACTTAACTCATATACATAAGACTCTCTACTACGATAACAGGACAAAAGTAATGATTGCAACAGGAAGGATACATTGACTATTTTTTTAAAAAAACAAAGAATGTTTTATATTGCGTATTAGACAGACATAAGGTTTGTATTAAAAAAGCTGTAAATACCGGGACATAAACTAAGGATAAATGAAATTTAATTTTCTTTCAAACAGACCTACTTGAAAATTAACAAACTTATTCCAGTAAGTTTTCCTTTGTTCGAAACCCCTCTAAAATTTGTCTTTTTATATTATGTGAAGCTGTGTCGTCAGATTTCTTTTGATGATCACCTTGAGATGTATTTTTGGTAGAGAACACAACAGCCAGTCGCAATGAGCTGGATTTGATTAATATAAATTATTTTATTTTTTCAAAATCAAGGATTTCGCCAAAAATGGAAGTGCCCGTGTTGTAATGGTTATCATCGAATGAAATGAACACGGCGACACGAGTTCAAACCCTGGACGAGGCTGATTGCATTTCATATCGCACTAATAACCTTGGGAAAGGTATGAATCCAATTATTCTCCCTCCAGCTATGGATAAATAGTAGGGTAGACTGTGTTCTCCAGCCTTGGTGAGGCAACTAGTCTTGGAGAAGGAAAACACTGAATTCAAACCTGTTAAACTCCGCTTAAAAATTGACCTTGTGTCATATCCTACCCGAACGGAGGGGTTGGTAAATATGGATAAAAACATTTCGTGAATTGACGTCGTCTCGTCTTTATTATTCCCGATTATCAATAGTGAATGAGTATTTATTTAAATATTGAAAGTTTAAAGATTCACTCACCCTGCTTTTTTATTACACTTTGTATTACTCTGTCTTCCGCAACTTGATTGATTTGGTTTGGCTTGGTTTTATGGCAGATCAACTATTGTTGGTTATTTAATGCCAAGTCCTCTTTATACATATATATTAAATATATGATTTGATTTGGTTTGGATTTATGGCATATCAACTATTGTAGGTTATTTAATGCCAAAACCATTTTCATACATATAAACCGTGATATTTCCAACAATCCAGTTTGACATAAGTACAGTTTTTTGTTTACACTCAGTTAAATGTAAAAACAGTTCTACTTCAGACAATTCAGTTTAGCACAAGTGCTCCGTTGAAATGTCAAAACAGTTCTATTTCAAACAATTCAGTTTAGCATAAATACACTGTTTAATTCTACTTAACCCATATGTAAGACCCTATCAGCTGCTACCACTCCGGGCCCCAGTGAACCTTATTAACCAAAGCTCCAGCATTACAGGAGTCTCACCATCACATTGTTTAATGTCATTACCAGGACACTCGTTTTTCACCCTCTGCGGAGGTGCAGTCGATGTATTCTGGGTCACAGCTTGATTGATTGATTGAGTGAGTGATCTTAAAGGTATGTCAAGTTTAGGAAATTAGATTTCTTGTAAATTTATATTGCCCTTTTTTCTGTAGTTGTTTCTTAAGATTGTTTCGTACACATGATATGTTTTCCAATCAAATAAAAATAACTTACATACAGTTGTATGGTTTCAATAATTCCTTTCTAACATTAATAATTATATGGTTTAAAGTAACTCTTTCTATTTAACAATATTTAGTTGTTTGATCACAGGTATATCTTTCAAGTAACTGATAATAACAATCTTTAATAAATAATCATAGCTTCAAGCAATTATTCTTCCTACAAAAAAAACTAGATTTAATTTATAGATATCTTTATATAAAGTGGCCAAATACGGAAGTAATGTTGTCTGTGACGCTCGGAGAGTCAGCTGGAAATTCTGGAAGAAAGATTGTGTAACGCTGAGCATCAAAGTGTCTGTCGAAAAAAAAAAGGGATTCTATTTGTTTTTATTCGAATTCGAACACCGATCACT
The DNA here is from genome assembly GCA_963585895.1 of Sepioteuthis lessoniana. Classification (NCBI taxonomy): domain Eukaryota; kingdom Metazoa; phylum Mollusca; class Cephalopoda; order Myopsida; family Loliginidae; genus Sepioteuthis; species Sepioteuthis lessoniana. Next base: position 108,597,678 of record OY757912.1, on the reverse strand, counting down.
CGCACCAGTAATATATATGCGAGCATCTCAGCCACAAAACAAACCATAAGTAATTCCATCCTCTTATTAAAATAAGTAAATCTATATATATATATATATATATATATATATATATATATATATATATTGAGGAAACATTAATTATATGCATATTTCCTTACAAAACCAATTTGAAATGCCTCGCTTGAATCTAAACAGTATTTCAATAAACGGAAAATCTCCCCCAGAGACCTTTATAACCTATAAAAGCATAAAGAAAATAATACCTTCTTCATGATAGTTGTTAGATATATCTACATATTACTCAAACTCTTATTATAAATATATATATATATGTGTGTGTGTGTGTGTGTGTGTGTGCGTGCGAGGGTCTATTCAAAAAGTTTTCAGTCTCACTCAGAAAGAAGAGCTATTTTTGTTGTGGCAACACGCTACCACTTCAATAAACTAGAAAATTAATTCAGATTTGTTTTAATTCCTGTCCAGGGGACGCCTATATGTGTGACAAATCTAAAATCTGGGTGAGGTTTAGGACCTTTTGAAAGACACTTATATATATATATATATATATATATAACCATAAACCAAAATAAGCCCTGGATTAGAGTATCTTTGTTACAGTAATACACTTAAAATATTCAACAGAAAAAAAAGAATTCCCTGTCCAAATTGTAAATAGTAATTTTATGAGGTGCGCGTCAGAGCTGAATGACAATTTTTAATCATCCAGGTGATTACAATGAGAGCAACTATGAAATTCTAAATAGAATCCTCCATTTCTTCTTAATTCAAAAGAACTAGCAATATCATTATGGATTGGTGTTAAAACAGGAACCTAACGTCTTCATGGCTCGTTAAGCAAAACAGAAAAAAACATTAAGAAAATAATACTTCTGCTTCATTATAGCTGTAACATATACATGTAGATTAGATACACTAAGAATAACATACATTTTGGGACAGAGGTCGTATTAGATTTTGGGACTGTATTAAGGAATCAAGGAAATAATTAATTAGAAAACTGATGGTTATATCCATAATTACTGGAACACTTGAAATAGTTTGAGAGAACCTTGGAAGAATTATGGAAACTCAAATTCAGAGGAAGAATTTAAAATTTCCCAACATTTTTCATTTCGCATTGACACTGAGTATGATGCCGCAGTTAATATTAAATTTACTGCCATTTAGTAACCAGCAAAAATTGTCCTACATTATAGGTACCTAAATTTGGTTTATAATAATAATAATAATAATAATAATAATAATAATAATAATAATAATAACTGATAGAGACGAAACGAACAATAAGTGAATGCAGTAAAGTAGCTCAAAAAGTGTATAATTGGGTGGGCAAAGTGATTCACTGAGAATTGTGCAAGAAATTGAAATTTGACCATACAAATAAGTGGCTTATGCACAACCCGGAATCCGTCTTGGAGAATGAGACGCACACAATTCTCTGGGATTTTGAGATACAAACTGATCGCCTAATCTCGGTCTGATGGACAGACCTAGCAATAATCAACAAAAGAAAAGAAAATCTACCGAATAGAGTACTTTGCAGTCTTGGTAGACTTCAGGGAAAAAATTAAAAGAAAGCGAAAAGAGAGATAAATGTGTACCCAGATCTTGTTAGAGAACTAAAAAAAAAAACTATGGAACATGAAGGTGACGGTGATACCAATTGTAATTTGTACACTTGGAACAATCCCTAAAGAATTGGTTAAGGGAGTGGAAGACGTGGAAATAAGAGGAGACCATCCAGACGGCAACATAACTAAGATTGGCCAGAACACTGAGAAGAGTCCTGAACAATTGAGGAGACTTCTGTCTCTCAAATTTCAGTGAGAAGCCAACAGAAAACGCTGGTGGGAAAAGCCCCGAGGGAGTAAAATAATAATAAGCGAATTGGTTAGTATAAGCACTGGATTTTCGGGCACATTGTAAAGATAGGGTCATAAATGAGAATCAATATGAACGTAAACCAGAATCTGAGACTAATACATGAAATAATTCTCTCGGATCTCGCAATCCACACTGATAAGCAGTGAACCGATCAGTAATGAGTAAATGTTGAAAGCAAAAAGCTAAGGATGTCATAAACAGATTCTATATGTCGAGAAAAGAAGGAGGAGAAGGAGGTTGAGGACTCGGGAGCGTTGAAGACTGCATAGAGACA
>OY757912.1:108550496-108590496 GCA_963585895.1 Sepioteuthis lessoniana | reverse complement strand
AGCTAGTCTAGCAGAACACTGCTAGTGGCTTTTGATTCTAATTGGATGACCCATACTTTTGGCCTTGTGCCAAACTAAGCTAAATTGAGTCACTGATCATATAGTTAAAATTTCGTTTAGCCCCGTCGGTGAGGTTTAGAATACCCTGAATGCATCTGCTGCGTAGAGGGGTGCTCGGAATATAATACTAAACTGCATCTGATGGTGGAGCTCCAGTTCTGGGGTCCTGGGGAATGTAGAGTATCTCTTTGTTGCTATTACTCCCTGGTCCACTCTGACCCAGAAGTCAAGATCCAATTAAGCTTAAATAGATTTTTGCAGAAATTATAAGTTTTAGACAGGGTTTGGTTTGTTTTGGTTTGATTTCTTTGTTTAATTGCATGTCAACCTTTGTGGGTTATTTAATGCCAAAGTCATTATTTGTCCGAAAGTGAACGTAATAGCGCGACTGGAGTTCGAACTCGCTTATTACGATACTGTTGTCCAGCGCGTTAGCCACTACGCCCTGATATTAGACTGAAATACTTGAAACCATTAAACTATGTGCAAATTATTTGTATTATGAATAGATACTTGAAACCATATACTTACTTTAAAAACCCAGCAAAGGTTGACATGCCGTAAAAGAAAGCTAGCAATCAACCAATTCATATTTCAAATGGATCTGCTTGAAAGTTATTACTGTGAGGTAGAATAGTAACTAGAATGGATCATTGTTAGTAAAGGATTATTTGAAACCATTCAGTAAATTATCATTGGTTTGGTTTGGTTTAGTAGTTTGGTTGGTTTTAATGGCATATCAATCCTTGATGGTTATTTTATGCCAAATTCTGTTTATAGATTATTTTAAAAACGACCTAGTTAAATGGTTTCAAGTATTATTATTTATAGTTTGCACACAGTTAAACATCTTTAAGCATTGCAACACTAATAATTCTATTTTCACACAGTTAAATGGTTTCAGGTATTATTATTTATTGTTTGCACGCAGTTAAACATTTTAAAGCATTGCTACGTTACACTAATAATTCTATTTTCACACAGTTAAATGGTTTCAAGTATTGCTCTTTAACACTTGTAATTCTATTCAACATAAATGATTTCAAGTCCTGTAAAGGATTAAACACTAATATTTGACCCATAGATAGGACCCTAACAGGTACTACCACTTCGGGGGAGAGAGAACCTGGAAGTAATAGCTATAAAGGGATACTCCACATTCGCCAAAGTTCCAGGATTGAAGCCTTATTATAATATTGTGTTGTGTCATATCTTGGACACTTGTGGTGGAGGGCCATCTTACCACTCTGCAGAGATAGAGTTGGCATATTCTGCTGCCCAACAGCCGGTTGGTTGATGGGTTGGTAGGGTTTTATGGCATATCAACCTTTGTGGGTTATTTAACGCCAAATCCATTTTTATGAAAATAGTTCATTTCAAACAATTCAGTTTAGCATAAGTACGCAGTTTAAATGTAAAGTAAGTAAAGTTGGCGACCGTAGTCGAGGGTGACCCGAAGGCTCCCTTTTCGATAGCTACTATACCAAGGTGTTGGGGAGGGCGCTACTCCTTTCCCTGCATTACTCCGCTTTATCTTGATCCTTACCTTATAATGCTGAGTGTTAAGCGAGGTAGCATCAATTACCATTTTTTGTGTCTTTGATATAACTCGACCTGGGATTGAACCCCGGTCTCCCGGGCCATAACCCATAAGGAGTTGATATGCCATGAAACAAATAAACAAAATCACCCTATATTGCATATTCAAGATCATGGTTTCGGTTTCTTTGCTTAATCGCATATAAAATTTAGGGGGTTATTTAATGCCAAAGCCATCCTTGTAGAAGAACAGCCGTGATACTTTTTAACCCATAGTGGGGACAAGATCTCGAGCACACCATATAATTAAAGTGAATATTGTTCCTATAAAAGGAATTACTTTTACTAAATTAATTGGTTATCATAAAGTTATACACGAAAAAAATATTCTTGACATTTATTGTTCTATTCTGTAATGTTGTACATATGTAGTAATTTACTAAGTTTTTTGCTTAGATGAGGCTCAAGGCCAGATGAATGTAGCACTCAATGAGACTCGAACTCACCCGTGGAGGTTTGTTAGTCTAGCTTGCTATCCATTACACCACCCGTGGCACCTATGTAGTAAATATGTATTGATATATTGTGCATATCATTTGGATATATACACAATACGGAAATGAATATATACATCACACGGAAATAAAGCCTTAAAATCCCTTACATATTTTTTATTCTTGGTAATTCTTTACGCTCCTACTTCTACCAAAGATTAAACCAGATCCATGAACATTTGCGGAAATAGCTTCAGGTCCCGGAAGCTGCACTAACTCATGACGAAGTGAAGCAAGTGAAGCAGAAGGTGAGCTTAGCATAACTTGATGTAGTCGTAGAAAATTGAATTGGCAACCAAAGTTCAAATCCTCGACAAGTATGTTTGCATTTCCTTTCATGCTAATGCCTAGGGGAAAGATATGAATCCATATGTTCTCCCACCCAAGCTATGAGTAAATAGTAGAGCAAACTATTTTTTTTTAAGATTTGTTGGGCAACCAGTCTTAGAGAAAGAAAACTGAATTCAAACCAGCTTTTCTCCGCTTAAAAATTGACCCTGCTCGAGGTGGAGGGGTTGGGTGAATACACAGAAAAGACACTGAAGAATTAAGTGCAATATGGTGCAATGGTTATCGTCGTTGAAAATGGACGCGGCTACCTGAGTTCGTTCCTTGGCGAGGCTGTTTGCATTTCACATAACGCTAATACCATTGGGAAAGGTATGAATCCAACTATTCTCACTCCAGCTGTGGATAAATAGTAGGGCACACTGGGATCTTTAACCTAGTATGGCAACCGGTCTGGGAGAACTGTTAAACTCTGCTAAATTTCCCCCAAAAAAGAAAGCTTGAGAAAAAGTCGATGACAATCTAAAGACGCACTAGTGGCTATAAACCTCTGGACTAAAAGCTAGCACGAAGAGCTTAAATATCGCCCCAATTGTTTAGAGCCTCGGAATCAGATTATATCCCAATCAAGGATGAAAGTAATATCTAATTGATGGATTTATTTTAACCATAGTTTTAATGGATGGTTTTTCACAGGGTGCTGAGTGACAACAAGTCTCCTTAGATCTCCAGGACTCTTATGACTATTCTATCCGATCTTAACAATGCTGTGGTCTCGATTCTTCCTCTGATTCCCAATTCTTCCAGTCTCTTCTCCGGAGTTTTACTGAACCTACCAAGGGCATCAACAACAACTGATATCACCATCACCTTCATGTTCATCAGCGCTTTTTCTGCTCTCTGGCAAGATCCAGGTACTTTTATTTTTCACCCAATGGTCTGCTGGAATGGTAAAATCCACCAGACGACTAGTTCTTTTTTCTTACTAATTAATACGAATTCTAGTCTTCTGACCAGGATTGGGTGATTCCAGAGAATTTTATGGGTCTCATTTGTAATGACAGATTCTGATTTGTATATTTTGTATATATACCATTTGTCAATATGTCAAAATTTTAATCTCTTGCAAAATTCCTAGTGGATCACCTTCCCCATTCAGTTATACCTTGTTTTGTACTCCTTTTTACCAGTTTTCTGGATTCGCTTATTATGTGATTAACAAATTCTTCTTCGTCTCCACACAACGTACACTTGCTATTTTTTTTCAGTATTATCAATTTTTGCTTTGAGTATTTTAATGCTAAGAAACCCGATTCAAGATTTTACAATTTCAAACTATTCTTGACAGCAAATAGATTGAGGTTTGATTTTTGCCCTTCAAAAACGAGGTCATCTTTCTAGCTGGGCCTTGCGAGTCAAGAGAAGACGGTGACTAAAATTATTTCATCGCTGAGGAGGCCTTTTGTTCGAATTAAAAAATTCTTGTACCATCAGATTATAATGATAATGAACCTCTCTCTTACAACTGCTGAACGTATTGATATATGATTTAAGAAATAAATGAGTAGCACACATTATCTTTCAAACAAACTGAAGCTGATCCATTAACAAATTATGACACAATACCGTGTTTCCCAATGGTGTCTGTACCGCCCTTACTCGCCCTAAATTTAGAGGCGTTTGGAGTTTTGAGGGGGCTATAACTTATCATCATCATCATCATGTCGTGCCGGTAGCAGGAATATCCCTGACCCTCTCTCGCCACTTCTCCCTATCATTCATCGCCTCTGGCAGGTCTTCTGGGCTACATCCTGTATCCTCACATAGCTGCTGTATGTATGTTTGAGCTGGTCGTCCTGCTTTTGCTTGGCCATATGCGGGGGTCCATAGGAATACATCACTTATGAGCTTGTCCTTGCTTCTCCTGTAGTGTCCTGCATGTCTGGTTCGTCTAACTTGTATAGTTTTCGTGATAGGAGGCAGGTGGCTGTATAGTTGGTGCCTTGTGGGGTGTTGCCGCAAGGACTAACTACTATAACTTATACCAGGATATAATTTAGAACGGTAAGAAGCATCCAAGTTTTTTGGGGTGGATATTTGAGAAAAGAAATGTTTGGGAAACACTTGATAAATTTAAGTTTGGCACAAAAGTTTATTTAGCGGGGTACACATAAAAACTTCACCTCTTTACGATAGTTAATTAGCTTGTGAGACGAACTTGCAAGCAGTCACATGTATCGTGTGTATTTTATTGCGTGTTTGTTTATTTAATGGCATATCAATCTTCGTGGGTTATTTGATACCAAAGCCATCCGTGTAGAAAAACAGTTATGGTACTAATCAACCCACAGCTAAGGGTATAAGAGATTCCATACCTTTCCCAGGGATATAAATCTAAAAGTGAAAGTAATACCTCGAGTGGAATTCGAACTCGCTTACTTTGAGGCTACAGTCTAGCACGTTAGACTCTACCCCACAGGAGCTGCCCCATTGTATAAAAATCTACGAACGAATGTTAAAACGTGACTGTTTACTTGAACGGTATCATTTTTTGTGTTTTTCCTTCAGGTCACTAATTATCTCAAGTATCGCTTCAAATTTTTAATACCATTAGTAACACCTCTTTTGGAACTCCAGTTTAGCACGTTTTGTCTCTAGGTCCTTGGTACAATTACCAGTGCTCTAATTACTATTGGGACGACAATTAGCCTCACGTTTCCCAGCTTCTTAAGACCTTGGGCGAGTTTTAATATTTTCCATTTCTGTAATGAATTTTTATCTTCAGTATGTTAGGTGACTTTTGCTGGAATTCAAGTGACAGCAAGGCTCATCATTACTCCAGCATTCTCCCCTGGAAGTGCTGCTGGTTTTTGGCAATGCTGTTATCTATTTGGTCTTTCTTCCAATGATTTCGAATGCCCTTGATCTTGTTGTCATGAGTTTGTTTTAAGGGAGTCTTCTGGTCGCCCTCGACTATGGTCGCCAACCTTACTTACTTACTAATGGCAGATACAAAATCTACCTTCATATCTTACATATCTTTTTGTTCTTACGCAAGCTCATAATATTTATCCTGCTTTTCATTTGCTTTTACTTTCGGCTACATTTAATATTTGAAAGACGTTTTTTTATGTTTGTTTATAATGACTAAATCTGGTCTCCAGGCGAGAATTGGGTGATCCATTTGAATTTCAAGGTCACGGTGAATTTACATTTTCTTCTCTTTATGACAGTTTGCTATTTTCTTCTTATACAATGTCTTATTATCATCCTTTTATTTCTTGTGAGGTGTCATCCCAATTTTTAACCGGTAATCTTTCACTGAGTTTGAGTGACTGCAAGTCTCCTCTGGTCTCCAGGACTCTTCTCAGTATTTTGGTTGATCTCAACAATTCTATAATCTTCTGATTTTCATTCCTTTCAGCCTTTTTCTAAGCCTTTTAGGACTGTTCCAAGTACACCAACTACAACTGGTATCACCGTCACCTTCATGTTCCACAGCTTTATTATTTACTCCTTTGAGATTTTTTCGCACCAGCGTTCGCTGGAGTTTGAGTGACAGTAAGTCTCCTCATGTCTACTCTTCTTAGTATTCTGGCCGAACTCAGCATTGGTGAAGTTTGGGTGGTCTCCACACGTCCTCTTACTTCCAATTCCTCCAGTCCTTGTACCAATCCCCTGGTGACTGTACCAAGAGCACCAATCACAATTGGTATCACCGTCACTTTCATGTTCCACTGTTTTTTCAATTCCCTTTCAATTTTACTCTGTGATCAGACAGGACAGCAATGTCCACAATTTTTCCTGTTCTCTTTTCTTTTTTTTTTTTTTGTTGTTGATTATTATTGGATCTGGTTGTCTGGCTGAGATTAGGTGATCCGTTTGTATGTTAAAATCCCATAGGTGTTTATGTGTCTCATTCTCCAGGACAACAGCTGGGTTGTACAGCTACCATTTGTTCCTATGGTCAAATTTAGATTTCTTGCACAATTATTATTATTATTACTATTATTATTTCATAACCAGTTTCTCACTCCGTAGTTTTTACTGACCCCTGAGTGGCAGCAAACCTCGGTTATCTAAGACTCTTCTCAATATTCGAGTCGATCTCGGCTGTGCTATGTTCTGGGTGCTCGCAATCTTTTTCCAGATCTCCAGTTCCTCTAGTCTCTTCGATATTCTTCCAAGTGCTCAGATTATAATTTGTATGACTATTGCTTTCCTGTTCCATAATTTTTCGGCTCTTCGGAAATATCTAGGTATTTATCCAGTATTTCGCTTTTTCTTTATTTTTATGTTGTGACCTACGGGAACTGCTAAATCTGCGAGTGGACAAGTTGTGTGATCCATTTTTTGTCATTATCACTCTATGCAAGTTTTTTTCAAGCCCGTTTTAACGGGAGGATCTTCACTGAAATTTGAGTGACAACAAGTCTTCTCAGATTTCCGGGACGCTTCTAAGTAGTCTAGCTAATCTTAACAGTACTACGGTCTGGATTGTCTTCGACTCCCCCGTTATCTTTTCCAAGCCTTTGGGAGCCGTTCCAAGCGCGTCAACTACGACTTCATATTCCACATCTTTTTTTCGTCATCTAGCGAGATCCTGGTAGTTATCTATCTTTTCTTTTTCTTTTGTTTTTACTCTGCAGTCTGCAGGAACAGTTAAATCCAATAGATGACGAGTTCCTTTTTTCTTGCTAATAGATAAAAGATCTGGTCTTCTGACCGGGATTGGGTGATCCGTTTGAATCTTAAAGTTATTATCACTATGACAATGTTACTCTTTTGAGAGCTTTTCACGTCAGCGTTGGTCGATGGTTTCTCACGAGAGTTTGAGTGACAGCAAGTCTCCTCTATTATGATTTTTCCACTGATTATATTTCGTGACTTTTCCTTCCTGAAGATCAAATGACAACAAACTCTCACTCCTCGTTGTTGATTTTGGTAATGCTATTGTTAGATCGTCTGAATTAATTCATCTTCCCTAGGTATCTCTTCATTTTCATAAGAGTTTTGATTGATTGATTGATATTAAAGGTTTATTTTATACCTAGCGGTTAGGGAATTTTGTTCATTGTACAATCATATTAACATTTTTTTGAGCAGTGTTTTTTAAAGAGATTTTGAGGGGGGGTACAGTCTTATAGAATAGGCTCAGTATGCGGCGGATATTTTTAAACAGATCTGTTTGACCCATAGATGGAACCCAAACAGGTACCTGAACACCGAGTGACAGTGCCGTTACTTACTGAATATCTAAAATGATCTTACTGGAGATCAAGTGACAGCAGGTTTTCTCAGTTTTCCTTACTGAGTAATCAGATCGTCTAGATTAATTCTATTTCCGCAGATATATCATCATTTTTATGCTTCACTCATCATCGTCATCATCATCATATCGTGCTGGTAAAACGGATATCTCTGACCCTCTCACGCCACTTTTCCCTATCGTTCATCGCCTCTGGCAGGTCTTCTGGACTACATCCCGTATCCTCACATAGTTGCTGAATGTATGTTCGTGCTGGTCATCCTGCTTTTGCACGGCCATGTGTGGGGGTCCATAAGAGTACATCCCTTATGAGTTCGTCCCTGCTTCTTCAGCAATGTCCTGCATGTCTGGTTCGTCTAACTTGAATAGCTTTCGTGATAGGAGGCAGGTGGCCGTACAGTTGGTGTCTTGTGGGGTGTTGCCGCCAGGACTTGTTCAAGATTGCTCGCAGCATTCTTGTGTAATTGCCGTCTAGCTTCTTCTCCAGCCGTTTTGTTAGAGTCCATATAGTGCATCCATATAGCAGTATCAATACGACCGCTGCCTGGAAGAAACTGCGTTTCATTTTATCGGTTAGGTCTGATTTCCATATAATCGATAGCCTATTGATAGCTTTCCATGCTTCAGTAATTATGGGTAAACGTTTGTCAAGTCGATAAAAATGTCTTCTTCTTTCTATCATTGTAATTATTACAGCATCAACAGCGTTATAAATAATGACACAAAGTCTTCAGGTTTTTAAAATTTGGTGGGAAAAACTCACAAGGTGAATAATAGTAATGAAGTAAAAGAAAAATTGGCGACCTTAGTCGAGGGTGACCCGAAGGCTCCCTTTTCAATAGCTACTACACCGAAGTGCAAGGAAGGGCGCTACTCCTTTCCCTGGATTGCTCCACTTTACTCTTGATCCGTACCTTATAATGCTGAGTGTTAAGCAAGGCAGCATCAAGTACCATTTTTTGAGTCTTTGGTATGACTCGACCTGGGACTGAACACTGATCTCCCGGACCATTGGCAAACATTCGACTCATTAGGCCAACCCTGGCGAAATCTCACGAGAAGATCTGGACACAAAAATCTAAACAGAGAACTTGAATCTTTTCTAATAGCAACACAAAATAACTCCATAAGGACCAATTATATAAAAGACAAAATCGATAATATAGCAAATGGAGATTCTGTGGTGATTGAGACGAAACCATTAATCATATAAGCGAATGCAGCAAACGAGCACAAAAGGAATATAAGACCTGACACTAATGGGTGGGCAAGGGGATCCACTGGGAATTGTGCAAGAAATTGAAATTCGACCAAACTACGAAATGGTATATGCACAAACCAGAATCTGTCCTGGAGAATGAGATGCATGAATTCCTAAGGCATGTTGAAATAGAAAAGGATTTCGGTCAGACGACCAGACCTTATGATAATTAACAAAAAAAAGTATTGTGGACTTTGCTGTCCCAATGGACTACTGAGTGAAAATCAATGAAAGCGAAGAGAGAGACAAGTACTTGGACTTTGTAAAAGAATTAAGAAAGCAGTGGAACATGAAAGTGACAAAGATACTAATTATAATTGAAAGGGTCTCAAACGGCTTGGAAATTGGACTGGAAGAGTCGGACATCAAAGGACTAAACGAGACCATCCAGACTATAACATTGTTGAGATCGGCCAGAATACTGAGAAGAGTCCTTGGGATCTGTGGAGATTTGCTGTCACTCAAACTCCAGTAAAAGACCGCCAGCTAATGCTGCTGTGAAAAGCTCACAATGAAGAGTCCTGGAGACTTGAGGAGACTTGCTGTCACTCAAGCTCCAGTGAAAAACCATCAGCCAATGCTGGTGTGAGAAACTCTAAAGGAGTAAAGGATAATAAGAGAGAAACTGAATCTCTTCTAATAGCAGCACAAAACAATGCCATAATGACTAATCATATCCAAGTGAGAATAGATAAGACGCAACAAAACAGCAGATATAGGTTATGTGGTGATAGAGACGAAACGATCAATCACATAAAAAGCGAATGCAGCAAACTAGCACAAACTCCAATGGGATTTTGAGATACCAACGGATCACCTAATCTCGGCCAGGCGACCAGACCTAGTGATAGTAAAAAAAAGAGAGAGAGAACTTGCAGAATTGGAGACTTTGCTGTCCTGTCTGATAACAGAGTTAAATTGAACGAAATCGAAAAGAGAGATAAGTACCTGGACCTTGTTAGGGAACTGAAAAAAAATGTGGAACATGAAAGTGATGGTGATACCTATTGTGATTGATGCTCTTTATATAGTAACCAAAGGATTCATACAAGGACTGGAGGACTTGGAAATAAAAGGACGAGTGGAGACCTTCCAAACTACAGCATTATTTAGACCGGTTAGAATACTGAGAGGAATTCAGGTAACTTGAGATTTGCTATCACTCAAACTCCAGTGAGAAACCATCGGTTAACGCTGGTGTGAAATAGGTACAACTGGGTGAGAAAGGTAATCCACTGGGAATTATATAAGAGATTAGAATTTGATCATACAAACAAATTGTATATGCACAAACGAGGATCAATCCTAGAGAATAAGATGCATAAAATTCTCTAGTATTACCTAATCCCAACCTGTCGACCAGACCAGAAGACCAGATCTAGTGTTGAAAAAAGAACTTGTCATTCGGTGGATTTTACTGTTCCAGCGGTCAACAGAGGGGGAATAAAAGAAACCGAAAAGCTAGACAAATGCTCAAATCTTCCCCGAGAATTTTTTTTTTTTTAAATGGGGAACCTTAGGGAGCTCTTGAAATAGTCCTGAAAGGCTTGGAAAGGAAACTTGAACAATTGGAAATAAAAGGACGAATCAAGACAATGCAGACGACAGCATTGTGAAGATTAGCAAGAATAGTCAGAAGAGTCATGGAGACCCGAGGAAACTTGCTCTCACTCAGACTTTATTTGGTGAAAGTCTACCAGCTAACGCTGGTGTTAAAAACTTGCACTTACATTAGTTTTTATCAACACTTACAGTCAAGATTGAAAGCGCCCTATGAGTAAATCAAAGCTGAACTCTTAGTCCTCGTTGTTCCAATGCAGGAATCATTGAGGAACGAGAAAAGTTTTGTTAAACAAATTAAGGTTGACCCGTATATTAAAACGTTTTTTGTACGCCAATGGTACCTGCAGCAGAAAAACGTGGTTTAAAAGTTCGGGGTGCCTCTGGTAGTGTAATGGTATAGCAAGCTAGACTAGCAAACCTTCATGAGTGAGTTTGAGTCTCACTAGGTTCCCCATTCATACAGCCTTGTGCAACATCCAAGCAAAAAGCTTAGTAGATTACTCTAAGTTCGGCTTTGGGTTACCCTTACCGCGCTTTCTGCGCTGGACTATTAACAACGTGCTCGACACGATGTTTAGCCGTGTAGCTCGTCTATTGCAACTCAACTCAACAAACTTACAAACATTCCTTTACCATCGCCAACTCCTTAAGCCCGATATAAAGTAAAAAAAAAAAAGTATCACTTAAAAGTGGGGGTAAAAATAACAATCTGTATTTAATAATGCGTGCAATCATTTTGTAATGTCGAAAGGCAATGCAAAAAATAAAAAAAAGCAAAAAATAAATAAAAAAACACGTTTCTCTTATTTATTTCACACAAACTTTCGTCGCTATTACGATGGCGATGACTATTACTACTTCTACTACAAAAATCGCCTGAGTTCTAGTCGAAAAAATGAGGAGAGCTGTGTAGCATTTGGGTGCTACCGGTTAAGGGAAAGAAGGTGGGGATATTCGGGAGCCCCTTTACATAGAAAGAACAAACAAACATAGAAAAAGGGAGAGAGAAAGAGAGAGTTATGTAGATATAGTGACAAAAACTATCTAGGATTTCTCGTGTTTCTACTTTACATCGCTATTTGTTTTGTTGTTGTATTTTTCTTTCTTCTTTTTTTTCTTCTTGATAATGGAGAGAAAAGGAAATCATAGTTTTATACTACGAGTTGTCTTCGGGCACTTACCAACGTACTATATAGTTACCGAGCAAGTCATACGTTTATGCGGTGTGTTGGATTCTTACAGGTGCTTCACTATTCTAGCCTTGAGCCAGACTTAATTAAGCTTTAGCAGTGGTCACTAACATTGGTTCAGACAAACCTAAAGGCTCACGAAAAGTTTTTTCAAGGGTCGTGAAAAACAAAACGATTAGATGTTTTAATCGGATTCGTCAGTAAAATTTGACAAATAAACTTAATCGTTTATGATGACATTATTGTTTATTTGGTTTAGTTTTATGGCATATCAACACTTCTGGGCTATTCAATGCCAAATCCTGTTTATTCGTATTTATTAAATATATTTGATTGTAAACACAGTTTGTTGATTACATTTTTAAACAAGCCTAAGCTCATTTTTTTTGCACATAGTTTAATGGTTTCAAGTATTTCTAACACGAATAATTCTATTTACTATTGATCATTTGTTTGCACACAGTTAAATGGTGTCAAGCATCGCTATGTAACAGTAACAATTTAATCTAACACCAGTCATTTATTTGCACTGTTGAATGGTTATACATATATCATTTGTAAGTGAATAGTTTGTAGGCAATTTTATTTTTAAATGAACTAGAACTAATTTGTTTGCACACAGGTATTGTTATTGGTTTTACTCAGATAAACGGTTTCAATTATTGAGATCTAACCCAAATATTTCTAGGGGGTATCCTCGTGGTGTAATGGTTAAAGAGATGGACTACGGAATCATTGTGAGCGAGTTCGTACTCCAGTCGCGCTATTACGTTCACTTTCGGGCAAATACCCTTGGGAAAGGTATGAACCCCCTTATCCTCCCAGCTATGGGTTAAATAGTACTACTATTGTTCTTCTCGGTGAATGGCTTTGGCATTAAATAACCTCCAAAGGTTGATATGCTATTAAACGGAGAAACCAAACCAAACCTAATGTTTCTATATATCATTTCTTTCTATATATTATTACTCATTTGTTTGCAAACAGTCAAATAGTTTCATGTATTGCTATTTCGCCCTAATAAGTCTATTCAGTACTAATTATTCATTTCCACACCGGAAAACGGTTCCAAGAAATTCTCTTTAATATCAATAATTCTATTTTCCATACAGATAAACGGTTTCAAGTATTCCACACCAATAGTTTTATTTGCTCACTGTTAAATGGTTCCAAGTTTTGCTATGTATCACTAACATTAAATATTTAAACACAGTTAAATGTAACGTTAGTTTTATTTCTAACAATTCGATTAAACCTAAATCATTTGTTTGCTCGTACTTAAAATGGTCTGTTCTATTTGACTCAATCAGTTGCAGCCACTCCGGGTCACAGTCGACCAGGGAGCAATGGCAATAAAGGAGTACTCCATATTCCCCGAAGTTCCAGGGCTGAAGCCTTACCATCCCATTGTTTAATATCATATCGAGGACCCTCGTTGGGGGCGGGGGTTCCAACCGCTCTGCAGAGATTCAGTCGGTGTATTCTCCAGCCTCAATTGACTGTGCTAATGTTGATATTTAGCAAAACATTATTATTGCATAAAACATTCCTGTTTAGAAAAATTTTTTTTCTTTTTTAAACAATGTTAAATTCCTGCTTTTGCCACAATTATACGATTCGATAAAACAACGACAAAAATAAGTAAGTTATTAAATCTACAAACTCTTGTTATTTGACTGATATATAATCAGGTTCCTGTTCTGTCAGCGAGGTTTAGAATATGTCGACTTTGTTTCCTGTAAAGGGGTAAGAAAGCTCTTCAAAAAAGGGGTGTATTAGGTAAGACATCAAACTGTTCTTGATGTCGAGGCTCCATCTCTGTAGATGTGGAGAGTGTGGAGTACCTCTTGATTGCCATTCTTCCCATGGCCACTCTAACTCGGAGCGGTAGAATCCGTTAGAATCCTATCAATGGGTCAAATACATCTCTTTAAAAAAAAGATTCGTATTCGATGGGAATACTTGATGCCATTAAACTGTAAATTATTTGTATTAAAAATATTTGAAGCTATAATCGTTTACTAAGGATTATGATTCGGTTTGGTTTGGTTTGGTTTTATGGCATATCACTCATTATAGGTTATTTAATGCCAAATGCGTTTTATACATATAAACAGTTCTATTTCAAACAATTCAGTCTAACATTAGTACGCAATTTATTTCTATTTAACCCGTAGAAATAGAACTAAACTCTGTACTTATGCTAAACTGAATTATAGAGTTTAGCTCTATTTCTATGGGTTGAATAGAAGTAAACTGCGTGCTAAAGTAAAACTGAATTACTTAAAATAGAATTCTTTATATGTATAAAAATGGTTGATATGCCATAAAACCAAACCCTGACACGTTGACACGCCGTTAAAATCAACCAATCGGAAGATCGTACGATCAAATTCTTCAGATTCTAAAGAGGTCTATTTCAATCAGGGTTCGTGAAAAAAAAGATGTTTTAATAGGATTCGTCTTTTATGATTTTTTTTTAAATAAAGGAAATGTATATATATATATATATATATATATATATATATATATATATCAACAATATATGGTAACCACTATCTCACTTGGTGGGTTAGTGGCAGATCAACCAGTGGTCGCAGATAAGCTTCCATGCTAATGAATATATATAAAAACTAATATATATATATACACATACATACATATATATATATATATATATATATATATGTATATATATATATATATATATAATATTATGCACACACAAACATGTATATATATACACATACATATGTGTGTGTGCGCGCGTGTGTGTGGTGTAGGGGGGTTGAAAAGTAACTCTCTATTTTTAAAGTCTTATAATTCATTTTTAACGATATTTTTTACAGTTTATACAGTTATAAGTATTTTGAAATAGGAAGTTACTTTTCAATTCCCCTGGATATTATTCCTCATTGGACAAGTGGGTAGAGTGTTTGCTAATGGTCCGGGAGACCTGGGTTCAATCCCAGGTCGTGTTATACCAATGACTTCAAAAATGATACTTGATACGTCCTTGCTTAACGCTCAGTAATATAAGGTACGTATCAAGGGTAAAGTGAAGCAATCCAGGGAAAGGAGTAGCGCCCTCCCCTACACCTCGGTGTAGTAGCTATTGAAATGGGAGCCTTCTGGTCGCCCGCGACTACAATCACCAACTTATAAAAACCAAAGTTTCTTTCCAACACTCTCACTAATAGTTGGGGTTCGTAAGAGGAAAAATGCTCGGGACACATTGAGACATAACAATAGTTATTATACTAAATATGCAGACCAGAAATATAGAGTGAATAGCACTCTCTATATTTCTGGTCAGTACATTTAATGCTCCTTATCTAAGGCCTTATTCCAGACTAACGTAAGATAAAAAGAAAATATATCTCATGACAGGAAAATTGATAGTTTTGCAAGATCTTCTAGTAGACAATGGTACAGTGAATTTGATCTCCACTGGGGGCCTAACTCTTGTAACCTTATGCCAGACTAACCTAAGCTTAATGAATAAACACCAAGATGAATTTTTAAAAAAACACCCAGGTAATCCCAGGTGTGCTTTCGTGTATAATGAGAGCTGAAAAACCGACCTTGCGTTGGGTAGCATTATACACGAGTACACAATCAGAAGATTTCGTTTCGCTGTATCGCACTTACTGCGCCGACAGTATGCGGTCAGCTCGTTCGCTTTTATGTAGTAAGTAATCCATCAAGCTTAGCTTAGTTTGGTTTGACACAAGGCAAGAAGCATGGAGCATCCAGAGAGAATCGAATTCGCAAACAAGAGGACTGATAGTCGATATAGCTCTACCATTGGACCAGGCGAGACGTCCTACTTGTTTAGTTCAAACGATTTGAATTGTTCATGTATACGTCATGAGCGTTCACCCTGCGGCTGTGTATCCACTCAGGAAAGGGATTGGAGGAGAGTTGGGGGATTTTTTTGTTTTTTGTTTTGGTTTTGTTTTTACTTTCTTTTTTTGTGACAGAATATTCATCTTCATTTATTCTCAAACAGCCAAAATAATTCACGTCTTTGGTTGAATGCCTTCAAAAAATATGATAATTAAGAGACTATATAAGAAAATGAATATGTAAAAGAACATAGAAAACTAACAAACACACACATAAGTATATATATATATATATATATATATATATAAATGGAATTAAGTAAAGTTGGCGACGTTTGTCGAGGGCGACCAGAAGGCTCCCTTTTCGATAGCTACTACACTGAGGTGTAAGGGAGGGCGCTACTCCTTTCCTTGGATTGCTCCACTTTACCCTTGATACGAACCTGATATTGCTGAGTGTTAAGCAAGGAGGTATCAAGTACCATTTTATGGCATATCAACCCTTTTTGGGTTATTTAACGCCAAATCAATTTTATACGAATAATCAGTTCTAGTTCAAACAATTCAGTTTAGCATGAGTACACATTTTGTCAAAAACATTTCAAGCTATTCGGTTTATTCAAACAGTTCTCATTCAGCTAATTCATATTAGA
This sequence comes from Sepioteuthis lessoniana, assembly GCA_963585895.1. Lineage (NCBI taxonomy): Eukaryota > Metazoa > Mollusca > Cephalopoda > Myopsida > Loliginidae > Sepioteuthis > Sepioteuthis lessoniana. Next base: position 108,574,271 of record OY757912.1, on the reverse strand, counting down.
AAAGTATAGATTTCATTTACACACAGTTAAATGTCAAAACAGTCCTATATTAAACAATTCAGTTGAATTCCGGGGCAGAGTGGACCTGGGAGCAATGGCAATGAAGGGGTACTCTGTATTCCCCAAAGCTCCGCATCACTGGAACCTCACCATCAGATTGTTTTGTGTCATAACAGGACACTCGTTGGGCGGAGGTCTTACCCCTCTGCAGAGAAGGATTCGGTGTATTCTACAGCCCCGTTTATATATATATATGTTGGTTGGGTTTGTATACATGATTTATGAACGAATAGTTCGTATGTAACATTTTAAAGAAGCCAAAAGTTATTTGTTTACATTCAGTAAATGGTTTCAAGTATTGCTATCTAACACAAACAATTCTATTCAACCTTACTCATAGCTTTGTTCACAAAGAAATAGTTAAAAAATTTCTTGTTGACCCGTTGATGAAACCCTAACAGGTTCTACTTCTCTGGGTCAGAGTGGACTTGGGAGTAATAGCAATGAAGTGTTATTCTATATACTCCAAAACTCCAGCACCAGATGCAATTTAGTGTCATATCCAGCCAACTTGTTCTATTAAACTCATAGATAGGACCCTAACAGGAACTACTAATCTGAGTCGACTGGACCTGGTAGTAATGGCAATGAAGGGTTACTCCATATTCTCCAAAGCTCCAAGACTGAAACCTTACCATCAGGTGGTTTGTGACACTCATTAGAGGTTGTCTTACGACGTATTCTACAGCCCCAACCGACTGAGCTATATATATATATATATATATATATATATATATATATATATATAGTTAATTTTTATGATATATGTGCATTAAAAATAATTACATTGTTTTTATCAGAAAGTGCCCAGGATTCGAGCTAAAACTGCTACAATGTAAAATTATTTACAAATCATGATGAAAATTGTTTTTAAAAAGCCGTTTTTAACGATCGAAAGATATTTCAAGAAACGGTCAATTAACCAGTTTTTAGAGACTATATATATATAGAGAGAGAGACTATATATATAGAGAGAGATTATATATATATATTTATATACATATAGTCTCTCTATATATATAGAGAGAGACTATATAGAGAAAGAGACTATATATATATATTCTTTTGTTATCAGCATTTCCTAAAAGTGTGGCCGGTTCTGCACGTCGTCACCACCACAAAAAAATCACATATATAGGTCATTTGCTAAGCTTTGGCTTAGTTGTTTGTCATCATCGAATTCGATGGATTATTATTATTATTATTATTATTATTATTATTATCTTCTGATGGCTTTGCGTTGGTTTGGTTTTATGGCATATCAACCATTGTTGGTTATTTCATGTCAAATCCAGTTTATATATAAATATTAGATATATATGATTTGTAAACATAAGTCAGCAAAGTTAAATGCTACCACGTATTTTTATCTATCACGAGTAATTCAACCAAACATCTGTCATTGGTTTACACACAGTTAAATTATCAAACAGTTCTATTTCAAGCTATTCATTTTAGCATTAGTCATTTGCTTGCACTCAGTTCTATTATATCCATAGATAAGACCCTATCAAGTGTTACCTCTCAGGGTCAGAGTGAACCTCGGAGCAAAGGCAATAAAGGGGTTTTAAATCTTTTCGCATAGTTCATTTTGACTGTGCTACAGCAATGAAAGACAATCTCATTTCAGATATCCTTTGCGTAACCACCTCATATATTGTTCATCTGTTGTAGTTTCTAATTGGCTTTAAAATTCTCTGTAAAGTGTTCTCCTTTTTCTAGTTTTTCTTCCTTTGTTGTACTCGTCAATGTTACTCGGTCTCCCGCCATTTTATTGCAATTAACACTTATGATTATTCTTCCTCGGCACTGTTGGGCGTTTTTAGCGAATCACTTTTTTGCCAACCCTTCTGTCAGGACATGAAATACGTCGACAGTATCCATTACGGCCGACTAAAACACCCTTGCCCACAAACACACACATGCATACACTCACTCATATACATACACATACACAGAAAATGAACAATACTGAGTATGAGAGAGAACTACAGCCGGCAGTGAGACTTCAATACTTGAGCTTTGTCGAGTACGGAGTCAACCCCTTCGTTGCCTTTACTCCCAGGCCCACCCTGACACGATGTAGAATTACCGGTTAAAGTCCCATCTATGGGTTGAATACATCTGGTTTGATTTGGTTGTGTTTTCTGGCATATCAACCTTTGTGGGTTATTTAATGACAAATTCTGTTTATATATAAGTAAATATAGCAGAATTAGCGGAACTAGAACAATCTACCTCTAAAGGGTTCTGTTCGAAGTTCCGTGTGGTTCGCCTGAACGTTTTGTAGACAAAGACAATAGTCTGAATACTTAACACTCAGTAATATATAGTACGTATCAAGGGTAAAGTGGAGCAATCCAGGGAAAGAAGTAGCGCCATCCCCTACACATCGGTGTAGTAGCTATCGAAAAAGGAGCCTTCTGGTCGCCCTCGACTTGGTCGCCAACTTTACTTACTTACTTATTTACGTATTCTTAAAACATTCGGCAAATCATTTGTATTGGATAAAAATTCTTGCGGATAAACAAATGATGCAGATAGATTTTAAAAAGTGCAATTTTTAAAAAGAATGATCGCAATGGTATGTTGAAAAAATGAATAGTTTTGATTATAATCAAATAATGTAAATGCATTGAATTTCGGCATTAATTACCCATAACTGGTTGATATGCCTTTTAACAAATATTGCAAATCCAGCATTTTGGCTATAATTTACGTTTATGTGATTCCTATCTTGTCTTCATTTAATTTATACATATGTATAAGGTATCCAATCAATACCCTTGCAAATACTATGAATTCTGTGCGGACACTGTTTGCCGTCTAAAGAACCTGCTGAGAACAATGGTGGATAGGGACAGATAGCAAGAGAGGGTCAAGAAAATCCGTGCAGTCGGTAAGTCTTGATGATGATGATGATGATGATGGCAACATTACTTATATATAGCTCAGCTGTATTTTCAGAAATGAAGCATAGTAAGAAGGCACATCATTATCATCATCATCTAGGCGTACAGATACCACAGATTCCTCTGACTCTCTCTTGCTATCCGTACCAATTGGTAATCGATCTTGGTAATGTTTACACCAAACTGAAGAAAGTAAGTTTTTGCAGGTCGGCCCACACTGGTATGTCCAGGTGGTGGAGCATTGGAGGATGTCGCTTCTGAATTCTTCTTTACTTTTACAAGCAATGTCCAGTATGTCTTGTTCGTCTTACTTAGATGGTTTGTGAGATGGAAAGTAAGTGACCGTACAGCCACTATTCTGTGGAGTGCTCCTTCCAGGATTTATTCAAAAAAGCCTTCAGCATCCTTGTGTAGTTCTTCTCTACTTGTTTCTTCAGGCGTTGCGTCAAATTTCAGGTGGTGCAACCATAAAGTAGTACTGGAAACTCACCAAAAATAAGTTTTGAGCTGAGTTTCAAAACATTGATCTTTAACTCAAGAACTGAATCTGAAGAACTTATCAAAACGTGATCCACCAGTTGCCAAGAACTGAGTTCACATAACTAAGCGTTCAGAATCCAGAACTTGTATTTAATGAAAGGGAATCATCAGTTTTCCCCCTATCCTATAAAAGTAATTACTTGCGTTATATACATTTCATACGTATATTTTAGTATAATTAATGTGGACCTACCCATTGGCATAATGGTTTGAGTGTTCGCTAATGGTTCGGGAGACCAGCGTTCAATTTCAGGTCGAGTCATACCAAAGACTCAAAAATTGGTATTTGATACTTCCTTGGTTAACACTGAGCATTATAAAATATGGATCAAGGATAAAGTTGAGCAGTCCAGACAAAAGAGTTGTGCCCTACACCTTGGTGTTTTAGCTACTGAAAAGGAACGATCACCAACTTTACTTTCACTTTATAATTAAAGCTATTGCTGTGATAGTTTTAATATACACATACTAACAAACAGTAGTGAAATACTAATCAATTAGGAGCCAAGTTTGGGCGAAGAAGATAAGAAATAACTGGATAAAATGATCGATAGATAGATCTGAGTAACGATAGCATAGACACAGAATAAACCGTGACTGGTAACTATCAATTTCTGGCCTATGCGATCATCAGCGAAATTACTCTTTATTTTTAGATAGAGTAAACTATATTATCAATATGTATATGGGAGAGAGAGAGAGAGAGAGAGAGAGAGAGCGCAAATAATATGTTGATTAATGCTTTTCGAAGAGCATTTTCGATGCTGTTAGCCATCAGTCTCTCTCTCTCTCTCTCCCTCTAACACACAGACACACACACACACACACATATATATATATATATATATATATATATATATATATGGAGTTGATGGCTAACAGTAACGAAAATTCTCTTTGAAAAGGCAATAATCAGCCTTTTGTATATCTGGGCAGGGATTACTTTTTGCTGGCACACACACATACACACACACACACACACACACACACACACACACACACACATATATATATATATATATATATGTCTGTGTGTGTGTGTGTGTGTGTGTGTGTGTGTGTGTGTGTGTGTGTGTGTGTGTGTGTGTGTGAGCGTGTGCGTATGTGTATTGTGTACATAGTAGTAATCTACTAAGCTTTTGGCTTAGATGTGGCACAAGGCCATATGAATGGGGCACCCAGTGAGACTTAAACTCACTCGCGTAGGGTATTGTATAGGTAGTACGTACAATATATATTGGGATATATGCGTAAGAGTGTATTTGAACTATTTCATATGCATGCATGTTATGATTCAAATATATGTATTTACCCAACCCCTCCATCACGGTTAGGAAGAGACACAAGGTCAGTTTTTTCAGCGGAGTAGAACTGGTTTGAATTCAGTATTTTCCTTCTCCTAGACTGGTTACCTTACCAAGGCAAAAGAGCCCAGTTTACTCGACTATTTAACCATAGCTGAGGTAGGAAAAAAAAAGAAATAGATTCATGCCCTTCCAAAAAGCATTTATGTGAAACGCAAGCAGCTTCATCCAAGATTTGAACTCAGGTTGCCGATTGCATTTCCTACGACGATAACCGTTACTCTATGTGCACCTACTGGAAGTATAGTCTTACAATAAATGTTACTGACAATGAAAAATAAAAATAAAACATTTGGTCTCCGTCTAGATTGATATGATCGCTTACAAGTCTTTAACATCTGACACGCTGAAGAGCATCCGATTGTCAGATTATCCAAAGATGTAATTAGAATATATGTTGATGGGGTGTTGAGTCAATAAGGCAGTTTTCGCCGGCACCACTGATCGATGTTAGAACCCACGTAACGATTACGATTTCCAATGCAGATTTTCGAAGGAGGCAAGTATTTTCACACTTTGACCATAAAACCTAACTTTCCTTCCCACACAATTTATTTTTGGAGTTGGTTAAGGTAAGTTTTGTATTTACGCTGATAGTGTGACTTTGTGATGGAAAATACCTTCAAAAGGTTTTGACGGCATTATGATGATCCAATTCCGTTACTGTAACACACCAAAAATGGCACATCACTGCGAAATCTTTGTTAAAGCAATAGCGTTCTAATTTAATGAGCAAGACAATTTCCAGTCCAAAATCCGACATAGCAATAATAGTATGTGATCAATGTTCGCGCTCGCCTCAATTATTATATTTTCTCGAGGAAGATAATGATTAAATGATATTTTTGAGTACCTCATTTTTTATGATTGATTCATTTCAACGGCATATCAACCTGTAATGGGGTTATTTTGAGTAGTTTCTTAAGAGTTTTTCCCCTTCATGTCTGTACGTTATCAAATATACTTATCTAACAGAAATAATTTGCAATCAGATCAATTTGACCTATTACAATTACAACACTTAATCAGAGTGGATCTAAGAGTAATTGCAATGAAGGGATACTCAATTCTCCCCAGAGCTACAAAATTGGGAGCCTCACCATCAGATGCAGTTTAGTTTTATATTCAGGACACCCATTTTTGGGTGGATTGGGGGTTTTACCCCACTGCAATGTAACTTCTTTTTTATGCATATTTTAAATTAAGTATAATATAAGTACCGGGCCGTTGGCCTAATGAGTAGAGTGTTCACCATTGGTCCGAGAGACCGCAGTTCAATCCCAGGTCTAGTCATAACAAAGATTCAAAAAATGTTACTTGATGCCGCCTTGCTTAACACTCAGCATTATAAGGCACGGATCAAGGGTAAAGGGGAGCGACCCAGAGAATGGAGTAGCGCCCTCCCCTACACCTCAGTGTCGTAGCTGTTGAAAACGAAGCCTTCGGATCGCTCTCGACTAAGGTTGCCATCTTTACTTACTTAACTTTTACTTACAATACAAATTCTACGATGAGTTGCTAAAAAGGTTTCGATTCCCATCAGTAAGGGAAAAGCCTATTCTTTAGAAATATATTGAAAGATTAAACTTGAGAAATGATTTGACTAGTTGTTTTAATTGCAAAATGTTGGATAATCCCAAGAGCGTAAACAAGTGGATAAACTAGAAATACTAGGAAGACTGGAGAATATCCAGACCACAGTACTGCTGAGGTCAGTAAGAATACTTAGAACAGTCCTGGAGAGTTCAGAAGACATGTTGTCACCTGGATTCCAGTGAAAGTCATCAGTCGAAGTGAAAAACTCGCAAGGAGGACAACAAGAAAAACACTTAGACATTGCACGAGAGTTGAAAAAAACCTGCGGAAAATGAAAGTGACAGGAATACCAAAGTCGGAAAGCTTGGAATAAACCCCAAGAACCCGGAAAAGAGACTAGTAGAGCTGTAAATCTGAGAAACTATTGAAATCATCCAGACTACATCACTATTGAGATTGGATGGAATTCTGCGAAAATTCCTGGAAAGCTGAGAAGACTTGCTTTCACTTGAACACCAGTGGAAGCCATCAACTGGCCTCGGCGTAAAAACAAACAGAGAGTAAAATATTTAAAATAATATTCTTAAAATAATATTGACATGTATGATTAACAATAGCTTGCTGTTCATAATGGTTAAGACTGCCAAGAACTTTTTAACATTCTCTATTATATATAAGCTGTGACTTATCATTGATCTTAATAACTGCTGAAGGCAACCTTTAAGTATGTATTTACCCAACCCCTTCACAACGAACAAGATATGACACAAGGTCAATATTTAAGCGAAATAAAGCTGGTTTTAATTCAGAGTTTTTCTTCTTCTAGACTGGTGTCCTAACCCAGACTGAAGAATTCAGTCTACCCAAGTAGTTATCCATTGCTGAAGGGGAGAAGATATGGATTCATGTCTATTCAAGGAACATCAGCGTAAACTATCATCATCATAATCCTCATATCAGTAAATGATGGCACAGATTTCCTTGACTCTTTCTCGCCTTTCCGTCCCTACCAGCCATTTCTCTTGGTATGTCCTCAACACTGCATCTAGTTTTCACTCAGAGCTGGTGTATCATTGTTTAAAATACCTTGGTTTAGTTTGGGTTCTTTTATATACTTACAACCTTCGTGGGTTATTTAATGCAAAAGTCTACTAAGATAGTAGAAAATGCAAAAGTCTACTAAGATAGTAGAAAAACAGCAATGATACTATTAACTAGAAGGATAAAAGGTTCATATCTTTCTCAAGGTTGCCCAGTCGGCTGGGGCTGTAAAATACACCGACTGATCCTCTGCAGAGAGGTAAGACTCTGCCAATGAGTGTCCTGGATATGATACTAAACAATCTAATGGCAATGTTCCAGTGATGCTGGTGCTTTGGGGAATGCGGAGCACCCCTTCATTGCCATTACTCCCAGGTCCACTCTTGCCCGGAATGGTAGTACCTGATAGGGCCCTAACTAAGGGTTAAATAGAACTGCATACTTATGCTAAACTGAATTGTTTAAAATGGGACTGTTTGAATAAACTGAATGGCTTGAAATAGAACCGTTTTTGATAATTAAACTGTACATACGTTCAAACCACGTGCTTATGCTAAATTGAATTGTTTGAAATAGAACTGTTTTTGACATTAAAACTCTACTTACACTGAACTGAATTGTTATGTATATAACTGTTTTGACATTTAACAGTGTGTAGATAAAATCTGTTCTTATACTATACTGAATTAGCTGAATTAGAACTGTTTGACTAAACTGAATAGTTTGAAATAGAAATGTTTTTGACAATTAAACTGTGTACTCATACTAAACGGAATTGTTTGAAATAGAACTATTTACATAAAGATGGATTTGGCGTAAAATAACCTACAAAGATTGATATGCCATACTAACCAACCAACCAACCTTTCTCAAGGGTATTAGTCCGAAAGTGAAAATAATAGCGCGAGGGGAATTCGAACTCGCTTACTTCAAGGCTACAGTCCAACACTTTAGCCATTATGCCTTTTAAAATGGAAGTAAGATATAAATTAATTTAGATGGTTTATGTATCACATTACTAAAGCTTTTCCTTCGGGTTATTAAACTGCATAACGGCAAAAGTTTTAATCCTGAGTACATTCGTCATTTCAATAAAAAAAAAAATACAAATTTAAAAGTTAAAAAAATGAATGAATAAATAAAGCAAAATAAAATAAACTATAGAAAAGCGAAAGTCTCTTTGACAACATCATAATAACTGATTGAATGGAGGGAAATGTATTCTGTGAATGTGTGCAGCGTCATGCCTTTAATCTTGTCTAGGCATGAACCTTGATAGACGATCCCATGCAACCAGGAATATTATGGTCACGTGTAAAATTAACAACAACCAGTTTTTTCACGGATATCCCTGGGCTGATATAAAAAGATGCCAATGGTTACCATCCATGAAACATAAGACTGACGATTTTTCCCATTATAATCTGTGCACCAGAACCTTCACAAAGACCACAGATCGAAGGGGAAGAGAATTCGAGTGAAAGACAACACTTGAGTGTTGGAAGCGAGAAGTATTTTCTATTTTGTTTTGTTTTTTGTTTTGTTTTTTTCAGAGGTTTAGTTGGCTGGTTGTAGAACTGGACTTTCACCTGCTAAGGTCCAGTGCAATGTGAAATTGGAGGCGTTCCTCTAAAAGAGTTTTGGTTTGGTTTCTTTGTTTAATGGCATATCAACCTCTGTAGGTTATTTAATGCCAAAGCGATCCTTCTGAAGATCAGTAGTGGCACTATTTAACCCACAGCTGGGAAGATAAAGGGTTTCATACCTTTCCCAAAGATATTTGTCCGAGAGTGAATGCAATAGCGTGACCGGAGTTCGAACTCGCTCACTACGATTCAGCAGTCCATCGCATTAACCAATACACCACGAGGAAACTCGCCCAGTTACTTTGTTTAATGACATATCAATGTATAAGAAAATTAGGGGCACTATTAACCCCATAGATGGGGCATTAGAGGGTCCGTACCTTTCACAAATGTATTAGTTCGAAATTTAACGCAATTGTGCAATAGATAAATTGAGGTCTCGGTAGCCGTTGAACAGATGTATGTAAACAATAGTAATTGTGATTCATAACCGTTTAAAATTTACTTCGTAGCTAATGTCTCCTCGTGGCTGAATGGTTAGAAGCTTTGGCTTGGCGTTTGAGTCAACCGGGTTTCGATCCCAGCTACGGGAAGCTACTGTCTAGCCACACTGATGAGTTTTGATAGAACGAAACAGATCTGTCTGTGGATGACTATAGAGATATATACTTTTTATGAATTAGTGTTAAAGAATAAAAACTAATGATAACATGAAATTTTTTTTTAAATAAGGCCCCGAGGAAGAGTGACCCAAATCTATAGTTTATTTTGCTTATAAATAATGTTGGTTGGTTGATTGGTTTACGGCATGTCAACATCTTTTCAAGTTAGCTATTGTCGAAGTCAGTCTTCTTGGAAACAGTTATAAGGTTTTAAGTAACTAATGGTCGATTTGGTTTGGTTTTATAGCACATCAACCATTGTAGGTTATTTCATGCCAAATCCTCTTTATACACTTATGTTAGATATATGAATTGTAAACAACAAAGTAAAATAGTTCCAAACATTGTTATGCATCACTAACAATTCAATTAAACATCAGTTATTTGTTTACACAGTTAAATGTAAAAACAGTTCTATTTCTAACAACTCAATTTATCAAAAATAACTTGTCTGCACTCAGTTTAAATGTCAAATATTTCTATTTGATCTACTGATAGGACCCTATCAGATGCTACCACTCCGGGCCAAAGTGGACTTGGGAGAGATGGCAACGAAGGGGTACTCCGCAGTCCCCAAAGCTATAGTATTACTAGAAACTCACCATCAGATTGTTTAATGTCATATCCAGGAAACTCGTTGGGGGAGTCTTACCTCTCTGCAGAGATGCAGTCGGTGTATTCTGCAGCCCCAGCCGACTGCGCCCTTGTTGGGGAAGTCTTGCAGAGATGCAGTCCGTGTATTCTAATGAAAAACATTTGAAAACAATTATAGCTTGAAGTAACTCTTCATCGGAATAATTTGCATAGAGCTATATAGTTTTAAGTATTCCTTTCAAATACTAATAATTCTTACACACATCTATTTGACCTATAGATGGTACCCTAAAAGCTATTACAATTCAAGATCAGAGTGGATCTGGGAGTAATAGGAAACAAGGGATGAGTCTATCCACACAAGAGCTCCAAAACTTTTTTCTAGAAAGATAGTATTTACTGTTTGTTCTGGGTTTTGTCTATTTTCGTATAACTCGTTTCGTCTGAACTACAGCAAGAAGAGAAAATCTAATTTCAGATGTCCTTTGCGCAACCACATTCTCGACAATTCATCTGCTCTAGTTTCTATCTTTTAATTTCTCTGCAAAGCGTTCTCTTTTTCTCTGTTTTTTTTTTTTTTTTCAGGTTTTATTTTATTTATTTATATATATTGTTGTCATTGTTTTATTCATCTCTGTCTTCACGTCTCCCTGCAATTTTATCAGGTGATTTTATTGACCAGTAACGCCAACGAAGGAGACTCTGCATTCCTAAGAGCTCTGAAAAATGAGTCTCACCACCAGATACAATAGAGTATCTTACCCAGGACACAATGAGAACGGCGGTGGAGATTTGAGGAGAATTGCTGTCACTTAATTTGAAAAGACTTGCTGTCACCTAATCAAGATACGAGTGACATGAATGCAATCGTTGAAAATAATGAGGACCTCACTCGAGATCTAAAAAAAACATAGAGCTTTTGGTAAATGGTAGATTTATTTTTGGCACAAGGAAACAGCCCAGATTCTGAAGAGTAGGGCTTGCAAAGATTTGGAGATTCTGGGAAAGGTTAAAATTCCCATACTACAATAATATTGGGACCAACGACTATATCGAAGAAGGTTCAGGAGATATTAGAAGTCTTGCTGGTAGTTTATCCCTAACTTCTCATGGGAGGAGACAAATGCGTTATGTTACAAGAGAAAAGTTGGAGTCAAGCGCTAAAATATAGCAGGGTTATATGAATTTCGCTTCACGCTAAAAGAAAAGCAGGAATCTATCTTTTCTTCTTTAACCGCCAGCTATGGATAAATAGTAGGTCAGACTTTGCTCCTTTACTTTGTAAGGAGATAAACCAGTCTATGAGCAGGAAAATTGCTCAAGCATATAAGATCTCATTAAAAACGAATGACGTATATTAGAAATAAACTCTTCGCGAAGAATTCAAAAACCAGGTACAAAATATCACCGCTGAAGTTGTTGGTATGGTTACGCAAAGGAAATCTGAAAAAAGAGTATTATATCGTAGCCAAAATAAACAAGAGCCTAACGAACAGAAAATGTCACCTTAAAAAAATTACTATAAAGGCATATTGTTGGTGAATGGTATATGTGGGCGCAAAAATCGTACGAAATTAGGCATGACAGGGATGGAACAATGTTAAAGTGAGAATACTACAAACGACTTAGTAAACAAATAATGTCATCACAAAGGAGGAATGATTCAAAAAATGAAAAATAAACGACCATCTTTTCCAGAAGAAAAGGGCCAGATAATCAAAAACAAGGAAAATAGGAAATGCCATATTGTAGCTAACCATAGCTGACCGTTGAAAGAGAACGAACGTAATACATGGGATGAATACGATCAAAGTCCTTTGGAATTTTGAGATCGAACAGACCATCCAATGTCGGCCAGAAGACCAGTCTTGTTGCAATAAAGAAGAAACGAATGTATCAGCTGGTGGACTTTACTGCTCAAAAAAATCTCATTGTTGAATAAAGGAAATCGAAAAACTGAAGAAATATCCAGATCTTGCCAGTGAGATAAATATGTTGTGGAATATAAAGGTCATAATCGAGTGTACACGGAAAAATAAAAAATTCTAAAAAAGAAAATGGGTAAACGAGAAATCCGAAGAGAGATGAAGAATATCCAATCAACAATACTTCTGAGGCCAGCAATAATATTTAGAACAGTCTTGGAGAGCTGAAAAGACGTGTTGTCAGTCAGACGCCAGTAAAAACAACCAATCAGAGAGAAAAAAACTTGCAAGGAGGAAAAAAAAAGTAGCCCATTCGGCTAGGGCTGTAGAATATACCGACTGCACCTCTGCAGAGGAGTAAAACCCACCAACAACAAGTGACCTGGATATGATTCTAAACAATCAGATGGTGAGGTTCCAATAATGCTTTGGGGAAGGTGGAGCAACCCTTAATTGCAAAGTGGTAGCACCTGATAGGGCCCCTATCTAGATGTCAAATAGAACTAAACGGCGTACTTTATGCTTTACTTATTTGTCTGAATTAGAACTGTTCGATTAAAATGAATAGCTTGAAATAGAAATGTTCTTGACAATTAAACTGTACTTACATTTAAACTGCGTACGTATGATAAACTGAATTGTTTGAAATGGAACAGTTATTTACATTGACTCGCTACTTACGCAAAATTGAATTGTTTGAAATAGAACTGTTTTGGCATTTAACTGTGTGAAAACAGAATATATACTTATGCTAACTGAATTGTTTTAATTAGAAATGTTTGACTAAACTGACAATTAAACTTTGTACTCATGCTAAACTGAATTGTCTGAAAGATCGGCTACGATACTCAGAAGAGTTTTGCAAAGAGTTTCTGTCTCTCAGACTCCAGTGAAAGATTACTTATCGCAAAAAGTGAAATAATCCCTATATCAAATTTGTTCATGTTTTGAAACTCACAAATAATTGGGAAAAAGGGATTGTCAGTGGTCAGGAATTAAGATAATTGTTATTGACAGAAGAAAGCTATTATATATATAAGGTAAAAGAATAATCAAAATGTTACCACAGGAATGCCCCCCCCTGTTGGTGGAACTTAGAAGATGTTGACTGTGTCCCCTGCAATGGAGTAAAAAAAGGGTTGTCCTGGTAATGACATTACATTGCACCTGATGGGGAGGTTCCAGTTCTGGAAATCTAAGAAATGTGGAGTATCTCTTCATTGTCATTACTCCCAGGTCCACTTTGGCCTGGAGTGGTAGTATCTGTTAAGTTCCCATTTATGGGTCAAATATATCTGCTTGCGAATTACTTGATACATAAGTAAGTAAAGTTGGCGACTGTAGCCGAGGGTGAGCCGAAGGCTACACCAAGGCGTAGGGGAGGGTGCTACTCATTTTCCTGGGTTGCTCCACTTACCCTTGATCCGTAACTTTTAAATGTATGATATAAAGCCTTTGATACTGCTATTGACACAAAAATACATTATAAATGATGTTGCTATAATTGTAAATGATTTTACAGCCGAAATGCACTGCTTGCCCAGCCGACTGCACCTCTACAGAAGGATAAGACTCCCCCAACGAGTGTCCTGGATATGACACGAAACAATCTGATGGTGAGGTTCCGGTAATGCTGTAGTTTTGGGGAATACGGAGTATCCCTTCATTGGCATCGCTAGCCGGTCCACTGTGGCCTGGAGTGGTAGCATCTGATAGGGTCCTATCTATGGGTCAAATAGAACAAAACTGTGTATTTATGATATACTGAATTATTTGAAATAGAACTGTTCATTTGTACAAAAAAGGATTTGGCGTAAAATAACCAACAAAGGTTGATATGCCATAAAACCCAAACAAACAAACGAACAAACAAGAAATGCACTGCAAAATAAGAAACTGCCAATAATCAGAAAGTGGGGAACGTCTTACTGGTGGAATTAGCTCATAATTTCATTAGTTATGATTTTACAATAAATTACGTAAAAAATTATTGTATTTTAGATATTATAAGAAAAAAAAAGATTATCATTGGAATACAGTATCGCCCATGAATAAATAAACCAATGAATTTTCTTATAGAACAAAGATATCAGGTTTTTATCATTTCTAGCTGCACATTATATAATCAAAATGGATGTTATTAGATACCATTTATTACCAAATTCTACAGCTTTGGAACTTTGCCATATTTTCTTATAAAAATTTGAGATCGGCTAGAATACTGAGAAGACGCCTAGAAAGTTAAATAGACTATCACTCGGACTTCAATAAAGGCTACCAATTTCTACTGATTTGAAAACACGCAAAGAGAATTAAAAAGGTTTCGGAAGACAAGATGAAACAGCAAAACAGTTATAAAAAGAATAAACTCATTGTGAAGCAAAGTGTTCTGGACACTTTTTAAACAGGACAAAAAACATATCCAGACATTAACAACAAAAATCAGCAAGAATAATGGGTAGAATAGAAAAGTATCTCAGAGACTTGTTACAATTTGATCTTTATTGGAAACGACCAATAAGAAAATGATTGTAATACAGAAACGTATTTTAGCATTAATTGTTAGGATGTATCAATTTAGTAGACACTCTGAATGTATTCTTAAGATTGTGTAGCGCTGGATTGAATATAAATCGGTCATTCATCATTCATCATTCTATCATTTATAACTGAACGAATAGAAATAAATCTATACATGAAATGCGACCGTTGTCAAGGGCCATCCGAAACCTTTCTTTTCAATAGCTGCAAGACTGAGGTGTAGGGGAGGGCACTACTCCTTTCCCTGGATTGCTCCATTTTACCCTTGATCCGTACCTTATAATGCTGAGTGTTAAGCAAAGAAGTATCAAATACCATTTGAAAGGCAAAAGATAAACATTCGGTGACGTGCTGTCACTTTACTTCACATAAAAATGACTAGACTCGCGTGAAAATTCAACTATTACAAAAAGATAAAAAAAAGTTCATGGTATGAGCCCAGAATAATCGTAATAATAGGAAACGGATCACAAAAGGTGCTTGAAAAAGGGATGCATGTTTTGTTCTTCTAAAAATTAAAAATAAAATGAAATAAAATGAAGAACTGAGATAATATAGAGACCACAGCAGTGCTTAAAACAGCGAGGATATGAGATAGGTCTTGGAGATATATATATATATATATATATATATATATATATATATATATATATATATATACAGAGAGACAGAGACAGAGAGAGGAGAGACTGACAGACAGACAGACAGATGTTGTCACTCGGTGACCACCAGATACACCTGGTGTGAAAATGTAGATAAATCGGTCGGTAGCTGTGTAAATAAAGCCTGAAAGAAAGAAAGAAAGAAAGAAAGAAAGAAAGAAAGAAAGAAAGAAAGAAAGAAAGAAAGAAAACTTCCCAGTTCCACAAAAACAAAAATAACTATTTTAAAAAAACGAAAGAAACTGACATAAATTTAACAGAAGGAAGCATTGTTTTTTGTTTTCGTTTTTTTTTTGTTTTGTTTTGTTTCGTTTAGTTTTGTTTTCATAAAATTCCACGTGATAGAAAAGCTCCAGTTTACGAAGTAATTACGTTTATCTTCAGTTTCACTGAAAAAAACCCAAACAGAATGAAAAATAAGTATTTCCCTTCAACTTCAAACAACCATGTTTATTCACACAAACAATATTTACTTTCTTTGTCAACATGTTTATTTTGTTTAAAAGTGTTTTCTTTTAAGTTTTACAGACGTACAACAACAACAATACTACTACTACTACTACTACTACAATCTGTAGTAGTACATTATTTAAATACTTGAGGCAAGAACGATGGAGGTATAGTCAAATTAAAATATATTGTCAGTACACCGACAGCATGCATAAAAAATGAACAACTTTTTGTAATGAATGAAATAAAAGAAATATCGACATTTGCATCAAGATAAATTTGTTATCACCAACTTGTCTTAAAACGTGTTTTTGCTAAGCAGGAAAGATTCATTTTCTTAGATGATTTTCAGAATTCATAATTTTCTGCTTTTATTATTAAAATTTATCATTATATTCTAATTTTAATTTTTACGACCTCGAAAATGCAAAAAATGTTGGTTGTTTAGTCAAATAAAGATAAAAAAAGGTTTTGTTTTTTTAAATCGTTAAAAAAATTTCAAAATAAAGTCTAACTGCTAATTTCGGAACTAGTAAAGTGAAAATTGATCTAATTTTTTAAAATTGAAATTTAAAAAGCAGGTAACAAATGACAACTTTTTTGTTTTAAAGATTCGGGTACCACGAACTAGAAAAAAATGTCCCAAGAGAAAACATAAATGAATAATATATATATATATATATATATATATATATATATATATCAAGAGAGACAGAGACAGAGACAGAGAGAGAGATCCAAGTCTTAATATCTACGGAAACTTTCCACTTTTTATCCTTTGTCTCTCCAACTACCAGCTCTTGTAGCTACAGCTTTTGGTGACGTCATAACCATATGCCCACATATTAGGGAGAGCAAACCGGATGTGCCAGAGAAACAACAAAAAAGTTCTCTTGACACTCAATCCCCCTCCTTTTCCAACTCCTCCTCCTCTTCCTCTTACCTCTACTATAAAAAAGTTTCAAGATTTTATAACTTTTGGAAAGTTATCTTCCTCTCCCGCATAATGATTCCCTTTTTATGACCATAACCTAAACGCTTATTTTTATTTATTTACCAGGAAAATGGGGCTTGTATAAAACATATTATTATTATTATTATTATTATTATTATTATTATTATTATTTCTTTGAGACTTTTCACACTAACTTTCGCTGATGTGTTTTCACTGGAGTTTGAGTGACAGCAAGTCTCCTCAAGTCTCCAGTCTCCAGGACTATTCTCAGTATTCTGGCCAATCTTTGTATGCTACAGTCTAGATAGCCCCTACTTGTCAACTGAATTATATGTATTCCACTCCTTTTATCAATCCTTTAGGGATCGTTCCAAGTGCACCAACTACAATTGGTATCACCGTCGCCTTCAGGTTTCATAGCTTATTCAGCTCTCTAGCAAGGTCCATATATTTATCCCTCTTTTCACCTTTTTTAATTTTACTCTGTGGTCTGCCAGGACGGCAAAATCCACTATTTAGCAGATCCTTTTTTTTACATTATTATTATTATTATTATTATTATTGTTCTTCTTCTTCTTCTTCTTCTTCTTCTTCTTCTTCTTCTTCTTCTTCTTCTCATTATTATTATTATTATTATTATTATTATTATTATTATTATTATTCCTGACCGATTCTGTCTCTTTTATACACCTGATGTAAAAAAAAGTTAATAAATAAATAAAAGAGTATTTATAATTTTATTGACAATAAAGTGTTTAAAAGTCCGAAAAGAAATGGAACGTCAATTGTTTTTTCGCGATTTTTAGTCAACCACTTGTTTTGCGCTTGACTTCGTACTCTCTCTCTCTCTCTCTCTCTCTCTCTCTCTCTCTCTCTCTCTCTCTCTCTCTCTCTCATGTGTGTGTGTGCGTGCAGAAAAACACGATTTGTTACTGGCTGTGTTATTATTATTATTATTATTATTATTATTATTGTTGTTGTTGTTGTTGTTGTTGTTGTTGTTTTATTCCCAGCGAGATTTTCGTACCGGCTGTACCTGATGGGTTTTCAATGGCGTCTTAGAGACAAGTCTCTTCCGTTCTCCAGGACTCTTCTAAGTATCCTAGCAGATTTTACAAGTGCTCCGCATGGCTTAAATTCTTCCCCTAATCACAAGTTCATCCAGTTTCTTTTCCTGATTCTTATTATAATTGTTATCTACTCCTTGAGAGTTTTTCACATCAGTTTTAGTTGATGGTCTTTCGCTGGAGTTTGAGTAACAGCAAGTCTCCTCAAGTCTCCAGGACTCTTCTCACTATTCAGGCCGTTCTCAATAATGTTGTAGTTTGTCTCGTCCTCCAATTATTTTTTTCTACACCAACTTAACTGGTGGTTTTTCACAGTTGTCCGAGTGAAAGCAAGTCGCCACAGATCTCCAGGACTCTTCTCAGTATTATAGCCGGTCTCAACAATACTGTAATCTAAATGGTCTTGATTCTTCCTCTGATTTCTAATTCCTCCAGTCTTTGTTTTTCAGGCTTTTGAGGGTCGTTCCAAACACTTCACTTAACAATTGCTATCACTGTCACCCTCATCTTCCTCAACTTTACTATTATTATCATTTTATCATCATTATTTCACTGAATTAAATTTCAATCCAGTTTGCAAATGGATTGGGGTTTTTTGTAAGATCTATCTATCTATCTATCTATCTATCTATCACAGTTCATATCTATCAAACATCGTGTAAAAAGAAGGAAAAAAAACACGTTTAACTTGAAAATAGTTTAATATGTATAATATATCCCATAATTAGTGCTTTTTAGTCGTTGTTTTTTTTTTTACTATGTTTAGTTTAGTACGGCTCGAGGTCTGAAGTATGTGTCACCCAGTGAGAATCGGGCTCACTAGCCTTGCTCGCTGATTACTGCACCACAACGAGATCAACTGATCACTTGTATTCACTCAGCTGAAATACAAATGCTTTAACGAATGAAAAGAAAAAAGGCCGAAAACAACCGCAGAATTTCTCGGGTGGGGGGATGAAATTGTTGATTAAATTCCTTTAATTAAAAAAAGTATTACTTTTACTCTTACATGATGAGGGAGGGAATGGATGATGATAATAATAATAATAATAATAATAATAATAATAATAATAATAATAATAATAATAATAATAATATGAAAAGAAGGATAATTACCTTGATCTTGCAAGGAAATTGAAAAATCTGCGGAACATGAAAATGACGTTTATACCAATTGTAATTGGTGCTCTTGGTACATTCACCAAAGGATTATTTAAAAGACAGAAAGACTTGGAAAAAAGAGAACGAGTGAAGAACATCCAAACTTCTACATTATTGAGATTGGCCAGAATACCGAGAAGAGTCCTGGAGACTTCAGGAAACTTGCTGTCACTCAAAATTTCGTGAAAGACCATCAGCTAACACTGATGTGAAACAGTCTCACGGAGTAAATAATAATAACAATAATCACAATGCGATGCAAACAGAAAATTATGATGAATTAAAGAAAATATTCACTATATTTATTCAAGTCGGGCCTAAGGTCTGTAAACAAACTATGCTTCCCAGAGACATTTGAGCGTTGTTTAGTAACCTTGCAGTTTATCTATTAAAAAATCACGAACTTCCTAACTACGATATGCAGCGTAGATATCAATTATACTTATTCAAGTTTGGCACAAGGCTTCACTAGAAGAAATCCTTGTCAATTAAGGATCTACTTCATCAACAAACGACGATATGTAGAGCATTTATTAGTTATTCATTAAGTTTAGCTTAGATGTAGCACAAGGCAGAACTTTGGGCGTCACATAAGGTGCCCAGGGTTGGGTGTGTATTGTTTACAATACTTGTACGAGTCTGGCTCACGTCTTCGCAAAAAGGAGTGTCAATAATTTACGAAACTAGCTTCTTAATCAATGACAAATGTTGTCAATTTTAAAAGCTTGAACTTGTCTAAGTAAAAACTCACACTTCAGTTTACACCTCGTGGGTATCGCTCTCTTTAAATTAAGTCCTGATTTACTAACCAATACTCTACGATAGGCGACCTTTCACAAGGATTTTTCTCCTCCAGCGACACGATATTTCCCCCTGTGTTGACAACTTTTCAAATATCCAAAACAAACAAATGAAGGAAATAATTGATTAGGTACTTAATCACTGATTAAATCATTGTAGATAATCTATTTTAAGTCAGAACTTGGCTTTCCTCGTATTGGCGCCAAATGTCCATGTTTAAATTGAAGTAAAACCAGGACTGCCAACTTTAAAGATTACTGCAATGCAATCTTCCTACTTCCTATTTCTCTTCCACTTGGTAAGCCTAGAAAATAAATATTGATACATGCATGTCTAAGGGTCGTGCTGATGGCTTCAAGGTACAATTCCGTCGTCCAAAAAATCTGCATCTTGGGACAAAACGCTGGAAATATTTGTCAGTGCTGTGTTACAACTGATCATATCAACCAACGAAAATACACGACGTAGCAAGAACAAGAAAGAAAGAAAGAAAGAAAGAAAGAATGTGTCGTAAGGGGAGTTTACACCTAAATGAAACAAGGAAAGAAAAAAAAAACAACAGTAAAGAAATAGGAAGAAGAGTTTTAAAAAAATAAATAAATAAAAAGGCATTTAATCGACATTTGAAATATCGCAATATATCATTCAACAATTACAGGACTTTAGTTTAAAGCGAGAAAATCAGAAAACTCGTTGGGTTCCTGTTGAAATAGCAGTCCATAATGATTCTGAAACTCCTTTTTTGGAAGGAGAGAAGGATTCTAATTATCCTCTCAGACTTAACAGTGGTCCATGATGATATTGGTGCTTCTATTTAGGAAGGAGTGAAGGATACTAATTATCATTTCATACTTAACAGTCGTCCATGATGATATTTATGCTTCTATTAAACATGAAGTGAATCATTTTAGCAAATATTTCAATGTAGTTTCCGTTATATGAAGAATTTGACTGAGTTTTCAACAATGACATTCATCACAAACGGATATACTATAAAATTATTATTTTGTTGTAAGTTGGACAGGAACCAGCAATGTTTTTCTATGGTAGCGTATTTCAAGTGCACTGCACTAATAAAAAATCGAGTCATGATGAGCAATTTTTGGGGTGGGGTGTTTTTTCTTTTTTTTTTTTATATTAATTTTAGTAATATATGAATAGAGAGATTATTAAATTATACGATAAAACATAGGGACTGATCATAGTTATATACGAAGCTGAACATTGTCTTACAAAAGACCATGAACGTGTAGTACTCACTGAGAATTAAAAACAATATTCTACTGGAGTAGATTGTTAATTACTATTTTATGATGAGGTGCCATCCGGCATATATATATATATATATATATATATATATATATATATATATATATATATATATATATATATATATATATATATATATATTTATCAAAGGCTACTATAATTGATATAAGAAACGAAAGTCATGTTTTGTGAGAGAGTGCCATTTTTGCGCATGACCGGCCGTTGATTAGATCTAGAAAGGTAGAGTTGCTTAAGCAATTCTAAAAATCATTAAACATTTTTAGTTTTCCCACTGCGACATATAAATGAAGAAAAGGAATAAACATTTATTACTATCTGAATTACGCACCTCTTTTGTTTCTTGTTTTGCTTCGTTTTTATATTGTTTTGTTTTTTGGAGTATTTTTACCACGTTGTTAGAATTAAACTTGGATACAATCATAATTTCAATTTGCTTATATCATATATTATACTTGACGACCTGGGTCCCCCATGTAATAGTGGTCCATGATGCTTCTATATAAGAAGAAGTGAAGGGTTTTAATTTGCATTTCATTTCTCTGAGAATCTGAATGATTAAAAAAAGCAACTCCCACTCTATACAATATGATCATTCAGTTGCAAATTGTACTGGAAATCACTTTATTCTCTAAAATATTTTCTGTATTGCTCTATCAAAAATCTCGCCATAATATGTTGTTTTACTTTGTTAGATATATATATATATATATATATATATATATATATATATATATATATAAAGAATGAGAAATTTTGTAATATATCGAATGGCTATACGTACGAAGATTTTCTAATCAGGACTTATTTACTTGTTTATTTATTTATCTATTTATTCTATCTAAAAGCGTTTGAAGGAGAAAAATATATTCCTTCGAAAGTGTAACACCTTTGAGAGGAATATAGTGTACGACAATAATAATAATGATTATGATTGAACACGGCCAGAATACTGAGAAGAGTCCTGGAGACTAGAGTAGACCTGTTGTCACTCAAACTCCTGTGAAAGACCATCAGCTGGTGTGAAAAACTCTCTCTCTCTCTCTCTCTCTCTCTCTCTCTCTCTCTCTCAAGGAGTCCATTTGGAAGTTGCGGAAGGGTAGAGACTATCCAAATGACAGCATTGTTGAGAACGGCCAGAATACCGGGAAGAGTCCTGGAGACTTGAGGAGACTTGCTGTCACTCAAACTCCAGTGAAAAACCATCAGCTAACACTGATGTGAACAACTCTAAAGGAGTAAATAATAATAATAATAATAATAATAATAATAATAATAATAATAATAATAATAATAATAATTCATTATAGATGTAGTTCTATCTACCAACATAAACGCAACATATAAAGGAAAAGATAATGGAAATATCAAGATCTATTAAGAGAGATAAGGAAAATATGGAATGTCTGCAAACAAAAGAAAAAGACATACCATTTGCTTGAGGCAAGTTTGGGTGCCCCAGCAAATGACTTGGAGCAGTTGCTGAAAGACATTGCCGGAAACATACAAGTTGCATTTATACCGAAATCTGCAATACACGATAGATAAAAAATCATCAGAAAGGTATTTGATACCTAAGGAAACTAAATGCGACCCAGTACCAAGGGAGTAGATCCCAAATATATTTGTTCGGAGCAATAATAATAATAATAATAATAATAATAATAATAATAATAATAATAATAATAAGAAGAAGAAGAAGAAGAAGAAGAAGAAGAAGAAGAAGAATGAAAGAAAGAAAGAAAGAAAGAAAGAAAGAAAGAAAGAAAGAAAGAAAGAATTGATAATTGAATGGAATCCGTGGTTGAATGGAATGGAATGGAAGAAGTTGAAGTTGTATAAGTCGTTGATGCCTGGCCGCTATACTTTTTCTGCCCTAGTTACATATTAACTTGCACACAGCTACTTAACTACTAAGCTTAGCTCCAGGGACCGATTGGCATACCTAACTTGTATGTAGCTGATGATGGGATGTGCTCTACGAAGAGAGACCGACCCTAATTTTCTTTCTTTCTTTCTTTCTTTCTTTTTTTTTTTCTTTTTTTTTTTACGACGCTGGTTTGTATTCTGGAGTTTGTTACGAGAGAATAATGTCATTCATTACGAATTCAACAAAAGTAGACGCTACATAACCGCGAGCGCACGCGCAAACACACACGCATGCGCAAATAAACATGTATATATATATATATATATATATATATATATATATATATATATATATACATATATACAAGTGCGAACAAATGTGAACCCTCAATATATATATATATATATATATATATATATATATATATATATATATGTGTGTGTGTGTGTGTGTGTGTGTGTGTGTGTGTGTGTGTGTGTGTGTGACGTTCACATTTGCTTGCCCTTTCGCACTAATTAACTAAGCAAAATAAAGAATTAGTTTTTTTTTAAATGTCAATACTGTAAAACAAAATTATTTATTTTATCGAGTGTAAATCTACTCATAGTACACTAATTGTAAAAATGCATATATCTTATAGGAATATCCAGCTAGCGCGAATTTACGGAAGGGTAGTAATCTGAAAACTCACTTTCATGACAATCTGCTTGTATATGACGCAATAACAAATGAATAGTAGTGTGGCGCAACACAGTCTTCCC
>OY757912.1:108499735-108550296 GCA_963585895.1 Sepioteuthis lessoniana | reverse complement strand
CATCGCTTTAACCATTACACCACGAGGACACCCCCAATAACAGTTGGGCAAAGGCCATTGCATAACTTGATGATTCGTAAACTAGTTGTGTAATCCATGTTCTAGAGAAAGGAGTTCGATCTTCACTGTATAAGTTGGTTTACAAACCACTTTATTTAAAAGAATTCGTTCCTCACTAGGTACCATCTTAAGCTGTATATATACATATCCAACCCCTCCGCAACGAGTTGGATGTGAAACAAGGTCAATTTCTTAGCGGAATTAAGCTTGTTTGAATCCAGAGTTTTCCTTCTCTTTGTTTGGTTTCCTAAACGAGGCTAAAGAATCTAGTCAGTCCTACTATTTTCCCATAACTGGAACAGATGGATTCATACCTTTCACAAGTGTATTAGGGCAATGTGAAACGCAAGCAGCCTCATCCAGGGTTTGAATTCGGCAATCCAGTCTCATTTCTTAGAATTATAACCGTTACGCTAAGCGTGCCTCCATGTTAAGCTGTTTTGGTTGATGGTCAAAAAATTAGTCTTGTATTCTATTCGATACTGATGAATGTTCTGGATTAAGTAGTATAGGACAATGCGATAAAAATATTGATTAACTTCTCTCTTAGGAGCGAAATTTCAGTTGTATAAAGGATTTTTGGGTGGCCAAGAGATTGCAGAAGATAGACCCCAGTCTATCGGTAACTTTGTGATGTTTTACGGTGAGAATGATTGGCGATAAATTAACATTGTATGGCTGATTTTCAGCAAGGATTGCCAACCTGAAAAATAAAAATTCAGTCGCTATTTTCAAAGCTCAAAAATTTGACTTATAATTCTCTCTACACATAAACTAGTCTTACTACTTTCTTAAAACAAAATCTTACAACTTTCCAGACACAAAAATAAGTCTTACAACTTTCTAAACACAACAATTAGTCTTACCATTTTCTAGAAAAAATAGTCTTACTACTTTCTAGAAAGAAAAAATTAATCTTACTATTTTCTTGAGACAAAAATTAGTCTTACTACTTTCTAGAAAAAAATAATTTTACTCCTTTCTCGAAATGAATAAATTCGTCTTACAACTTTCTAGAAACAAAAATTCCTCTAATTTCTAGATACAAAAATTCGTCAAATTTCTAGACACAAAATTTCTCAGAGTACTCTCTTTAAACAAAAAACTTAGTCTTGCTGCTTTCGAGAAACAAAACAAATTAGTTTTACTACTTTCTAGAAACAAAAAATAATCTTACTACTTTCTAGACACACAAATTAGTTTTACTACATTTTTAATACAAAATTTAGCTTTGGTTTCTAATGGCATATCAGCATTAGTAGGTTATTTAATGCCAAAGTCGGCTTTGTAGGAGAACAGTTGTGGTACTATTAAACCAAAAGCTAATGGGGAGATCACCGTTCCCAAGTCTGAATGTTAACTTAAAAGCGCGACTTGAGTTCGAAGTCGCAATCCACCATTTTACCCAATCCCCTACAATATCAGTCTGGGGTAATTTTTAGAAATTAGAAATTAATCTTACTACTTTCTACATGCATGAATTAGTCTGACTACTTTCCAGAAAAAATTAGTCTTACGACATTCAAGACACACTCCAATGTGAACGGGTTTTCGATTCAAAGGAATATTCTTGTGGTTCCTCAGGCACGAACCTCCTCGTGACTATTTTTATATCTAAAAATAAAAGCACAGCACCAGTGTTATTGGCGACCGTAGTCGAGGGCGACCAGAAGGCTCCGTTTTCAATAGCTACTACACCGAAGTGTAGGGGAGGGCCCTACTCCTTTCCCTGGATTGCTCCACTCTATCCTTGATACGCACCTTATATTGCTGAGTGTTAAGAAAGGAGGTATCAAGTACCATTTTTAAAGTCTTTGGTATGACATGACCTGGGACTGAACCATTGTCTCCCGGATCATTGGCGAACACTCTACCCCTAAGGCCAATAAGCCGGTAACTAGTTGTAATAGTCTTTAAACCAAGTATTTTATCAAATCTAAAAATAGAAAAAGACCCATGTGTGTCATAATTTCGGAAAAAAATTCTTTATTTTACTGCCAAAATCTCCAAGCCGGTGGCAGTCGGTTGAGGCCGTCTGACATGGATTCCAGGAAGCGCTCAGGGGACCGTCACTAAAGGTTCTAACCCTCCTCGGAGGAGCAAGGTTTATCACCTGGTGCTTGAGGCGCCACTTATTAGGAGAATGCCGACGAGGCCTGAGGCATTTTGGGGAATGCCGAGCGTGTCAAGGCTATGGTCCTGCGCTCAGATCCACGTTAAAAAAGGCCTTGTGCCACACTCATCCGTCTAGTGGAGCGCGCGATAAATACCTGAACAACATCTATCCACTTCTTATTCATTAGAACTCGGGCCTCTGATATCAAAAATGTCTCGAATTTAACGACGATAACCAAGTTTCATCCTCACAAAATAGTATCTGTACGACCACTTACCTCCACTCTCACAAACTATCCAAGTAAGATTAGCAATAGATGCTACACACAGTAAGGAGGAACTCATAAACGACGTTCTCCTATGGACTCCTACACATAGACACATGGGTATTAGCCGACCTGTAAAAACTTACATCTGTGCGAACACTGAAAGCCGTCTAGAGGACTTTCAAGGAGCAATTACTGATAGAGACGAATCGGGAGACAGTCAAGGGAATTCGAGATGTCAACATGTCTTGATAATGACGATGATGATGATGATGATGCATTAAATCTCATTACTTAATAGACATACCTTCTCAGTTAAAGGAGAACAGATGAACAGTAAGAAAAAAATGACTTCATCATTGACTTTCGTTTCTTTAAACTTGCTGATTGGACTTTTTCCCAAGCAAGAAAAATTACACACACACACACACACACACACACACACACACACACACACACACACATATATATATATATAAACAAAAACAAAAGACAAATATATATATATATATATATATATATATATATATATATATATATTTGTTTTTTGTTTTTTGTTTTTTGTTTGTTTGTTTGTTTGGGGGGGTTTTTTGTTGTTGTTTTTTTCGTATTCTGAGTTTCTCTTCGCATGAAATCACTCGCCATTGGGAAATAACAGGAAGTGGAAAAGAAAAAAGTAAAAATGCAGGATAAATGAGAAGGAAAAAATGGAAAATAAGATTTATGCAGATATATAAAAAAAAAAAAAAAAAAAAAGAAAAAAAAAAAAGATCAATAATGAAAATGTTGTTATATCGACTCGAAATAACATTATAAAAAATAAACAGTAAACGAAAGCTAACAATATATATATATATATATGTGTGTGTGTGTGTGTGTGTGTGTGTGTGTGTGTGTGTGTGCAATAACACCAGTATTTTCAAAATGGCGTTAGGAATTTGTGTTCTCCAAGTGGAGAGAGAAAGTTGGTAATAGCTAATTCGAAAAAAGAAATTAATTGTTCTTTTACTGGATCTGTTTTTGAGGAACTAAAGAAAAATTTAAGGTCGTTTGCTGCTTGTTATTTTATCGGCCATTTTCGCGATTTCTTCGCTTGATTGGAAATTGATTTGCGACAACAATGACACACGTAATTATAAAAGAAGAAATGAGAAGAAATAATAAAAGAAAAATTTTAAGATTTAAAAAAATATCCATTACGCGTTTATTTTTTTTTGTTTTGTTTTTTAATTTGTTTTTTGTTTGTTTGCTGTTGTTGTTTCGTTTTGCTTTGTTTGGTTTAGTTTTTTGTTGTTTCTTTTGTGGGGGTGCTAACTTCTGTAATTTACGCCTGATAGCATTAAATGTATTCTGAAGTTTAAAAAAAAAAGACCAAATGATATATTTCATAATTTAAAACAAACATTTAATTCAGAAAGTTTATGATTTCAAACACACATACACTAGACATGAGTTAATATTATTGGGCCATTTCGCATGGCCTGTTATTTAGGTAAAACACTAAACTTTTCAAAATGATAGCGTGTATCTTATGAAGCGCGAGTGGTTTAATGTTTAATGTCGTAGATGATAGAAGCATCGGACCAAGTTCAAATGTGGAATAACTTCCCATTCTAATAATCTCATCTTTCCATGGATATGGTGGATTGTAAATGTTGAAAATGAAGATGATTACATTTCTGATAATAATATTTACATAAATTCAACTTAGATTTGTTTTTATATCCTCTCTAATAAAATATAATCACTCTTCGAACTCCAGCGGTTAGAGTGTTCGCCAATGGCCCGGGAGACCTGGGTTCAATCCCAGGTCGAGTCATACCAAAGACTTTAAAAATGGTACTTGATACCACCTTGCTTAACACTCAGCATTATAAGGTACGGTTCAAGGGTAAAGTGGAGCAATCCTGGGAATGGAGTAGCGCCCTCCCCTACACCTTGGTGTAGTAGCTATCGAAAAGGGAGCCTTCGGGTCACCCTCGACTATGGTCGCTAACTTTACTTACTTACTTTATATATATATATATATATATATATATAAAAGATCGTAGCCGAGATCGACCCAAACGCTACCTTTTCAATAGCTACTACACCGAGGTGTAGGAGAGGGCGCTACTCCTTCCTCTAAATTGTTCCCCTTTACCCTTGATATGTACTTTATAATGCTGAATGTTAACCAAGATGGTATCGAGTACCATTTTTGAGTCTTTGGTATGACTCGACCCGGGATTGAACCTCGGTCTCCCGGACCATTGGCAAACACTCTACCCACAAGGTCTATATATATGCAGTTGCACACAGATATGTATATACATACACACATATACAGATACACACACACACACACAGATTTATATTATGCTCCTCCCGGATGTAAGAGCACTCTCGCGAAGGAATTACCGGTTGCCACTCGTATAATGCAAAGTTCTTCCAATGAACTGAACATTCGGTAGCTCTAAGCCTATATATGTAAACAAAACAAAAGTGATACACATGTGTGGAAATCCATTCGCTTACACTGAATTTGTTGATCACTGTGCGGTAGAATATCCAGCTGGCGTAAAGTCAGCTGTGTTTCGATCCTCGCTTCAAACATCTCCTGTGTCAAGCCACACTGATGAGTTGTGATATAACAAAACAAACTGACTGTGAATGACAATATGATATGAATATACACAAAGTTATATATATATATATATATATATACATATATTGCTTTAAAAAATGTGTGCTGGGTATTAAGAATGTTTGGTCACCATGCCATGCTTACATCTTCTTTTACAAACTCGATTGACACTAACAAAAGGTAAAGAGAAGTGACCGAAACAAAGGTTCCCTTTTTACGATTTTAAATTGTTTTTTTTTTTAAATACGTTCTTAACACCTTGCACATGTTTTTTAAAGTTATATTTAGATTCTCTACTATCACAAGATCTTTATATATATATATATACAGAGTTACACACACACACATATATACATACACATACACACACACTCAGTTACATGTACATATATATACACACACAGATACGTATATATATATATATATATATATATATTGTTTTTGTTTGTGGACTTATTCTAAGTTACATCTTAATACTTGTACTAGGGGAGGGACAAGAAGTAAGGGAAAGGAAAAAGATTTTTCCCCCAAGATATATCTCGGAAGCCATGGGAAGCAGCATGGTGGACGTATAGGCGGACGAACCCAACGACATGTCAACGGCGTGCCAAACCAGGTCATGGGCGGTCGAACCCCACGGGTCAAAGGCCAGGATCAAATAGTTCGATCGGTGAACTACTGCTACTCATCTTTTAGGCTGGCTTCTATCGATGAAAAAAAACATAGCCAACGAAAGATTACCATGACTCATACTCAAACGACATCGCCCTTCGCACGGGTAAAAAAGGGGCGTGTCCTGCTGAGGTTGGAGCTCTGGCCCCAGTGTCCGAAAAATCAGCTACAGAACTTAAACTAAAACAAAAAATACTCAAATGTAAAAACACAATACCAATAGTGACATTCAACGTTAGAACTTTTAATAGAATAGGCCAACTATCGGAGCTGACAACTTCTGTGATAGATCATAACATAGATATTATATGCGAACAAGAACATAGATACCTTCATAGCGAAGATATAAAATACCACGATACCGGCAATGAATGGACGTTTGTCCCGACATCTGCATGGAAAAACTCTGTCAATGCCGCAATAGCGAGTGTAGGTATGCTTATCGGTCCACGGGCCCTAAAATCACTAAATAGCATCGAGAAAATACAACTGAGAATGATGGTAGCCACGTTTAATGGCAACTCCAGCACAACAATCATCTCTTGCTACAGCCCAACAAATATTAATGAGGAAATGGACCTCATCGTCTTCTATAACGAGCTAACCTCCCTTGTTCGTAGCATCCTGAAACACAGCGTTCTAATTATCGGTGGAGACATGAATGCCCAAATTGGTAAAAACGTAAACAACAAATTCAACTTAACTCGTCAAACAGAAATGGGGAACATGTAACAGATTTCACCCTAGATAATAGATTAACATGCCTTAATACTAAATTTCAGAAAAGAATGGGAAAACTATGAACCTACGCAAATAACGCACAGATACACTACAGCTTGATAAATAAGAAATGGAATTAATGCGCATTGAATTATGAGGCATATTCCACTTTCGAGAGTGTGTCCTCCGATCACTAAATTATCACGGCAAAGATACAACTGAGCCTATGAAGGAATGCGCCCCGAACAACCACAACCTTACACTATGACTGGTCCCTGCTTAACATCCCTTTGCAATAAGATTAACCCAACTACTATCAATGCCCTGAAACTTAAGAAGGCGCAAAATTAACTAACTAACGTATATCAAAAAGAACAAACAGAATACATCCAAAATCAGATCAATAAGACTCGGTTGAAGATAGATAATGTAGGATAGCATGCCAGACAGTAAACGAATAGAGTAGAATGAAGAGTACTGCAAGAGCTAAACTGAAAGCTGCAAGCCAAGAAGAACGAATACACCTGTGGAAACAACATTTCGAGAATTTACTTGGAAAAACTCCGAAATTACAGATGGAGACAGAATACCTCGACATTGTAGCAAGTGTGCAGCAAGGAGATACATGAGGTCCATACCGGTTTATTATCAGCCAAGACTACGTGCTTAGAACGTCTATAGATTTAATGAAAGAAAACGGCTTCAAGCTGGCAAAGGAAAGAAGCAGAAGATACCCCACACAAACTATTACGGACACGGACTACGCCAATGACATAACGCTCCTGGCAAATTTTCCCGCCCAAGCCGAATCTCACATAATCCGGATTGAGCAGCAGGTGACATAGGTCTCCATGTTAATGTAGACAAAACGGAATACATGTGCTTTAATGAAAGATGCGACATTTCCACACTAAAGGGTGGGCCTTTGAAATTAGTGGACAACTTCAGCGACTAAGAAAGCAGTGTCTCATCCACCGAGAAAGACATCAACACGTGACTAGCAAAGGCATGGACAGCTATCCATAAGCTATCGGTCATATGGAAGTCAGACCTGACCGACAAAATAAAACGTAGTTTTTTTCCTAGCAACGGTCGTGTCGATACTGCTATATGGATGCATCACATGGATGCTAACTAAACGTATGGAGAAAAAGTCTAACGGAAATTACGCAAGAATACTGCGAGCTGTATTGTCCTGGAAGCAACACCCCACAAAACAGCAGGACGACCAGCTAGAACCTATATACAACAGCTCTCTGCTGATTCAGGGTGTAGCCTTGAAGACCCACCGGGAGCGATTGACGACAGAGAAGGGTGGCAAGACAGGATCAGGGAGATCCGTGCTGGCGGCCTGACATGATGAGGATGAGGATGAGTGCTGAAAAGTTCTCCGCCTTCTCGTGGAATTACCTAAAGTTTTGGTATTTCATATATGGAGTCTGCAGTTTAACATCACATTCTAACATTCGTATGTCTTGTTGTTTTTGCTGCTGTTTTTTTTTTTTTTTTTTTTAGCTACAGTCTTTGAAAATGAAGGGGGTTTCTTTTCTGATTATAATATTTTTTTTTTAAATTAACTTGCCCTTGTATTTATATCCTCTCTCATAAAATGCGTTGACTCTTTGACCTCCCTAATATATATATATATATATATATATATATGTGTGTGTGTGTGTGTGTGTGCGCGCGTGTGTGTGTGCATGTATATATAAATATATATATATATATATTTGTGTGAGTGTGTGTATGTGTGTGTGTGTGACTCAAGCCTACCAAGAAGGCAGTGAACTGTAATTTTTATTTAGTTTTCAAAAGCCACATTCTGGATATATGTGGTGTAATGGTTAACATGCTGGACTGCGACATCGTCGTAAACAAGTTCGACCTCCAACTACCTTCACTTTCGAACTAATATTCTGGGGAAGGTATGACCCCCCCCCTTATCTATGTCTTTAATAGTACCACTACTGCCCTTCTACAAGGACGTATTTCATATCAAATAACTCACGAAGGTTGATATACCATTTGATGTTAACAAAACAAAAAACAAACAAACTGATTTATGGCTTGGGGTTATATTCTTTCAAGATGGAGGACTTTTCAGCTCTCCGTTGAGTTGTATATATATATATATCGAGAGACAGACAGAGAGACAGAGATTTAAAAAATCTTTCGATTTTTTTTCGGAGGGCTTCTTTTTTTATTTTGGTAGTTGAGGGATGTATTTGTTTGTTTGATTTTTTTGCTTTGTTTTGTTTTGTTTTGTTTGTTTTTATTTTTGTTGTAGTCTTTTTGTTTTGTTTTGTTTTTTGTTTATTGTTTGTTTGTTTGTTGTTGTTGCTGCTTGGGGGAGGCTGTTGTTGGGTTTTTTTTTGGTTTTTTTTGTGGGGGAGGGTTTTTTCTTTTTGTTAATTTCGGTAATTTATTCGTGATCGAATTAAAATTATTCTGAAGTTAAAAGGAAAAAAAAACAATTTTGATATCTCATGATTTAAAATAAATATTGTATTTCATTGAATTGAGAAATTACTGTGTCATTCTAAATACACATACATAAATATGAGGTCAATATCATAAGGCTATTTTTTATGACCATCTATAAAAGTAAAACATGATCTTTTAAAGTTTGACTGTAAGTATTCTATGCGGTGAGGGTGGTCTAATCGTTATTGGCATAGAAAAGTTCAAGTCCTTAGGGAGGCAGTTTGCATTTAGTTTCGCGATACCGTAACCTCTATGCATAGAATAACCCTACACAGGTTGACATGCCCCTCAAATCAAATCAATCCATCGACGGTACGAGTTTAGATCATGGATGAGATTGATTGTTTCGTTCCACGATACCCTAATGTATAGGCATTAAATAACCCTACACGGATTGGCATGCCATTATAATCAATCAATCGGCGATCCGAGTTCAAACCTGGGAGGGGGTGTTTGTGTTTCACTTCGTGCTAATGCTCTTGAAAAAGCATTAATCTATCTTTTCTCCCACCGCCAATTTGGGCAGTTTGTTTTCTTTAGCCTTAATAGGACAACTAATCTAAAAAATAAAAATTCTGAATTAAAAACCTGAGGAATATTGTTCTGTAGATTCTGGAGCACATGGATCCATCATTCTTCTGTTATCAGCTTATCCAAAAATATGGCTGGTTCTACACGGACCTTCACCTCTATAAACAAATCATCTATGTAGGTAATCCAATAGATCAAATCTTTAACTATTGGGCCCTCATATATCGAAATCGACGAGACATTTCCTTCCCCCACAATACATATATATGTTTCTTTTCTCGTTCTAATTTTAAGATCCTTATTTTCAAAACTTCACACTCTTCATTAGTAAATACCGACAATTGATTTATTAAAAAATGTCGGTCGAAACACGCCTAATTTTTTAAATTTCTTTTTTCGACTTTAATCCTTATACATTAAGATCATATTTCCTAATTTACAACTCCTTTTACAATGCTGTTTTACAATATATATATATATATATATATAGGGAGTTATGTTAGATTTTAGTGAATCTGACAAAATCATAAAAAATGGTTGAAAAGTGGATAAATCAAACATTGACAACAGGTTTAGACGTAATATTTCGTTCTTTATTACCAGAAGAACTTCATCAGACTAAATATTTTTTGCCTTCTTCTACATTTTAGCAATTGAGGAAATAAATAAACTAAATTTTGATTTATCTACTTTTCAACTTATTTTTATCATATATATATATATATATATATATATATATGAAGGTAGCAGAAAAACATAATCCAAATAGGTGCATTTATTATGATGTAAAGTCGACGTTAACGTTTCGGTTTCAGTAACCATCATCAGGACTTGGATATCAAAATAGTTCACATAGCGATGGATGCTTGCTGAGATGACAGGAGTAAATGAGAAATATACAACGAAAAGATATACAAACGTGCACATAGCGTTCATAATCCAAAAGTCATAAGAACGTGTCTCGCACGTGGAAACAGTTTTTCTGCTACCTTCATACTGTTGGATTTTAATCCATATTTACTTTCATATATATATATATATATATATATCACGTATCTAGCTACACTGCAGTGTTGTGATACAACGAAGCAGTCAGTCTGTGGATGACAATATGTGTATAAATACTCCCCCCATACACCAATGGGTTGAACATTTGAGTGGAGAGTCGCCGGTTACCGCACACGCATAAACGCAAAGCTCTACTTATAAATTGAGCACTCCGGTATCTGAGAAACGTATAAGTAAATAAATGTATACCAAAAAAAATTCCTTCACTTACGCTGAATGGGACGATACTTTGGGGTAAGATTTCCGTGTGACGTAAAACCAGCCGGGTTTCGATTCCAGCTTGAAGTATCTCGCGTGTCTACCCATATTGAAGAGTTGTGATACAACGAAATAGTCTGTCTGTGGATGACGATATATATATCATCATCATCTTGCGCTGCCAGCACGGATCTCCCTGAACCTCTCTCACCAACCATCTCTATCGTCCATCACTCCCGGAGGTCTTCAAGGCTATATCCTGTATCGGCACAGAGCTGTTGTGTATAGGTTCTAGCTGGTCGTCCTGCTTTTGCTCGTCAATGTGAGGGAGCCCACAGGAGGATATCGCTATGGAGTTCATCCTTACTTCTCAAGCAGTGTCCCACGTGTCTGACTTGTATAGTTTTCGTGATGGGTGGTAGGTGGCCGAACAACTGTTGTTTTCTGGGGTGTCGCCTCCAGCATTCTTGTCAAGCTTTTCTCCATACATTTAGTCAGCGTCCAAGTAGTGCATCCATATAGCAGTATCGACACGACCGTTGCTTAGAAAAAACTACGTTTTATTTTGTCGGTCAGGTCGGATATCCATATGACCGATAGCCTATTGATAGCTGTCCATGCCTTTGCTAGTCGCGTGTTGGTGTCTTTCTCGGTTGATAAGACACTGCTTTCTAGGTAGGTGAAGTTGTCCACTAGTTTCAAAGACCCATCCTTTAGTGTGGAAATGTCGCCTCCTTGATTAAAGCTCACATACATACATGCATATATATATATATATATATATATATATATATATATATATATATATATTGTAAAACATTACTGTAAAATATATATATCTAAAGCGTATGTAAAAACAAATGTAAGCGTGATTTACTTAAATATTGTCATCAAAAATATAATCACTTTCATTGTCAACGACTGAGGCCCAAAGGGAAGGCAAATTTTCGATTCGACGTTTAAAGAAATCTGAAGTTAACTCCGAAAAAGTTTTGAACGACTATTTTCAGCCCAGTCAGCTAAGGCTAAAGAATATGCCGACTGCAACTCTATAGAAGAGTATGAGTCCCCCGCTCCCATCAAGTCTTCTGTATATGACACAAAGCCATCAGAAGGTAAGGTTTCAGTCCTGGAGATTTAAGGAATGTAGAGTACTCCTTCATTGCCATTACTTCCACTCTGACCCCGAGAGGTAGTACCTGTTAGGGTCTCAGCTATGGGTCAAATAGAACTATTTAACCATTTAACTCTATGCATATAAATGATATGTTAAATAGAATTTTTAGTGATACATAGCAATACTTGAAACTATTTGACTGTATGCAACTAAATGGTTAATACTAAATAGAGTTATTAGTGTGAGGTCGGAATACTTGAAAACTTTATCTGTGTGCAGACAAATGATTAATATTAGATATAATTAATCAAAATTAGAGAGCAATACTTGAAACCATTTAACTGTGTGCAAATAAATGAGCTCTGGCTTGTTTAAAATATTACCAACAAACTATTCGTTTACCGATTATATATATATATATATATATAAGCATGTTTGATTAGATAATAAAGACACATTTTGTCTATATAAATATATAGACAAAATGTCTTTATTATTTAATCAAACATACTTAAATGAAAGACTGCTGCCCAGCTACACACACACCATCCCCCACACACACACACACATATATATATATATATATATACATATATATATATATATATATATGTGTGTGTGTGTGTGTGTGTGTGTGTCAACAGGATTGAGTATTACATGACCTAAAACGGGTGATATGCCATAAAATCCAGCCAACCAACTAACCAACCATAATGTATACTCTGTGCAAAAAACTGATTAATGTTAAATTGAATTAATATTACATAGCGATAGTTGGCACCATGATTACTGTGTACAAACGAATGAATAAATGACCCTTTTCAATTTCTTGTTTGTTTCTGAATCTTCTATCATCTATGAAATGATCGAGTTATCGAAAAAACTGAAAATCTGTCGGTGATAAATCTGATGAGAATGAAGAACCCCCACCCACCCAAATAATCTTAAATTTTCTTGAGTTTGTTGCCCTGCACAATCAAAAAGATACTGGCCTTCTTTTTTTAATTTTTGTAGATTTTTTTCTTCAGGTTAAAGAAAATTCCGAAATTATGTACCAACCTTGTTCAACTACAGAATAATACATATTGATTGGTCGGTTATTTTAATTATATATCAACATTCATGGGTCATTTAGTGCCATGGTCATCATTGAAGAAAAACAATAGTGATACAATTTAACCCACAGTTGGTGGAGAAAAGGGGATTCATATCTTTCCCAGGGATCTTAGTCATAAAGTAAATAAGAAAATGTATCATTGTAACCAGAGTTTGAACTCGCTTCCTTCAATGTTGTCCAGTACGTTTGCAAAGACGTTGATATATATATATATATATATTATCATCATCATCAAGTCGCGCTAACAGCATGGATTTCCCAATCATCCATCGCTCCCGTCAGGTCCTACAAACTACATCTCGGGTCCACACAGAGCTGATGTTAGTTCTAGCTGGTCGGTCAACACGAGCAAGTCCATGTGTGGGCGTCCATAGAAGAACGTTGCTGATGGGTTCGTCCTTGCTTCTCCAGCAGTGTCTCGCATGTCTTGTCCATCTTACTTGGATGTTTTTGAGATGGGAGGTATTACAGAAGCTATGTTGTGGGGTGCTGCTTCCATGATTCGTTCAAAATAGCACGCAGCATTTTTGTGTAGTTCCCATCTAGTTTTTTCTCCATGTGTTTTGTTAATATCGATGTGGTGCATCCACACAGAAGTATTGACATCGCCATAGCTTGGGAAAATCCCATTTTATTTCATCGGATCGATGACACACATATATATATATATATATATATATATATATATATGATTTGTTAGTGAATAGTTTATAGGTGACTTTATTTTTAAACAAGCTAGAGCTCATTTGTTTGCTCACAATTAAATAGTTTCAAGTATTTCTCTCAACGCAACTGACCTTCAGCTAACACCTTCTAACCCCTTTAAGATAAAATAGGGTTGGCAATTGTTTACCACAAAAGCAATTTGAAGAACACGGTCGGGATAATTGTATAGGTGCCCGGGCTTAACAAGACCAGCCGATTAATCGGATCTGGCCTATCTGACCACCCGTTTAGCCAAGTAAGGGACAAATTGGAGTATTGTAAATCATTTTATTATTTTGGTTGCCGGGTCATGGACTGCTCAGACATCAGGACCATATCCTCAAACATCACAAGTCGCCAGCCGCGCCAACCAGGTAGCCTCGTTAGGGTTCTTACCCTTTTGCAAAGGTGCAGTCGACGTATTCTTCTGCCCTAGCTGAGAGAGCGGCAAAAATCTTTTAGAAGTATATTCTTTGTAAGATATTCAACCTTTCTTACCTGAAGATTAATAACAATTTATTTGTCGTTTGGCGATTTTCAACGATTACAAAATATCTTATATTCTGTTATCTTTTTTACTATTTGTTCACACTATATATATATATATATATATATATACGTGAGACTATATATATGTATATATATTTACCAACCCCTCTACCACGAGTAGGATGTGACACAAGGTCAATTTTAAACGGAGTTTAACAGGTTTGAATTCAGAGCGATCCTTCTCCTAGACCGGTTTCCATACCAAGGTTAAAGAGATCAGTCTACCCTACTAATTTCCCATAGCTGGAGAAAGATTATTTTGGATTCATACGTTTCCCAAGGGTGTTAGCGCAAAGTGAAATACCAACAGTATTGTCCAGGATTTGAACACGGTTTGCCGTGTCCATTTCCAACAACAATAACAATAACACCACGAATATCTATTTGTTTTCATTACAGTTTCCTTTGACCCCAATGCCTGGCGTGACTTTGACTCTAATGCCAGACGTGAATTTTGACTTACAAAGTAGGCAGCGTGAAATTAGAATAATGATGAAACTTTTATTCAAATCCTTCATTAATAGAGCACGTCATAAATGGAGAAAGTTGATGCAGAATCGTACATAACCCTATTCAGACTAAAATCTTCTTGGTAGGCAAACCAATCTAGGAGAAGGAAAAACTCTCCATAAAACCCATAAAACCCAACTTGCCAATGAATTAGCAGCACCGCCGTCTCTGACTAGTGTAATTGTAGTCCTAAGCGTCTCAAGGAGTCGACAGAATAATAATCTCCAATGGTTTTCAAATTTTTTGAGCTGTGTTAAGTTCGTTCATTTTACTCACGACACAGGAACACGAATGTTGAATGTTGGGTTTAACCATTCATTACCAAGTCAGAATCAAAAACAATAAAAACAAGCGCACATAACTCGTGATAATCGGACGTAATAAGAATCAGTAATTAATCTATTTCTGTTCATAACACATGATCCGAGGCTACATCTGGGTCTGTCCTGTGGAGCCCCAAATAAATAAAAATGAAATTTACCAAAAATACTTAATGAAAATTGCTTCCAATATTTGGACTGAGTAATGATATTTAGTAAGAGGTACGTGCTTGCCTTGCTTGACACAAAATGTAAAGTTTTGGTGATATTTTTGACAAAGATACACGCAATTCACAATGCACAAAACTAGATCGGTATCATATTGGTAAATGATAAAGATACTGTTTCTCAAAAATATTTTTTTGCGAAAATTGGCAGCATTTTAACCGCCTTTTGGGATTAAAATAGATACTCAGAAGCCACATTAAATCAAAATGTTGTGACTGGTTGCTGTTTAAACTTAATTTTCATAGCTGTGTACAAGCAACTAGTTATACAAATTTGCAGTTCTGTCACTAAACGGATAATATAAATTTTCAAGACACACTTGCAGCGTCTGCAGACCCCTGTTATTGACGTTACGAACCACTTGTAGTCTCCGGATCACATTTTGAAATATTCTGTTTCAAGTGCTTTCCTGCTTTGAAAATCAGCGTTCAAAAGCTCAGTTTTCTTTCCGAGTTCAAATACTAACCACTGACACCAGTAGAAAATATAATATACAATTATCTCACTCGTCAAGCAGACCCCAGTAAATAATTACATTTGCCACTTGACTCAACTCGGATTTTATCTTTATTTGAAGTAAACTTAATTCATAGATATTTTCAAACTATTATCGGGAATAAGGCATAAAACTTTATAAATAATAAGAATAATGATAATAATAATCGGCTCTCTCATTTATATCCAGGGAATTTTGGACCAACTCACGCATGCGCAGTATAAGCAAGGATGGTTATGAGAATAAAAAAAGAGAAAAAAAAACTTGATAAATACAAAGAAAACCAGGCAACAAAATGTCCGATTGAACTTGATTCAGTCTTATTTCAATGAATGTTCGCATTAGTTACTATTGCCGCAAGTTCGGTGAAGACAAAAACTGCGCAACTATTTTCCTAATTGAAAACCTTCGAGGAACAGGTACATATTTTTTCTTTCATCTCTTAAATTTAATTAGATGTCCTCTGTAGATTTGCTTTGTAGATTTGCATATTAGATTTTGAATTTCATTTTTTCCGGTTATTTGCATCTTTGCAACTTCAGTTTTCCCCAAGTTTAGCCCCCAAACGCTCTTTTCACAAACTATTTATGTTAAGCATTGAATTGAAGCCAACGGATAATACTTTACATTGTTAAATTTGCTCATCCCAACCTTTTTGATGAAAGCTTTCATTCAGATGTGAAGTACTGCGAAGGAAAAGCCACATTGAAATGAAATAATTTATCCTTTAAAAAAAAAAAAGAAAATTAAAAAAAAAAATGTAACACATAACGATAGCCAAATTTTCGTATTCGTAGAAATAGCACAAATTTTGCTGCGGGTAGCGATAATATCATTCAATAATCTAATGTAGGTTATTTGAGTCATATTTAAGTGGATTACTTTTCTCCGTCTACACCGTTTCTTTACTTTTACACACTTGTCTAGTGAAGCGGAGAGAAAGATAAGTAAAGTAGAGCATAAAATTTAAATATTGGATTTGCTGGCACAAAAGTTTCCAAGTTACTTAAGATCAAGGTAAACTTTGGTAAAATTTTAGAAGATAGACGCTTCAAAATTACACTGCTAAATAAAATGTGTGTTCAAACATACCGTAAAATTGGACAGTCTTATTACTTCCACTCAGTATTTCATAGGACTCGTTGGACTAACAAATTAATTTACACACACACACACACACACACACACACATATATATATATATATATATATATATATGTGTGTGTGTGTGTGTGTGTGTGTGTGTGTGCTCGAACATACCGTAGGTTGAACAATCTTATTACTTCCACTCAGTATTTTAGAGGTCTCGTTGTATTAACAAATTAATTCAAACACACACGCGCACATTAACGCAGACAGTCACACACACACACACACACACACACACACACTCAAACATACACACACACACATACACACACACACACACACATATATATATATATATACCGGCCTTTTTCCAAGTGGGTAGAGTGTTCGCCAAAGACCAAGGAGACTGGGGTTCAATTCAAGGTCGAGTCATACAAGAGACTCAAAAAATGGTACTTGATGCCGCCTTGATTAACACTCAGCATTATAAGGTAGGGATCAAGGGTGAAGTGTAGGAGTTCAGGGCAAGGAGTATCGCCCTCCCCTACACCTCGGTTTAGTAGCTAATGAAAAGGGACCCTTTGGGTCGCCCTCAATTATGGTCGCCAATTTTACTTATATATCATCATCATCATCATCATGTCGTGCCGCCAGCACGGATATCCCTGACCCTCTCTCGCCACTTCTCCCTATCATTCATCGCCTCCGGCAGGTCTTCAGGGTTACATCCTGTGTCTTCACATAGCTGCTGTATGTAAGTTCGAGCTGGTCGTCCTGCTTTTGCTTGGCCATATGTGAGGGTCCATAGGAGTACATCACTTACGAGCTCGTCCTTGCTTCTCCAGCAGTGTCCTGCGTGTCTGGTTCGTCTAACTTGTATAGTTTTCGTGATGGGAGGCAAGTGGCCGTATAGTTGGTGTCTCGTGGGGTGTTGTTGCCAGGACTTGTTCAATATTGCTCTCAACATTCTTGTGTAGTCGCCGTCTAGCTTCTTCTCCAGCCGTTTAGTTAGCGTCCATGTAGTGCATCCATATAGCATTATCGATGCAACCGCTGCCTGGAAGAAACTGCGTTTCATTTTATCGGTCAGGTTTGATTTCCATATGATCGAGAGCCGATCGATAGCCGTCCATGCTTTCGTCAGTCGTGTGTCGTTGTCGTTTTCGGTTGATGAGACGCTACTTCCGAGGTAGGTGAATTTGTCTACTAGTTTCAGAGAGGCTCCGTCTAGTGTGGTGATGTTGCCCGTTTGGTTGTAACACATATACTCAGTTTTGTGTGCATTGACATGGAGGCCAATGCCTGCTGCGGCTCGTTCCAAACTATGCAGTAGTGTCTCTGCTTGATTAGGCGTATTCGCCAGTAAAGCCAAGTCATCAGCGTAGTCGGCGTCTGTGATTGTTTTTGCGGGGTACCTTTTGCTTCTTTTCTTAGTCAGCTAGAAGCCATTATCTCTGATTTTGTCGATCGACGTTCTAAGCACGTAGTCTAGACAAATGATAAAGAGGTATTGGGCTAGCGTGTCTCCTTGTAGTACTCCTGCAACAATGTCGAAGTATTCCGTGCCTCCATCTGGTGAACGGACTTTCACTTTTGTGTTTCTGTAGAGAAGCATTATTGCTGCTACGGTTTCTTTTGGTAGG
The DNA here is from genome assembly GCA_963585895.1 of Sepioteuthis lessoniana. Lineage (NCBI taxonomy): Eukaryota > Metazoa > Mollusca > Cephalopoda > Myopsida > Loliginidae > Sepioteuthis > Sepioteuthis lessoniana. The sequence continues at coordinate 108,531,782 of OY757912.1, read as the reverse complement.
CCATATGCTAGTAGGATTTGTTCCATTTTCCCTCTGTGGATGGAATCGAAGGCCTTGGTAAAGTCGACAAATAGTAATGTCGCCTGAAGGTTTTTTGCCCGAACGCCTTCAAGGATTCTACGGATGGTCAATATTTGTGAGGTTGTGGATCTATTTCTCCGGAAGCCATTTTGGTTTTTCCTAGGGATGTTCTCTATTTTGGGTTCTATGCGGTTTCGGAGTAGGGCATTGTAGATTTTGGCTGCTATGGATGTAAGTGTTATACCTCGGTAGTTCTTGGCTAATCCGAGGTCGCCTTTATACATGCGTGTGTGAGTGTGTGTGTGGGTGTGCTCAAATATGCCAGAAAATTGAACAGTTTTATTACTTCTACTAAGACTATATATATATATATATATAATGTGTGTGTGTGTATGTATACGAGGGTCTTTCAAAAGTTCTAAGCCTCACCCAGATTTTAGATCTGTCGTACACTTCTCACATTCGTGCACAGAAATTAAGACAAAAATCTGAAAAAGTCTTTTTTTGTTTGTTTGTTTTATTAGAAGTAGCTTTGTGTTGCCACAAAAAGGTTCAGCTACGGCTCTTCTTTCTGGGCGAGACTTTAAAATTTTAGAACAACCCTCATATATATATATATATATTATGATTAAAATTTAAAGCTAAAAACACCTCTAATTCGTAAAATCTCTACAAAATGCAGAGTAATATCACAACATATTTCACTTGTAAAAAAATAAATAAGATATAATTTGTAAGATAGGAAAAAACTCACGACTCAGAGTTTCCCGATCACAGTATAGTTTGCACTGATTGGAAATAGAGTGATCAATATCTGTATTAGATCATATATATCTAAGTTTGGATAGAGTAAAAGAGCTATCGGCGCTTGGTGACTGTCAATTTCTCGCCTATGTGATTATCAGACCACTGACAGTCGTCAAGTCCTGTGGACTCTTTGTTTACACTATCTTAACTTATATATATATATATATGTGTGTGTGTGTGTGTGTGTGTGTATGTGTGTGTGTCTTGATTAGGATGGGTTTTATGGCATATCAACTTCTATAGGTTATTTAACGCTAAATCCACTTTATACATATATATTAAATATACATGATTTGTAAACACATTTTATAAATAACATTTTTAAAGACGCTTAAGCTCATTTTTTTTTTTGCACACAGTTAAATAGTTTCAAATATTTCAATATAACAGTCACAATTTGACATCAGTCATTTGTTTGCACACAGTTTGTGGGTAATTTCATTTTTAAATGAGTCAAAACTAATTTTAAAGCGCTGGACTTCCAGTCGCGCTATTACGTTCACTTTCGGACAAATACCCTTGGGAAAGGTATGAACCCCCTTATCCTCCAAGCTATTGGTTAAATAGTACCACTACTGTTCTTCAAGGAGAATGGTCTTTGGCATTAAATAACCTACAAAGGTTGATATGCCATTAAACAAAGAAACCAAACCAAAACAAACCAGAACTAATTTGTTTGCATACTTGTATTGCTATTGTTTCTACACTGATAAATGGTTTTAATTATTGCTATCAAACACAAATAATTCGATTCCATATTAATCATTTGTTTGCAGACTGTAAAGTGGTTACAGGCATTGCTATTTAATACAAACAATTCTATTCAACATTACTTGATCGTTTGCACACAGTCAAATGGTTTCAAGTATTTGCTATGTATCACTAACCATTCAATTAAACATCAATTGTTTGTTTACACAAAAGTCGTGGCATATGAAGGAGAGAGTAATATCATTCATAATCAGAATGTTGTATGATGACCTCCGACCCGGCTAAACATGCCATTCCAAAGACGGCGGAAGTGCATATTCCATTGGCGTGGGCAGGCTGGGCTGACAATATCAGACAAGGTAAAAATCTCACGGTACAGTCATAGACTGATGCACCGGGAGAGAGTGACCTGTGAACTGCATGACAGTTATTTCCGCTTGATGACGAACAAACACGAGATTCCAAAGATTGAGTGGGCGATTAAACTATTATATAACTCGGTGAAGACAGGAGATCAGATGAGTTGGAGACAAGATGTGGTAGAGAAAGCCTGAACCCGGCTGAAGGGGTCCTCGGGACCCCCGATTGAGCAGTTTGGAGATCAGATGGGTTAGAGACAAGATGCGGTAGAGAGAAAAGCACCCAGCGGAGAGGGCCCCCAGGCCTCCGGTTGAGCAGTCCAGGAGAACGAGAACGACACACGGCTATGTCCGGAGGGGCTGGGGAGGTCAATATGTTGCAGTCTTTGTTCAGTCTCTAACTCCCTCTCACACACAACCTTTCAAATAAAGTGAGAGGTATATTTTTCTAAGAACTGTGTCGCGCGTCTTTATTGTGTCGTTGTTATGATTTCGCATGCATATGTGTTTGCAAGGTTGTGACTATGCAACAAGAACACTCAGAACAATTTCCAAGAACCTAGAAAAGAGAATTAGGGAACTAGAAATCCAAGGAAGATTTGAACCAGCTCAGATCATAGCACTGTTGAAATCTGTAAGAATACTTCATTTGGTTTCTTTGATTTCTTTTGTTTAATGGCATATAAACCTTCATGGGTTATTTAATACCTAAGCCATCCTTGTAGAAGAATAGCAGTGATACTATTTGACCCATAGTTGGAGGGATAAGGGGGTTCATACCTTTCCCAAGAGTATTTGTTCAAAAGTGAATATAATAATGTAACTGGAGTTCAAACTTGCTTACTTTGAAGTAGCAGTCCAGCATTTTACCCATTATGCCACAAGGACTATCCCTGCTAGAATATTTAGATGACTCTTTCACAGAGAGTCGAAAAAGAATATCTCAATAATAATTTTCTCTCATCAGAGTCTGTGAACAGTTCTTGTAAAGACAAATGGTGTTCTATCCAAGTTTAAATCCTAAATGAGACTATTTGCATTTCACGTCATGCTAATGTTCTGGAGAAGGTCTGAATCCATCTCCTCAACTCACCTCCGAGCTATGAATAAATAGTAGGGCAAACTGGGCTTTTGGTCTTGGTTCTGCAAACAGTCTTGGAGAAGATAAACTCTCAATTCAAACCAGCAGTATTCTACTTGAAAATTGACCTTGCGTTACAATCTGCCTAAGGTTGTAGGGCTGAGTAAATACATGTATTTGTGTGCACATAATTTTAAATATCAAACAGTTCTATTTGACCCATAGATAAGACCTTATCAGATGCTACCACTATAAGACAGAGTAGACCTGGGAGTGATGGCAATGAAAAGGTACACTGCATTCTCCAAAGCCCCAGCATTAATGGAGCCTCATCATCAGATTATTTAGTGTCATATCTAGGACACTCGTTGCGGGATCTTACCCCTCTGCAGCGATGCAGTAAGAGTGTTCTATAGCCCCAGCTGACTGGGTTGGTGTGTGTGTGTGTGTGTGTGTGTGTGTGTGTGTGTGTGTGTGTGTGTGTGTGTGTGTTGTACATTAGTAATCTAAAATTTTATGTATTTTTTACTCTTTAATCACAAAAATGAAATAAAAAACTGAACATAATCCAAAAACACAACTTTACATCCTTTTATTTTCGTATATAATTGGAATTAAATAATTGACCAAATTCCCGTTAAATTACTTATAATCATAATCACCCCCCTCTCTCTCTCTCTCTCTCTCTCTCTCTCACACACACACACACACACACACACACACTCATCCTTATGGGTAATCACTTTTGGTAAGTCCTCTAGACGGTACCCAGTGCCTATACAGAGCTGAAAGATATATGTTTTTACTGGTCAGCCAACACTGGTATGTCCACGTGTAGAAGTCCATAGGAGAACGTCACTGATGAGTTCATCCTTACTTCTACCAGCAATCCCCAGTATATTTTTGGTGGTTTGTTTGATAGGAAGTAAGTGGTTATAAAACTGCTTTTTTGTGGGGTGTAGCTTCCATGAATTTCAATTTCCGGTAAAATAACCATGAATTTCAATACTGTAAAATTCACTTCGGCATTGAATAATCCAATATATCGTAAAACCAAAGAAACACACACCAAAACAAAATATCCTTATTTTTTTTAAAACTACTCCTGAGAAAAATATTTTTTGTTTGGTCACATGACTTTAGAGATAATTGGAGTGCCATACTGGTCTCCTTCGTAGCCCCCCCCCCCCCCGCCAAATAAGAAAAATTGAAGTGTTGAATTTTTATGGTTCCAGAAGTAAAAAAAGCAATGAGATTTTCTTATTCCTTGAAACAAATTCAAAAAGCCAGCTCGACTAAAGTTTATCATTGTTTCATTACATTCAAATATCAGAAGAAAAATCTACTATACATACAAGGAATTGGAAAAGACGACATCGAGTTAAAAATCCTGGATGATGCTGTTTGCATTTCCCTTTGTGCTAATACCCTTCGGTAAGGCATGAAACCATCTATTCTTCCCTTCTCAAACTATGGGTAATCGATAGGACAGACGAGGTTCTATAGCCGTTGTTAGGTAATCAGTCTAGAAGAAGAAAAAATCTCTGAATTAAAACCAATTTTACGTCACTAAAAATTGACTTTGTGTCACACCTTACCTGAGGCTGAGCTGTTGCATACAGGGAAATATGGGGCACATTTTAATAGATGAGCCGTGAACCAATTTGTTTTCAATTGTTTGCGTGGTCCATGATGATACTAATTCTGCTGTTCAAGAAGGAAAATTCTGAATTCAAGCTAGCAGTACACTCTATTTTCCAACCCCTCCGCTCGGGCAGGATATGACACAAGTCAATTTTTAAGCGGAGTTTAACAAGTTTGAATTCAGAGTTTTCCTTCTCCTAGACTAGTTGCCTCACTAAGGCTGAAGAACCTAGTCTGCCCTACTATTTACCCATAGCTGGAGGGAGAATAATTGGATTTATACGTTTCCCAAGGGTATTAATGCAATATGAAATCCAATCAATCTCGTCCAGGATTTGAACTCGTGTCACCGTGTCCATTTCCTACAACGATAACCATTACACCACGGGCACCTCCTTTGCCCAACCCCTCCTCTCGGGCAGGATATGACACAAGGTCAATTTTTAAGCGGAGTTTAACAGGTTTGAATTCAGAGTTTTCCTTCTCCTAGACTAGTTGCCTCACTAAGCCTGAAGAACCTAGTCTGCTCTACTATTTACCCATAGCTGGAGGGAGAATAATTGGATTCATACCTTTCTCAAGTGCTATGTGAAATGCAGTCAGTCTCGTCCAGGATTTGAACTCGTGTCACCGTGTCCATTTCCTACGACGATAACCATTACACCACAGGCACCTGAAAAAAAAAACACATCATTGTTATTTATTCGATTAATCTTACTTTTTGCGAAATATTTGTGAGAGATAAAAACGTATAAATTGTAAAGCTGTTCGCTTCAAACAACTCATGTTATTGATTGTCTTAACAAGACTTCTTTCGAACACTTTCTTAGCTTTCCGTCTTAAATAATTTGTAAATATACAAATACCATAAATAAAAGTGATAATCTGTGTTTTTTAAAAAAAACAAAACCTATAGGCACGTGAGAGATTATATCCCGAAGATTGTTGCCAATGTGATTCATACGCTCTCAAAAGGATTTTCCACCCCTGACCTAGAGGATTACCGGGGTGCCATACTGGGTCTTTCTTGGTATCTCTAAGGTAAAGGGTATTATTAAACTGTTCCCAACTCTTAAGCAACAAAAGATAGATAACGCTGGGTTATGCGTTTCGTTTCATTCAATGATAAGGAGAGAAGAAAAAAATAAAACGTCATAAATTACTCTAATGTGTCATGAAGTAAATGGTTGGTTGGTTGGTTGGTTGGTTGTGCCTTACAGCATATCAGCTCTTGTAGGTTATTTAATGCGAAATCCTGTTCATATATTTAATATATATGATTTTTAAACGAAGTGTTTGCAGGTAACAATCATTAAAGGAGCCAGAGCTCATTTATTTGCACACAGTTTTCAAATATTGCTATCTAACACAAATAATTCAATCTAGCAGTCATTTATTTAGATACAGTCGAATAGTTTCAAGTATTGCTATTTAACATTTATATTAAATATATATGATTTGGTTTGGATTGGTTTTATGACATATCAACCATTGAAAGTAATTAATGACAAATCCTCTGTATACATTTATATTAAATATATATGATTTGTAAATACATTTTGTAGATAACATTCTTAAACAAGTCTGAGCTCCTTTTTGCACACATACTGAGTATGACACTAAACTGATGGTAAGGCTCGAGGTATAAAGATCTGAGAAATGTAAAATATCCTTTCATTACTATTACTCCCAGATCCACTCTTACCTACAGTTGTACCTGTTAGTATTCCATCTATGGGCCAAAAAACTGTTCAAGAATAATTCTTATTCGATAGGATCGTGTGTGTGTGTGTGTGTGTGTGTGTGTGTGTGTGTGTGTGTGTGTGTGTGTGTGTAAGAAACAACAACAGAAACAACTACTCAAAAAGTAAATATGAACGCTATTTCTTTACCTGTAAGCATAAAATAACCTGAGATGGGTTGACATGCCTTTCAAATCAATCAATCTGTCCTAACAAGAGCAATGACTCCCGTTCAGAGTGGACCTGGGAGTAATGGCAATGAAGGGGTATTTCACCCACTCCAGAGCTCCAGTATTGGAACCTTGCAGTCAGATGCAGTTTAGCGTCATACTTAGTACAGAATATTGGGGGGGCGAGAGGGGGTCTTACTCCTCTGCAGGGGTTAGAGTTATAATAAATTGAATAGTTAGAAATAGAACTGTTTATTCATTTAACTACGTGTATCTACAAAATTTGCTTACAAATCACATATTTAATATATATATAAAAGCAGGATTTGGCATTAAATAACCAAAAATGGTTGATATGCCATAAAACCAAACCAAAATTTAAAAAATAACTACGCAAAAAAGTAAATATGAACGGACAATGAATGTAATTCCCGAACCTCTAGGCATAAAATAATCCAAGACAGGTTGATACGAGGTGCATACGATAAGCTTCCCGACTTTTTTCGTATGGGCACTTTTATTGATAGTACACACATGAAACTATAGTCCCTTTTGAAGTAATCTACTCCGGCTGCAATCCACTTGTTGTACCGTTCCAACAACTTTTGGAAGGCCCCATGGAAGTCCTCTTGTGTGAGCATGTTAATGACCTTCATCACAGCCTCTTTCATCTCCTCAATTGTCTCATAACGTAAGCCTCTGATCTTAGGGAATAACCAAAAGTCACAGGGAACAAAGTCTGGACTATAGGGAGGGTGAGGAACTGTCTTGATGCCCATCTTGGTCAAATAGCCTTTGACAAGGATGGAGTTATGGACTGGTGCATTGTCTTCGTGGAAAGGCCACTGACCCGATTTGAAGAGTGCTAGCCTCTTCCGACGGAATCTCTTGCTAAACCCCCTTAAAACCTCAACATAGTAACCCTAACCCTAACCCTTTGGCCAATCAACTCTGGTGTATTGACTTCCTCACTCCTCCCACACCTCTCATCATCCCTCACAGACTCCCTGCCTTCCTTGAATCTCTTATGCCAGTCAAAAACTGATGCTCGATTCATGCAAGATGATCGAAAAGCAGTCTGAAGCATTCCATAAGTTTCTGTGGCTTTTTTTCCAAGTTTAAAACAGAATTTTAAAACATATCGTTCTTCTAATGTGTCCTCACGTCCAGATTGCATTTTTGAAATTCAGCAGCTGTGACAATCAGGTTTTAGTAGAGTGTATTCCGATTGCTGCTGTAGCTGTTCATTTGAAGCTGAAATCATAAAAATTGGTCAGTCATCTCATAAGATATATAGCAATAACATCCTGAATTTTTAAGAGTCTACGACAATTTTAAATGCCCATACGAAAAATGTCTGGAATCTTATCGTATTCACCTCGTATGCCGTAAATATCAATAAATCATTCTGTATGATAATCTTTATATACATGTTCTTTCTTTGATTATTGACTTTCTCTTTCAATGATGGCTAAGTGGGTAGGGTGTTCGCCAATGGCCCGGGAGATGGGGTTCGATCCCTAGTCAAGTCATACCAAAGACTGAAAAAAATGGTGCATGATACCTCCTTGCTATCAGGCATTATAAGGTACCAATCAAGGGTAAAATGGAGCAATCTAGAGAAAAGATTTGCACCCTCCCCTACACCTTATTGTAGTAGCTAATGAAAAGGAAACCTTCGATTTGCCCTCGACTACGGTCGCCAGCTTTATATTTGGCTTTGTTAATAGTAATGTCACGTGCGGCTTCTGGCAGGTTTCAAGCTTCAGACGAACGCATTTTGATGGGCATTCTCGTGTGGGTAGAAGTGAACGTTTCGTTTGACTCTTCAAGTCCCAGGTGGCCATCCGCCTAAGCAATATCTACTTTGCAGAGCTGAGGTCATTGCTTGGCGCCTGAGGTGTCGTGATAGGGGAATGCTGTCGAGATCGAGCATTTTTTGTGACTACCGTGCATGAGTCTATATTCGTGCATGGCAACTCCGCAATAAAATGACCTTGTGGCAAATCCTTCTTAGTGGAAGGTTAGATGAATATCTTATATAATGTCGTGAAAAATTATTATTCAAAAAAAGTGTGTCGCCAATGCTAAACGTTTAAATAGCTCTGATCTACCCTATTTAAGATTGTTAATTTATAGAGAGCGGGTCGAAAAATGTTTCCTTTTCAAGTGACGAATTAGATCTGTCAAATTGAAATTAAATTATATACGAGAAAATCCCTGGCGCCGCCAGGATTGACCTCAACCCCTCTCCTATAAAATGTTTAAGTTTTGCGGCACCCTGCATAAAAGTTAAAGAACCCCCCAGCGGACACACACACACACGCGCGCGAGCACTCTCTCTCTCTCTCTCTCTCACACACACACACTCTCTCTCTCTCTCACTCTCTCTCTCTCTCTGTGTTGATATAGTTTTAATTCATTAGGCTTTTTTTTGGCTTAGATGCAGCACGAGACCGCATGAATGGGGCACTCAATGAGACTCAAACTCACTCGTGAAGGTTTGCTAGTCTTGCTTGCTAACCATTACAACCCCAAAAGCACCCTTGTGTGTTGATATAGTTATTTACTAAGCTTAGTTGTGGCACAAGGCCAGAAGTATAGGACACCCAGTGAGAATTAAAATCTCTAACAATGGTCCGGTAGTCTAGCTGGATAACCATTACACCACCTGAGAAGCCTAATATATGTCTTTATAAGTGAACTCGTGAACAGAATCTATTTTACTGTTTTAAACTTTATGTCATTTGTAAAAAGTATAATTGAAGAAAAATCGGATGTAAGAATTAATTGTGTTAATCCAGGGGGCAGTAGAAATATCTCCCACGTTTTAAACTGTCACTTGTGTTGTGCAAGTGAACGTGGGTAAATGGTAATAGTAGCTCCATCTAGCTAATATCTTACCCCATTTGTTTTTTTGTTTTTATACGATCGGTTAGGGTCATGAGTTGGGACTTATGTACTCTCCGTCCGTTTGATGGTGAGACGTTTTTTAAGACTGGTGGATCTGTAATTTCTGCACGAACGGCTTTTCATGCTCATTTCATGTTATGTCAGAATGATGCTGTTCTGGATTTTAAAAAATCCATGCTACAATGGGTTGAAAATTTATGAACCAGAGGTTCATCGATTTAAAAAAAAAAAAAAAAAAGGATGCTATTCGACAAAAAACGACAGAAATACCTCTAGATATGACTGTCTTTTTGTCAATTTTTAAAAACATGGCCGGTTCAAGCCATAACTGTATTTAATTGAAAAGAAATTATTTGCTCGAGACTGGTAATAGTTTAAAATGCAGGATAACTTTGTATCTGAAAAGTTGTTTATACTGTATAAGGATTTTTAGGTGTAATAATTTGTGTGAAGACAAATTTCACTTTGATTTTTAATATTTCCTTGATTAATTATTTTTATTATATAATTTTTCTTAAGTATCGCAGAGGAAAATAAGATGGAATAATGTAAGGTTAAGTAAAAAGTCATGGAATTAACTTGTAATTTGCATTTCTAAAATACCAGCAGAATCTTTGATACCCAAATAGGTCTCAGGTCCACTTCCATTCGGAATAATGGCACCTGTTAAAGTCTGAAGAGTCAAATAAATGGTTTGAAGGATTCTTATTTCCTGCTAATCAATTAAAAATAGATCAAAGTATATACAATTTTTTTGTATTATAGTTTGGTTTGGTTTGATGGCATACCAACAATTGATGGCTATTTAATGCTAAATCCTGTTTTTACATATATATTAAATATATGATTTGTAAACACATTTTGTAGATACATACAGTTAAATGATCAAACAGTTCTATTTCTTACAATTCAATTTAGCTTGAGTCAACAAGTTAAATAGTTCCAAGTATTGCAATGTATCACAAACAATTCAATTAAACATCAGTCATTTGTTTACACATAGTTAAATCATCAGAAAGTTCTGTTTCTTAGAATTCAATTTGGCATAAGTCTGCAAAGTTAAATGGTTCCAAGTATTGCTATATATCACTAAAAACTTCAATTAAACATTTGTCTTTTGTTTACACACAGTTAAATGATCAAACAGTTATATTTCAAGCAATTCAATTTAGCATAAGTCAACAAAGTTAAATGGTTCCAAGTATTGCTATGCATCACTAACAATTCAATTAAACATCAGTCATTTGTTTATACACAGTTAAATGACCAAAAAGTTCTATTTCTAACAATTCAATTTAGTATAAGTCATTTGTTTGCACTCATTTTAAATGTTAAACAGTTACATTTGGCCCATATATAAGACCCTATCCATATTTACCAACCCCTCCGCTCGGGCAGAATATGACACAAGGTCAATTTTTTAAGCGGAGTTTAACAGGTTTGAATTCAGAGTTTTCCTTCTCCTAGACTAGTTGCCTCACCTAGGCTGAAGAAAATAGTCTGTCCTACTATTTACCCATAGCTGGAGGGAGAATAATTGGATTCATACCTTTCCCAAGGGTATTAGTGCAATGTGAAATGCAATCAGTCTCGTCCAGGATAAGACCCTATCAAGTACTACCACTCCTGGCCAGAGTGGAGCTTGGAGCAATGGCAGTGAAAGGGTCCCAAAGCTCCGGCATTACTGGAGTCTCACCATCAGATTGTTTAGTTTCATACCCTTCTACAGAGATGCAGTCGTTGTATTCTACAACCCCAGCCGAATGGGCTCTATTTAGATTACGAATAGTTTCTTGAAATTAATTGTTTACAAAAGATCCTAAGTCATTTGAAATTGTCAGCCCATTACAAAATTGATTTTCTGTCCGAAACAGCATCATTCCAATGTAACTTGAAATAAGCACAAAAATCCCTCCCTGTAGCAATTACAAATTGCTCATAAAAAAAAAACAATTATAAACAAAATAATAATCCAACAAAGTTTTAAATGCCGTAAAATCAAGTAACAAACACTGAATCAAGTTATATCACTTATAGATTATCACATTTTGCTCGGCACTTTACCGATCTTAATATTTTAATAAACATTTTTAAATCCATACTTGTATAAAAGCTTATAATATTCTTTTAAATTAATTTAAAGAAAAGTAATAATAATTTTAAAATCACCCCAACTTTTTATAAAAGCTGATTGTATTAAAAAAATCATTTTTTTTTAAATAATGATAAAATCAAAAATTTGTGTGACGGTTAATTGTATATAAGAAAGAAATTAATTTTAAAAAATGATTTGAAAAAAATGTTATTAAGATTATTGTATTTAAGAAATAGAATAAGTAATAATCTAAAAAAAAAACGATTTTGTCTAAAGGACTATTGTATAAAAAATCAATTTCAAAAAATGATGATAGAAAAACACACCAAATTTTTATAAATGTTAATTGAATAAAAAGATTAATTAACGAAAACTAATTTTTACAAACATCCCAAATTTATATCAAGGCTCATCTTATTGCCATTAGCTTTATAACATTAATGAAAGGTAATTCTGAAGATGATAATGATTAACTTAGACCGGAGATGTTTGTGTTTAAAATGTTGTTTACATTGTATAAAACAGTTGCTATTTAATTTTTTTCGCGCGAAAAACGCTACTTTTCTTAATCAACCAAAAATCTAATTTTCAGATTTTAATAAAATAAAAAAAATTGTTACAGTCGGATTTTTTAAAGAAGATATTCCAACCTAAACAATTTCTTGGGGGTAATGAATTTTCAATTATTTCGGTGAGTCGGAAATACTCCCCTCCCGGCTTTTTTTTTTAATTCTACTATTATTTTATAATTAAATGAAATAAATATAACAATATAAAGATTGTTGGAATGATTTTGTAAAGTTTTGATTGACTTAAAATTATTTCTATTAAATTATTTTATTTTTGGTAATCTCAGTAAAATATCTTGCATTTTTCCAACATAGTTCTCCCGAATACGAACAGTTGTTAAATAGATCTATTTAGCCCATAGATTAGACTCCACGTCAGAGTGGACCTGGGAGTAATGACAATGAAAAAGTACTCTACAATCCCCAAATCTCCAGAACTGGATTGATTGATTGATTGATTGATTGATTTTATCGTCATTTCAACTCGTCTAGGGTTATATTACATCTAGATGTTAGAGAATCACGTTCGTTATACGTTGGGTTTTTTATTTTTGTGTTTCTTAAAAAGTTTTTCTTTTTTTTGCTACTCTCATATCAAATAGGAATGATTTTTAAACAGATATCTTTGACCCATAGATGGAACACTAATGGTACTAGACTCCGTCTCAGAGTGGACCTGGGAGTAATGGCAATGAAGTAGTGCTCTACATTCCTAAGATCTTCGGAACTGGAGCTTCCCTATCAGATGCAGTTTAGTGTCATACCCAGTATCCTCTCCTCTATTAAGGGTGGGTTTTATCCCTCTGCTAAGGATACACTCAACGTATTCAACGTGCCACCGTCAGTGTGTGTGTGTGTGTGTGTGTGTGTGTGTGGATTTTTATTTAATGGGGACAATTATCATGTGTAATCGTTCAGTAAAAATCTTTGATTAATAACAAAGATTCTAAAATACCCAGCGTAGACGGATACTTCAACTATTAGATGTTTCCATATAGGTTTTTATATTTGATTTCCCATGATTTTAAGACGGTTTCAATTAAGACTTCTTGGAAATTTATCGTCGAATTTATTCTAGTCGTGGTTTGTTGTCGGGAATATTTAAACACCGGAAGCCATGAACATTTACCAGTAAGAATGATTATGAAATAACTATTAATTCAAAATCTATTTTCTATTATTTCGACCCACACATTTTCACCGAAATATGCAGAAAGTAATCGAAGTTTTAATCTCAATTAGGAACAGAATTTACGTCACGCTTGACTTTGATTTCTCTTAAGTTTAGGAAAACAAGATATATTTTTAGTTCCAAAATTAGACTGGAGCATTTTGTACAATGTCTAGAAATTTTATTTCGGATAGTTTTGGGGGCATACAAAAGGCTGGTGAAAAGTCCTTGGCTCAACCAAGAAGAGAATTTCTTTTTCTTTTTTTTTTCTTTTTTTTTTCTTTTAAAGGTTGACTGATTGACTGATCGAATGATTGATTGATCTTATTGGCATGTCAATTCAACGGGGGTTATTTCATGTTAGATGTTAGGGAATCGCACACATTAAATTCTTATATTTACATTTCTTTTGTAGTTGTTTCTTAAGGGTCTTTTGCACACAGTTCCATGATATCAAGTATGCCTATCTTTTACAAATAATTTGCATACAGTTATATGATATTAAGTGTTCCTATCTAATATGAATAATTTGCACACAGTTCTATGATATCAAGTATTCCTATCTAATACAAATAATTTGCACACAGTTCAATGATATCAAGTGTTCCTATCTAATACAAATAATTTGCACACAGTTCTATGATATCAAGTATTCCTATCTAATACAAATAATTTGCACACAGTTGTATGGTTTCACGTATTCCTAATACTAACAATTTATACGCAATTTTATGATTTCAAGTCATTATTTCTGTTTAAAAATAGTGTTTGCAAAGTTACAAGTCTTCAAATAACTAATAAAAATTCTCACTAAACAATTATTGCATCAAATAATTATTCTTAATATAAATAATTTGCATATAGTTAAATAGAATCAAGTATTCCTTTCCAAAACAAATAATTTGCGCACAATTGTTTGGTTTCAAGTATTCCAGTAATATGTTTTCAAGTAATTATTAATATTCAATTATAATCATTTGTTTGCACACAGTTATACGATTTCAAGAAAAATCCTTACTAAACATTCACATCTTCAAGTAACTGTTTTTTAATGCAAATAATTCAGAGTTACATATCAAGTATTCCTATCTAATGCAAATAATTTGCATACTGTTGCATAGTTTTAAATATTTCAATCCAATACGAATAATTTTCAAACAGACCTATTGGACCGATAGGTTTAGTTTGATTTTATTGCATATCAACCATTGTTGGTTATTTAATGTCAAATCCTGTTTTTGCATATATATTAAAATTATAATTTGTAAACAGATTTTAGATACACAGTTAAAGAATCAAACAGTTCCATATCTAACAATTCAATTCAACTTAAGTCAATAAAATTAAATGGTTCCAAGTATTGTCATGTATCACTGACAATTCAATTAAACATCAGTCATTTTTTTGCTCACATTTAAATGTAAAAAAAAACGGTTCTATTTCAAAAAGTTCAAACATTTCAATTTAGCATAAGTCATTTGTTTACACACAGTTGAATGTATAAAAAACAGTTCTATTTTAAACACTTCAACTTAGCGTAAGTCATTTGTTTGCACACAGTTTAAATGTCAAACAGATCAATTTGACCTATAGATAGGACATTATCTAATGCTATCACTTCGGGTCAGAGTAGACCTTGGAGCAGTGGAAATGAAAGGGTACCCCACATTCCCCAAAGCTCCAGCATTGTTCGAGCCTCACCATCAGATGGTTTAGAGTCATATCAGGATACACGTTAGAAGTGAGTCTTACCTCTCTGAAGAGATTCAGTCGGTGTATTTTACAGCCCCAGCTAATTGGGCTATTTAACCTGTAGATGGTACCTTGACATGTACTACCACTCTGAGTCAGAGTAGACCTGGGAGTAATGGCAATAAAAGACTACTCGATATTTGTCTCTGCCTCCCACCAGACAGGACTTGACACAAGGTCAATAACCCAAAGGTCAATGACCCAAAGGTCGATAGAGGGGATTAGGAGAGAGGAAGGTCGGACACTAGCCGGGGCTCTAGCCCTGCTTACAATGAAAGACTATTCCATATACTAGAACTCCAGACCAGGTGTGCCTCACCACCGGATGCTGTTTAGGATCATACCCAGGGCACCCATTTGTGGGGGGAGACAGTCAGCATATTCTAAGCCTTGCCGACAAGGTGTCTTTTCATTATTATTACGACTAGCAATGGCCTGTTGAAATTGTCAGTGTACAACAATTGGATCAATGAAATGACGACACTTAAGCAACGAAAAATTACTAGGCAGAATGGTGTTTCCTTTATATAACGGCTATCATCAAATTGCAAAATGGGACACACATGGCTATCATATCGCTAGAACGGAAAGTCCTTTAACGTAAAGCGTTCTACCCCATACATGTAACTTTTAGGCGCGTTTATCATAAGGGTAAAGGAAGTGGAATCAACAACCTAAATTCAAACCCTGAGCGAGGCTGTTTGTGTTATACTTCACGCTAATGCCCTTGAGAAACGTATTAATATGTCTCTTCACGCCCTCTTGTCAGTGATAATACTATCGCAACAGGAAATACAGATTAAAAATGGTGGTAAAGCAATCACATTTTTTTACTTGAATTTTAAAAAAACAGCTGATTAAAAATAATATTAAAAAACAGTAATTCATTTTCAATCTTTTTTTGGCCCAGTCGGCTGGGGCTGTAGAATACTTTGACTGTATCTCGGCAGAAGGGTAAAACTCCCCGAATGAGTGTCCTCGATATGACGATAAACAATTTGATGGTGTGGTTCCAGTAATGCTGTAGCTAAGGAGAATGCAGAGTAACTCTTTATTGCCATCGCTCCCAAGTCCACTATGGTCCGGAATGGTAGCACCAGATAGGGTCCTATTTATGGGTTAAATAGAACTAAACAGTTTACTTATACTAAACTGAATTGTTTGAAAGAGAACTGCTTATATGTATAAAAGCGGATTTAGCATTAAATAACTTACAATGGTTGGTATGCCAGAAAACCAAACCAAACCAAACCAATCGGCCTTTTTTTCTACAAATCTGTTTTGTGTGGGGGGTTGTTTTTTTCTTTTTTTTTTTTTCTTTTTGTTAAGCAACTCCAAAATGCTCGCCCTGTCGGCCGGGGCTGTAGAATACGCCGATTGCACCTCTGCAGGGGTTTAGACCCTCCCCCAATGGGGCCACCAGTTGGCCGTGGGTAGCAACCTGTAAGGTGCTAAGATGGAATCCTGGTGGTTGAGCAGTCATTGATCCGGCGACAGAGTGGTCAATGACTTGCAGCACACCACTTTGGCCCTTACTTGGTCTGACGGGCGGTCGGATAGGCCCGATCCGATCAGTCGGCTGTTCATATCAAGCCCTAGCACCTATGTTTTATCCCAACGGTCCTTTAAATCTGCACTTGGAGCGAATTCCCAACCCTTATCTGTTAGTTGCTGGAAGGTGATGGCTGAAGGTCAACTGAGTTGAGAGAATAGGAATTTGACTAGTGCTGAGGATCTAAAATTGGCAACGGCTAGGAAACTTACCTTCAGCTCGAGTATACTGGTCGCGTATCCCTGTCTCAACAAAGGCGAATGGGTTTCCCCCTTGGCTCATTCCCACAGAAGCTGGACTCCGTGGAGGGTGGAGGAGCGCCGGGCCAGCGAAAAATATACAGTATCTATGGTGTCTTCAAATAAAAAAAAGAAACGAAACCTGTCAGAATCAGACTCGGACAATGAGGCAGCAGATTTCCCCAGATTCATTGTAATTGAATCTTTGGGAGAGGTCTACCTAACCTAATTCTCACCTTTCCTCGAAGAAAAAAGTTATTTCTACAAGGGCAACTACGAAAACTGTTAAGAAAACAAGGAATGACAGCTTGCTTGTCGAGGTGGACAGCCGTAGGCAGACAGAAGACATATTTAATATGAAAACCTTTCATACGACGAAATGCAGAGCCTACCCGTATGAGAAACTCAACACTTCCAAGGGGGTTATCACGAGAAGGGAGTTGGCATTAGCTACAGAAGAGATACCATCAACCCTTGGAAAACAGCGAGTATAAGAAGAATCTCCACCAGAAAAGGCTAAGAACGAATTTAGACCAACACTTTCATCCTGACATTTAATCAGCTCTGTACTCCCAAAAAGGTGAAGATTGTCTTGAGATAGTTGAGCAGTACGCCCCAGCTCCCCTGAGGTGCTTCCAATGCCAAAAATATGAACACCACAGGGAATCCTGTAGAGGACGACAGACATGTGCCAAATGCAGTGAAAAGTACCCTGACTAAATGGAGGAATATTGCTTGAAAGAAATTAGATGTGAAAACTGCCGACAAGATCATCCGGCTCACGCAAGATCTTCCGATATGTATAAAAAGAAAAGGAAATACTTAAGATGAAACACAAGATGAATGTGTCCTTCCTGTAAGCAAAGAAAATTGTAAAGATTTATATGGGAGAAAACAACTACGCCTCTGTTGCGTGGAGGGCGGATACAACCAATCAAGACAACAAATATAGAACACCCAGGGAGAAATTGATCCATCTGGAAGCAAATGATTGGCCAACGTTTAAGGAGCACCTGAAAAATCTACACCCGGCCGAATTTTACCAAGTACCAACTCTGCAACAAGTTGGGAATGGGGAGAG
The DNA here is from genome assembly GCA_963585895.1 of Sepioteuthis lessoniana. Classification (NCBI taxonomy): domain Eukaryota; kingdom Metazoa; phylum Mollusca; class Cephalopoda; order Myopsida; family Loliginidae; genus Sepioteuthis; species Sepioteuthis lessoniana. The sequence goes on along the minus strand of OY757912.1, from coordinate 108,513,875 downwards.
ATGCAATGCTGTAGTCCAAATAAAAACACACGTAGGATCTACCACTTCAACAAGCACTACTCCTCCTAAAAGTGCAAAATCTCCAGCAAAACAGCCGTTACATAAGTCACTAATCCGTCCACCAAAAAACATTAAAGACAGACTAAAAACTTGTCTCCCAAAAGACCTGAACAACTTAAATAAAAACCACAAACTCTCATTAGCCAAGCTAGGAAAATACAGATGAAAACCAAAGTGAACAAGGGAAGACCAGGAAGCTCATTCAAAATGCCCTCAAGAACAAGGTCGCCTATAAGAATCAGTGCAATGCTCAGGGATCAACAAGACCCCTACAAAGAACCTATTGAATAGAAAGCAAGGCTAGTAACGCTGACCGCTTAGTTGCCAGCTTTAATCTTGAAGAAATTATAAATAACTACAACACTTGAAACAATTCAACTGTGGGCAAACTTACCAGCTCACTCACCTTTTTAAATGTTAATCTCTTACATATCATACATATCTATTTAAATGTGTGCAAACAAATGATTGATGTTAAATTGTTACTGTTACATAGCAACTTTAGAAATCTTTTAACTGTGTGAAAACAAAACAGGAAAAGTAAAGAGAATTATTTGTATTGGATAGAAATACTTAAAATCATTTAACTGCGAAGGAAAATTAGCTCAGGTTTGTGTAAAATGTTATTAGAAAAATGATCACAAACCATGTGTATTTAATATATAAATCTAAACATTGAACAATTTGCAATGTTTGATATGACATAAAAACCAACCAACTTACGAAGAAGTGTTTTGACACTTGAACTGCGTATTTATGTTAAACTGAATTGTTTGAAATAGAACTGTTTTTACATTTTACTGAGCGTAAACAAAAACTGTACTAATGCTAAACTGTACTGTTGTTTATATGTATAAAATTGATTTGGCATTAAATAAAATGGTTAATATGCCATGAAACCAAACCAAACCAGTTAAAATATGCAAATCATCCTGCCCCATCAAAAGAATTGCTACCATTTTCAGGTATTATAGCAAACTACTTAGAAATTTATTTGAGGCAGTAAGAAGGGGTTGTTTTGGCAGCACAATTTTATGCCGATCTCAGACAAACACACACATATCAGCTTTATATATATATATATATATATAATGATGAACAAAAGTGATTAGACGTATAGGAATTTTTCTTCTGTGTTATATATTTATTCATTTTATCGATATCAACACGTTTTGACTTTAAAACATCGTCAAAAGAAAAGTTTTTATAAAGAAAATTTTTTTAGAAAGTTTTCAAATAGTTTTAAAAAGTGGTTATATGCTATAAGAGAAGCAAAGAAAAATCAACTGGTTACGTAGCATATCCATTCGTTAAATGAAAATTATTTTCTGGTATCCAAATGTCTTCAACTTGCCATTATATGATCCCTGCTACAGCAGACACCTAGCACTGACCTCTCTATTAGAGAAATATATGTTAAGCATTGATGAGTGTGTTTCAAATTAGCTACCACTGCTTGATTTCCTTTTTGGCCTTCCGCACCCAATATATATATATATATATATATATATATATATATAATAAGGATAATAAATAAATATATATCAGATATATATATATTCAATCCATGGAAAATATTCTGCAACCTTGGGTTTCATGAAGTTTATAAAACAACATTCATCAGACAGATCTTCTTAACTGCCTGATGAATGTTGTTTTATAAACTTCATGAAACCTAAGGTTGCAGAATATTTTCCATAGATCACACACACACACACACACACACATATATATATATATATATATATATATATATATATATATAATAGCTGTATCTGCAGAGAGGTAAGACTTCCCCAATGAGTGTCTTGGATATGACAGTAAACAATTTGGTGGTGAGGATCCAGTAATGTTGGAGGTTTGGACAATGCGGAGTACCCTTTTATTGCCATCGCTCCCAGGTTCACTCTGGCTCGGGATGGAAGCCCCTGATAGGGTTCTATCTGTGGGTTAAACAGAACTAAACAGTTTACTTATACTAAACTGAATGGTTTGAAAGAGAACTGCTTATATGTATAAAAGTGGATTTAGCATTAAATAACATACAATGGTTGATATTCCATAAAACCAAACCAAATTTATACTAAACTGAATTGTAAGAAATAGAACTGTATCTTGAAATTTGAACTGCGTACTAATGTTAAACTAAAATGTTTGAAATAGAATTGTTTTACCTTTTATTGAGTGTAAACAAAAACTGCACTTCTGCTGAATTGAATAGAACTGTTTATATGTATAAAATGAAGTTGGCATCAAATAACCTAAAATGGTTGATATGCCATAAAACCAAAGCAAACCAATATTTCTAATTATCCGAATTCTTGATCCAACGGATATAACTTATTGAATGCTAATCAGAATCCTTGACTCTTTCTGGAACATCAATCTGATTAAGGGCTGTTGTTAAAACAGGAATCTAACGGGTTCACGGCTCATCAAGATGGTTTGATCCTTGGCCCTTTTAGTCAAGGAATTGCCAAGAGTTTTTCTAGTTATGAAATAATTCTTTCAGTTTAATATTTTCATCTTCATCTTCGACATTTGGAAGGAAATTAATGACAAACTAACAAATAAACAAAACAATGTAAAATTAGGCGTTAGAACAATTCACCAAACGCTGTCCTAAAAAGAACCAGTCACTTGAAACTAATCTAATGATTTTTAAAATAAGTCTAGCGTGCAGACAAACATTTAGGTGGGTGTACTTGTTTTCACAAATTAAACGTAAAGAGTAATTTGATCCAATGTACTCAACACTCTTTTAGAATAATACGAATAAAATATTTATGTAATGATTTTGTGACAAAAGACAATGACTATTCTGTAATTTTTTTTTTTTCAGATTTTAGTTTAGTCGGGCACAAAGCCATTATATTGGGGCCACCCATTGAGAATCGAACGTGGTACAGAAATAAAGGCCCGCTAAGCTTCAGGAAACGGTAGTTACCAAAGACGTTCAGCTTATCTGACAATTCACTTATATCAATCAAAGCTTCTTCTGTCGTTGGGGCGAAGAATATGCTGACACTTTCCTCTGTAGAGAGATAAGATCCCACCACTCCGCAAAAAAGGAGTATCCAAGGTATGACACTAAACTGCATCTTATTGTGAGATCTAGGGAGTATAGAGTAACCTATCGTTGCCATTACTCCCAAGTCCGGAGAAATTCCTATTAACGGGTTAAATAGATCTGTTAAAGAAAAATGATTCATATTCAATAGGACTGTGTGCAAAAAATCCTCTTAAACCACGCAAAATGCATATATTAAAGTGATTCTCTAACCTCTTGGTATAAAATAACACAAGACAGGTTAACATGCCGTTAAAATCAATCATTCAGTTGAAGCATAGAGAAGTTGAAAGAATGAGCATACACTATCTGAACGTGATGACATTATTCTTTTTAATTTGTACAATACAAATATTATATCATGCTAGACGACCACTAAACTCATTTCAGTCACCATTATATCGACGAAGACTCCCACCCCACTGCTCCAAATTATCATATATTTACCCAACCTCTCCACCACAAGCAAGATGCAACTTAAGGTAATTTTTAGAAGAGTTTAATAGATCTGATTTCAGAGTTTTCCTTCTCCTAGACTGGTCGCCAGAGCAAGGTTAAAGAGTCCAGTCTGCTCTACTATTAGCCCATAGCTGAAGGGAGAAGAGTTGGATTCATATCTTTCCAAGGATATTAGCGCTATATGAAAAGAAAACAGCCGCATCCAGGCTTTGAACGCGTCTCGTCGCGTCCATTTCCAACGACGATAACTGTTACACCACGAGAGCCTCCCTCAAATTATTATCTATTTGCAGATTGGACTGGAAATTGCTCTATTCTTCTAAGTTTGAATGTAAATTAAGAATCAGGTTAAGCATAATAAAATCTATTATGTGTTTGAATAGTCATACACAAGCGCACTCACATACACACAAATACACACACAAATATATATATATATATATATATAAACATTTACCGAAATGGTTATTGCCATAGGAAATGGAATTGGCGACCCAAGTTCAAACCTGAACAAAGCTGTTTTTTCACTTCACTCTGATATTCTTGAGGAATAAATTCATCTGTTCTCGCACCAGCTAAGAGTAAATATAAGGGCAGACTGCATTCTTTAGCTTTGGTTAGGCAACCAATTTAGGAGAAGAAAAAACTCTGAATTCAAACCAGTTTTACTCTGCTTAAAAAATGACCTTGTGTCATATCCTGCCCGTAGGGAAAGGCTTGGGTACGTATATACATGAGTGCGTGTAAGTAGATAGTTGATATTAGGGGAAAACCAAAATGTGATTGTGTATTTATGTTTTGTTTTGCTTTTTATCATACCGTTTCGCCCTCTAAGGGCTTCATGAGATAATTATCTTGGGGAAAAAATTAATTTTATGATAAAATATTTTGGAGAACGTTATAATAGACGATGGGATTGTCATAGCAACGTAATTAGGAACGCCGATCGTTTTGAAGATTTTAAAAATGGTAAACAAAAAATATGCGCTAGTGACCTTTGTTTATGCATTTATCAACCTCTCCACCCGAGCAAGATGTGACACAGGGTCAATTTTTTAAGCAGAGTTTAACAGGTTTGGATTCAGAGTTTTCCTTGTACTAGACTGTTTACCATACCAAGGCTGAAGAACCCAGTCTGCCCTACAATTTCCCTATAGTTGGAGGGAGAATAAGAAGGTATTAGAGCAATGTTTAATGCCATCAGCCTTGTTCAGAATTTGAACTCGTATCGCCGTGTCCTTTTCCAACGACGATAACCATTACACCACGAGCACCTCTTTAGAATGACCCTTATGTAATCCATGAATTAAAAGAATTAAAAAATAAATGTAAAATATTGTTTATTATAATAAAACGATGCATTAAAATTTGTGAATAATAAGTTTATGTAAATATCATCGATTTCAACCCAACGGGAATTTTGTTTTGTTTTAGTGATTTCAGTACACGCGATTGTCAATATAAGTAAGTAAAGTTAGCGACCATAGTCGAGGGTGACCCGAAGGCTCCCTTTTCGATAGCTACTACACCAAGGTGTAGGGGAGGGCGCTACTCCATTCCCTGGATTGCTCCACTTTACCCTTGAACCGTACCTTATAATGCTGAGTGTTAAGCAAGGTGGTATCAAGTTCCATTTTTAAAGTCTTTGGTATGACTCGACCTGGGATTGAACCCAGGTCTCCCGGGCCATTGGCGAACACTCTAACCGCTGGGCCAATGTCCCGGTCCATTGTCAATATATATATATATATATATATATATATATAATTTCAAGAAAAAAATAATATTCGGTCACATTAGGGTGATAAATTTATTCCCATATTTTTTAACAGGACTTCATCAGATCCAATAATGTATTGGATCTGATGAAGTCCTGTTAAAAATTATTTCAGAGTCCTTGATTTATATCAATGCTCCTAACAGGATGGAAATAAATTTATTACCCAAGTGACCGAATATTGTTTTTTTCTTGAAATTATATTTACTCTGAGCTCTTTACTAGGAATATCTAAATATTCAAAATTTGAATGATTTATTTATCTCGACGAGATAGTTCCCTACTCTGGATTTACTGGATTGAAGAATACCTTATATATATATATATATATATAGTTTGCTATATTTACAAGTAAAGAGTTCTTAATATCATTGATAGAACGGTGCTTGGTGACAGTCAAATTCTCGCCAATGCATTCATCGAACAAAGTGTTTTTCGGTTATGGTTGATGTCTTTTTATAAGTTCCATGCTGAAAGTGAGAAGCCATAAACCAAAAACAACCATAATACAAAAACACTTGGTGTGATGAACGCCTAAACGAGAAACAGAAAGTTACCAAGCACCACTAACTCTACGTTTAAGCTATCCTAACTTGAATATATATATGTGTGTGTGTGAGAGAGAGAGAGAGAGAGAGAGAGAGAGAGAGAAACTAACCACGATAACCATTATACTACGTAACGGTTATCGTCCCAAAGGATGGGTTCAATCAACAAACTTCAAATATTGGACGGGGTTATTTGTTTTTCACTTCGCGATAATCCCCTACCAGTTATGAGTAAATAGTTGGATATACTCGGTTCATTAACCTTGGTCCGGCAACTTGTTGAGAAAAAAGAAAAATTCGGATCACAAACCAGCTATTCACTGCTTTAAAACTGACTTGTTGTTGCGTCCTGTCTGTAACGGATTTTCCCGAAAGACGTACTTTATCTTGAAGCACCCAGGTACATATTCTTCTATGAAAATTTATTTAAAAAAACATGATATTATGCCAGACTTGAGCATATATTACCCAGATTTTGTGTTTTTGATCGTATTTCCTTTATCTCTTTCTTTTTTCTTTTTTTCTTTTTCCTTTCTTTTTTCCTTTTTTCTTTTCTTTTTTCCTTTTTTTTAAAGCCCTTTGTAATGTTTAAGTTAGTCTCGTCTTCTTTATGAATTTTTGGTTGAATTTATTTTTTAATATTTTTTTAAAATATATATATTTTTTTTTTTTTTTAGGTGATAGGGATTTGCTTTTTCGAATTTCGAAGAATTGATGAGAGAGAGAGAGAGAGAGAGAGAGAGAGAGTGAGGAGTTTCAGCCGGATTGCAGGTGTCTTTTGTTGGATATCACTTAATTCTATCTGATTCAAGTTTCCAACAGACGGCTAGATCTTTATAAACAGATACACTTCAGGAAATGAGTCGATTTTTATCGACATGAAAAGGGATATGTTTACTTGCCTGAATCTCGGTACGTTATTGTCAAATGGGCGAGTTATAAGTAGCCATATTTATGCAAGCAGTATGAGTAGACGAGAGTGAATGACATTGAATATTTCAAGTAAAGAGAGGGTAAACGTCAAATGAATGGGAAAAGAGAAGAGAGGAAAGAGTAACAAAAGACTTCATAGCTAATCGATATTCCCCTCAATATCTTTTTCTTTTTCTTTTTTTTTTTGTGGGGGGATAGGAAGAGGCTTTTCTGTCTTACTCTTTTTTATTCTTTTTCTTTGTTCTTTCTCTTTCTTTTCTTTTTTCTTTTATCGCTTTTTCTTCCTTAATGTTTTTCTTTCTTTATTTTTCTTTCGTGGGCCTTTTTTCTTTCTCTTTCATCATCATTTTTAGCGTTTTCCTCTCGATTTTTTTATATTTCTTGTTTTTTTTCTTTTTCTTTTCTATCTTCCTCCTTTTTGCTTAGCTCCTCTCTCTCTCTCTCTCTCTCTCTCTCTCTCTCTCTCTCTTTTCTTTCCTCTTCTATCTCTCTAGCCTTTTTGTTTTCTTTTTCTGTCAGCTAATTCTTCTCTTCACCATTATCCTTAAAGCGATTATGTTTGTTCGGATTTGGATTAAAGACAAAGGAGTCCTAAAAGCCCTCTTTATAGCAAATAAAATAAAATAAGATATTCTCAAGTTATTCTTGGCGAGTCACAAGTAGAAACTTTGTAATTTCTAAAGATGTTTATTACATTTCGTCTGTCCCCGGGTCACAAATAGAATCGAACTCGTTCCACTAGCCATGGTGTATAACACTATCTTGGTAAACACTGATTAACACCAAGAGCTTTTTAGATGAAAATATGTATTTTTTTATTTATTTCTTAAATTAGAATTACCGAAGTATGTTTAATTTTTTTTCTACTCTGTTTTTCTACATCATCACGATGATGTAGTAAAAGTACAATTATATTTTCTAATGACGTAGTAAAAATAGAATTTTATGTTCCGATGACATAGTAAAAGTAGAAATTTATTTTCTAATGACGTAATAATAATAGAATTTTATGTTCTAATCTAAAGAATAAATAAGTAAAGTAAAGCTGGCGACCGTAGTCGAGAGCGACCATAAGGCTCCCTTTTCAATAGCTACTATACCGAGGTGTAGGGGAGGGCGCTACTCCTTTCCCTGGATTGCTCCACTTTACCCTTGATACGTACCCTATAATGCTGAGTGTTAAGCAAGGAGGTATCAAGTACCATTTTTAAAGTCTTTGGTATGACGTGACCTGGGATTGAACTCCGGTTTCCCGGGTTGTTGGCGAACACCGAAAGCAAAAAATTAACAAACTTAACATTTGTTGTACCGGTCAAATGATTTTCCCATAAAATCTAACTTCAAATTAAATCTGCTTAAGGGTGAAGTCCCCCATGGCTTAGTGGCTAACGTACTCGACCGCAACATAGTAGTAAATGAGTTCGAACCCCAGTCGCGCTATTACGTTCACTTTCGCGTTAATATTTCTGGGAAAGATATTAACCCCCTTTATCCTACTAGCTATGAGTTAAATAGTACAATTACTGTCCTTCTTCAAGGATCCCTTTGATATTAATCTCACGGAGATTACTATGACTTAAAACAAAGTTTATTTTTAAGTGATATCGAGGGTCACTTTCCACTAGGTCGAATGTTCGAATCCTGGCAAGATTCTCTGATTAATTTTAATTAACGAAGATTAACATGCCATTAACTTTTATCTTTTCGGGTTCATAAAAAAATCTTATAAAAATTCAAATATATACGTGATGATTTTCATAATATATTTTTATCATCTAGGTTCTGTAACAGTTTCTAAACCAAGTACTGCATCAAATTGAAAGATAGTAAAAGACCCACGTGAGTCATAATTTAATTTTCTTTTTCCTTATTTTATTGCCAAAATGTAATAGGTTTGGATACCAGCCATTCCCCGTCATAAACAGTAACAGTCCAGAAGTCAAAATGGATAGACCCAGACCTTAAAAACTCCAGACTCTAAACCAAAAATATCAGTACCGAATTTCATGACAATTACCAAGATTTATCCTCAAAATAAATTCAGGCCTGACACACAACTAAGCTATTAAAAATACTAAAAGCACTGCATACGTATAAAAAGTTCATATATACATAAAATATATTCGGTAAATTATTGCTTATTGCCAAAATAATGCATAAAAAGAGAACATCTGTTCAACTCAACCTCCTGTTATTTGATTAAGTTGGGAGGGGGGTTGTTTAGGGGGGGTTCTTCGCTGGTTTCATTCAATCATTTATTTCAGCATTGACCTTTTATCACAATGCCCGAAAAACTCCTCGGCTAAAATATTAAGCTACATTTTGTTACTGACTGGGCTTGATAGAAGCCATAAATAAACTCCAATTATTTTGGTAATTTCTTTTGGCTCGGTTTCGGCGTTAAGCAAATCATAGATTCTTTGTCATTTCTTTTCTTGCTCACTCATATTGGGCTGAATGTTGATGAAAAAGTGCTTGAATGATTGAACTACTCATGAGAATTTAGGTTTATCACGTTTGGGGTTTTTTTGTTTTTTGTTTTTTTCAAAAATTGGACTAATCAGACTAAAAAACCCGTAAAATTATTCCACGTTTTGCTTCCGTACCCTGTACAGCGATTATACGTTTTTTTTATTGTTGTTGAGTGGCTAACACCCCGTCATCACTCTACCAGATGGACTATCTCATAGCCATAATAGCCTACGATTAAAGACTTCGAGGGTTGAGAATAAGCTGGTAAAGGGTGCCTGGCTCAGATGCAGAGGAGGCTTAGCATTCACGTCACGCAGCTGAGACTGATAACTCCACGAGCCTCAAGAGGCCGTCCTCCCAGGCTCTAACCCTCCTTGGAGGGGCTAGGTTTATTGCCTGGTGCCTGAGAGGCTCTTTTTTAGGGAAATGCTGACGGGGCCCGAGGCACTTTTGGAAATACCGGGCGTGTCTGGACTACTGTCCAACACACGAACCCATCTTTAAAAAGGCCTTGGGCCGTACTCACCCGTTTGGCGGGGCGTGTGACAGATAACTTGAGTAATAAGCTGGTCGAGGCTACCAGACGCGGATGCTGGAGAGGCCTAGCATTCGCGTCACGCAGCCGACACTGACTTACTCCTCGATTGACTTACTCCTCGAGCCTCAGGGAGCCGTCCCCCCTGGTTCTAACCCTTCTTGGAGGGGCTAGGCTTATTTGCTGGCGCCTGAGGGGTTCTTTTTTAGGGAAATCTCGACGGGACCCGAAGTATTGGGGGGGATGCTAGGCGTGTCTGGGTTATGGTCCTACCGTCGGATACACCCTAAAAAAGGCCTTGTGCCGTGCTCGCCCGTTTGGTGGGGCGTGTGACAAATAACTTGAGTTATAAGCTGATATTAAGTTGATTAATATTCGGATTGATCTTACTTCGTTTGTCAATAGAGCATTTTGACCCTCCTTTATTTCTTGTAAGTTCTCTTGTTAATTGTTTGTAACTTATTGTACTATTTCCTTTTGTATGTATCCGCTATGTATCCGGATTTTGGAGCTGGAGCTGAATAAATATATTAAGCATTTATTCTTCTCTGTGTATCATTCACCTTGACGATACAACATTTATAAAAAAGCAAATTTTCGTCTCAACAAAAGATACTGAAATACTACTATTTCTAGTTGAATTATATACAATTAATTCGAACAGCTGAACGGCCACAAACCACCCATCACGAAAACCATCCAAATAAGACAAACAAGACCTATGGGACACTGCTGGAGAAGTAAGGACGAACTCATAAGCGACGTTCTTCTATGGAACCTATCACACGGACGTGTAAGTCGTTGGACGACCAACTAAAACTTATCTAAAACAGCTCAGTACGGAAATGGGATGTAGACTGGAAGACCAGACGAAAGCGATGGACGATAGAGAAGAATGGCGAGAAAGGGTCATGGAAATCTGTGCTAACAGCACGACATAATGATTATGATTGTTGGGTATTATTTATCACCGAAATCGACGGCATTTAAAACTCTGTTAACCAACTATATAAATGTGTAGAAGTCAAAAATTACTATCCCTCTTATATATTTACGCAGTTTTATTTTTGGTTACAGAGATTTCACAGTTTTCTTATGATTTAAAGACGTTCAATTCTGTGGAATTTGTTAATAAATGATAACATACGTTTTGGTTTTATAATGTTATAAAAAGATTGGAGCATTTTTGCTTTAAAATAAAATAGAATCTTTAAAGAAAATTATGATGTTTTGATTTATAGCGAAATAGTATATATATATATATATATACAGAAGGTGCCTAATATATATATATATATATATACGCACACTGAAGGTGAGGAAGCAAAATATGGAATAATTTTTAACAGGTTTTTTTTTATTCTGATTTGTCCAATTTTGGAAAAAAAAAAACGTGATAAATCTAATTTTCATGAGTAGCTCTATTGTTCAAGCACCTTTTCATTAACATTCAGCCCAATATGAGTGAGCAAGAAAAGAAACAACAAAGAATCTGTGATTTGCTTGATGCCGAAACTGAGCCAAAAGAAATTTATGTAATAATTGGAGTTTCTTTATGGCCTCCATCAAGCCCAGACCTTAACCCCCTTGATTACACTATATGGGGCGTTTTAGGAAACAAAACAAATGCAACTTCCCATCCAAATATTGATACGCTTAAGACTGCCTCTGAGGAAGAATGGAATAAAATGTCAAATCATTTTGAAGACGTGTTGATACAATAATTGAAAAAATGGCGGCCATATTGAGTAAATTTACTGTTTTGTGTCTATCTTCTTATTTTGTAGTTTATTCTTTTAAATTATTCTTCTTTTATAATAGAGTCGTTAATTATTATACAAGAATATTCCTAATTTTGCTTCCGCAACCTGTATGTATATATATATTCGAGAGTGAGTCAAAACGTAATGCCTTTTTCTTTAGTACAGAAATAATTACCGACACAGGCACATATATCATACATCAAAATGAAGCTAGTCCTCTGTGGATCACATCCCAACTTCTCAACATAGTCACTGTTTCTCTCAATAGCAATATTCCACCTTCGAATGAGAACATATATCTATTATTATTACCATTACCTACAAAAAGTTGATATACCGTTAAATAACCCAAACTTATATATATGAAGAACCGGCTCATTGGTCTTGTTGGTAGAGTGTTCGCCAATGGTCCGGGAGACCTGGGTTCAATCCCAGATCGTGTCATACCAAAGACTTTAAAATTGGTATTTGATACCTCCATGCTTAACTCACAGCCATATAAGATACGTATCAAGGGTAGAGTGGAGCAATCCAGGGAAAGGAGTAACACCCTCCCCTACACCTCAGGGTAGTAGCTATTGAAAAGGGAGCCTTCTAGTCGCCCTCAACTACGGTCACCAGCTATATATATGAGGAGTTTACGTTATGTAGTGGCTAAGTTGATGGATTGTGAGATTTTAGGAAACAAGTTCGAACTCCAGTCGTGTTATTAGGTTCTCTTTCAGACCAGTACCACTGGGAAAAGTATGAACCCATTTATACCCCTGGCTATGAGTTAATTATACCACCATTGTTTTTCTACAAGGATTGCCTGGCATTAAAATTAAATTATAGATACAGTTTGGTTTCTTTGTTTAGTGACGTATAAACCTTCGTGAGTTATTTAATTTTAATGTCTGACCATTATTGCAGGATAGATAGATAGATAGACAGACAGATTCAAGTAAAACTTATATGACAAGGAAGAAGCTTTTAAATAAATCCATTATTTTTTTTCTTTTTTGTAATAAAAACATGAAAAGTTTTATTTATCCTTTTACGGATTTAGTTGATAGTAATATTTTAAAACCACACACAATAAGTCTTAGCAAATTTATTTGATAAACTTTTTTTCACGGTGCAATGTTTTGCATTTTTCGTTGGAAAACTCAGACTGAGGTAATAAAAATGTGAAAGAGAGTTGATAACAAGATCAATTCGTATTTAGAAGAAAGATAATAACCGGCTCACTTCAAAGTGATATTATAAGAGTTTCACAGTGGCAAAGGTATTTCAATTAGGAAAAAAAGAGGCACGGATTAGTATTAAATCGTCTTGGTGAGATTATGTATCATAAAAAAGGAGAGAGGAAGTTATATTCAAGCCGCAGTTAAAATCTTTTAAAAATTCGTCTCAAATTTATATTAACCGGCTGGTTATCGCCGTTTACAATAATAACAATAATAATATGGAATTTTTGATTTAAAAAAAAATGTGCCATGCTGATAATGAAAAGTGGAAAAAAAAAACAAATAACTGAACGAATAGAACTGTCAAATCCAGGAAGAATGCTTGCAGAAAAGGAAAATTACAAGTAATTGGGAATATTGGAAGCAGATACCATCAAACAATCAGAAATGGAGGAAAAAATAATCAAACTTCTCAAACACAAACTTTGCAGCAGAAACCTCATAAAAGGAATAAACACCTGGGGCCTCCCTCTTGTAAGATACTCGCGACAATTCTTCTATTAGACAAAGGAAGAACTCAGACAAATAGAACAGAGGAGAAAAAAATTGATGACAATGCATAAGGCCTTACATCCGAGAGATAATATAGACAGACTATATTCGTTAAGAAATGAAGGAGAACAAGGACTCGCCAACATTGAAGTGTGGATGCATCAAAACGAGGTTTCGAGGAATACACTAAAAAGAGCAAAGAAAGAATAATTAAAACGGCCAGCAACAGCACTGACAGCATAAGGACAACTAGAACAACAAGAATTAAGAAACAGAAATGGGAAGAAAAACAACAGTACGGATATTTTAAGCGACAAACCGGGGAAATTTCACATGAGACGACCAGGATATGGCTACCAAATGGAAACCTTAAGAGAGAAACAATCTCTTCTAATAGCAGCAGAAAACAATGCCTTAAGGACCAATCATATCAAAGCGAGAATAGATAAGGCACAATAGAATAGCAAATGTTGCATATGTGGTCATTGAGACGGAACAGTTAATCACTTAAGCGAATTCAGCAAAACGAGTATAAGACTAGACGCAGGTGGGTTGGAAAGGTTATCCATTGGGAATTGTGCAGGAAATTTAAATTTGACCATACCACTAAATGGTATATGCACAAACCAGAATCTGTCCTGGAGAATGAGACACACAACTTTCTGGGATTTTGAGATATAAACAGATCACCTAATCCCGGCTAGAGGGCCAGACCTAGTGAAACTTAACAATAAAAGATAATCTGCTGAATAGGGAATTTTGCCGTCTACGGGGACCACAGAGTGAAAAGCAAACAAAACGA
>OY757912.1:108429735-108494735 GCA_963585895.1 Sepioteuthis lessoniana | reverse complement strand
TTTAATATACATATGGAACCCATGTGACTACTAATAACTCTATTCATAATAATGTTGTGTTCTTTTTTTTCAGATTTGAAAACAGTATACTATAACAACTATTAATTCGTGATCATGATGCCTTGGACAAGAGAGGAAAAATATTTTGTGTCACTACTTATTTAGAGACAAAAATCATTCAAATCTGTCTCAAAATAGATGCAACCCATTAATATAATAATTTATTACTGAGACCAAAAACTCAAAAAAAAGATTGCATGTTCTAGAAGCTGATATAATAACAATTAAAAAAACACTGATTTGATGTAATTGCTCAAAGGATGTATTTTTTACAGGACTTGTCTCAGTAATAAAATATTATCTTATTAATGGGTTGCATCTATTTAGAGACACCCGATACTTTCGACAGATATCGGTAAATGAAAGAAATACTGAAATAAAAGATATAATATGAATCAAATAAATGTGTGTGTGTGCGTGTGTTAAGTAGGTTCGCTCGTTGAATTGACGTCATCTCGGATCACTGCGCTTTACCCTTGACGATTGTCCACCTTAGTTCTCGTGATGTCAACCATTCAGGGTTCCATCAACGGATATCGTAAAGACGTGGGCTGGATATGAGCTTTAAGTCCGATTTCATAGTACCAAGCCAGGTTTTTAGCTGAGCGCCACGGCGTTTTCTCCCTCCACGAAGAGGCTTTGTTGAATTTGCTTAATTGGGTTATTCCATAAATATTTTAAGTGATGCCATTAATTCAATTGATTTAATTCAGTCTGTTAAAAGAATATTTTACGAAACTAGAATGTTCAGCTATTAGATGAAAAATGTTTTTGTCTCATGTTCATAGTTTATTTACTGCTAAATAAAAAAAACCTGAAGTGGATATCCTATTAGTGTAGCGATTCCATAGTTTTCCTTGGGGTAGTATGTGCGTGTAATTGGGTTTTTGGAGTGTGTGTGTGTGTGTGTGTGTGTGTGTGTGTGTGTGTGTGTGTGTGTGTGTGTGTGTGTGTGTGTGTGTGTGTGTTTAATAATAATAATGATAGTATTGAAAAGAAGCGAATATGAAAATATCCCAATAGCTTTAAGTTTCATAATATCTAGATTACCAGGTAACTGTTGGTGATGGTATATATATATATATATATATATATATATATATATATATATATACAAAAACAATGACGCTGACAAAACGCATAGAGAAAAGGCTAGATGGGAACTATATAAGAATGTTATGTGCTATTTTGAACAAATCCTGGAAGCAATAACGCGCGAAACAATAGCTGCATAGCCACTTACCTCCCATCTCACAAACCATCCCAGTAAATCAAACAAAACATGCAGAACACTGCCGAAGAAACAAGGACGAACTCATAAGTCAGGTTCCTCTATGAACCTCTACACATGGACGGGTTCAGTATTGACCGACTAGCAAGAACTTATTTACATCAGCTCTCTGCGGACACTGGATGTACTTTGGAGGACCTGCTAGGAACCGATAGATGATAATTACAGATGGAAGGAGAGAGAGAGAGTCAGAAAACTTCTTGTTTTCTTCGTGATTTGATGATGATGATGATGATGATGATGATGATGATGATGATGATGTATAGAATTAGAATTAAAATTTACTGCTTAAACCTGTAAATTGTAAATCAATAAGATACAGTGCTCAATGCGGAAGAATGCAGAGCAATATCAGGATATTTCAATAATAGAAAAAACTCACGATTTTATGTTTCACGGGCCCTATAATAAGTAGAGCTTGTATCGAAGCCGTGAGTTTTTACTGTGTTCAATTTTTTTATCAATATATACGTAGTGCCTTCAATAGGTTTCCAGACTTTTTTGTTCGGGTATTTAAAATTGTCGTAGACTCTTGAAAATTCACTATGTTATTGCTATACATCTTATGATATGACTGACCAATTTTTATGATTTCACGTTCAAATGAACAGATACCGCAGCAATTGGAATACACCCTACTAAAGCCTGATTGACACAGCTGGTGAATTTCAAAAATGCAATCTGGACGTGAGGACACTTTATAAGAACGACATGCAATAAAATTGTGTTTTTAAACTTGGAAAAAAATGCCACAGAAACCTATGGAATACTTCTGACTGCTTTTGGAGTATCTTGCATAAATCGAGCATTAGTTTTTGAATGGAATAAGAGATTCAAGAAAAGAAGGGAGTCTGTGAGGGATGATGAGAGGTGTGGGAGGAGTAAGGAAGTCAATACTCCAGAGTTGATTGGCCAAAGGGTTAGGGTTAGGGTTACTATGTTGAGGTTTTAAGGGATTTCAGGAAGAGATTCCTAGGGAAGAGGCCAGCACTCTTCAAATCGGGTCAGTGGCATTTCCACCAGGACAATACACCAGTCCACAACTCCATCCTTGTCACAGATTATTTGACCAAGATGGGCATCAAGATAGTTCCTCACCCTCCCATTAGTCCAGACCTTGCTCCCTGTGACTTTTGGTTATTCCCTAAGCTCAGAGGCTGTCGTTATGAGACAACTGAGGAGATGAAAGAGGCTGTGACGAGGGCCATTGACACGCTCACACAAGAGGACTTCCATGGGGCCTTCCAGATGTTGTTGGAACGGTACAACAAGTGCATTGCAGTCGGAGGAGATTACTTCGAAAGGGACTAGAGTTTCATGTGTGTACTATCAATAAAAGTACCCATACGAAAAAAGTTCTCGTACTTATAAATTGGCTCAATGATATTTTGTGAATTGAATACTATTTCATTTTCAACGGTTAGCTCTACTGTTTCAGTTTTTAAACTGACCTGTCCAATCGTCTGGGGCTGTAGAATACGCTGACTGGAGTTGTAACACCTGATAGGGTCCTATCTATGGGTCAAATAGAACTAAACTGTGTGTTTGTGCTAAACTGAATTGTTTGAATTAGAACTGTTTGACTAAACTGAATAGCTTGAAATAGAAATATTTTTGATAATTAAACTGTGTACACCGAATTGTTTAAAAAAGAACTCTTTATTTGTTTAAAATGGATTTGGCATTAAGTAACCTATAAACGTTGATTTGCCATAAAATCCAAACAAACGACCAAACCAAACCTTAAACTGACGTTATAATTCTTAGTGTTTAAACGATCAGTAATTGTACTTATTTCAAAGTAAAATACACACACACACACACACACACACACACACACACACACACATATATATATATATATACGAACTTAAGACAGTCTTTTTGAATAAAAATCTCAGGAAGAGTAGGTTCATGCCTGTCCTTATAGAAACTAATGTAAAATCTTTCAGATACGATGGATAATATACATGTTCACAGCTAGAGTCCCTGAATGATAATTTCCTTCGCTTTGTTACAAACACCTAATTTATTCCCAATGTCTAAATTCTTTTTTTTTTTCTAATTTTTTTTTTTTGACTAAAACGAAGATGACAGTGATACCAGTTGTAATTAGAACACTCGGAACGGTCCCTAAAGGCTTAATAAGGAGGACAGATGAACGGGAAATCGGAAGATATGTCGAGACCATCCAAACTACAGCATTACTAAGATTGGACAGAATACTGAGACGAGTCCTGGAGACTTGAGGAGACCTCCTGTCACTCAGACTCCAGTCCATCATCTAATACTGGTGTAAAAAGCTCGCCGAGAATAATAGTCATAATAATAAAATTTTGAGATACAAACAAATTACATAATCTCTGCCAAACGACCAAACCTAATGATAGACAACAAAAAAAGAGAACCAGCGGAATTGTGGACGTTACCGTTCCGGCAGACTACGGAGTGAAAATAAAAAAAAGCAAAGAGAGCGATAGATACCAAGGCCTTGTTAGAAAACTAAAAAAAAACTATGGAACGTGAATGTGACAGAGATACCAATAGTAATTGGTGCACCTGGGACAATCCCCAAAGGCACTGGAAGACTTGAAAATAAGAAGACAATTGGAAACCATCCATCATTTTTATGATCAGCCAGAATACTGAGAAGAGTCCTGGAGACTTTTGGAAACTTAAAAAAGTAAAGTTAGCGACGTTAGTCGAGGGTGACACAAAGGCTCCCTTTTCAATAGCTTCTACTTTTAGAGTAATAAATTTTTAAAAAAACTCTTCTCTCTCTCTCTCTCTCTCTCATATATATATATATATGTGTGTGTGTGTGTGTGTGTTAAGGTGGTTCAAACGCAGCTCGCAATGATTGATTTAATTGATTTGATTTGGGTTTATGTTATAACAACCATTGTATGTTATTCAATGCCAAATCTTTTTTATACATATATATCAAATATATTTTGTATATAACATTCTTAAACGAGCCTGATCTTTTTACATATAGTTAAATGGTTTCAAGTATTGCTATATAACAGTCACAATTTAACATCAGTCATTTGTTTGCACACAGTTTGTTCTATTCGACCCGTAGATAGGCTACCACTATCAAGTGCTACCACTCCGGGTCAGAGTGGGCCTGGGAGCAATAACAATGAAGAGGTACTCCACATTCCCCTGATCTCTAAGACTGGAGCTTCGCTATCGGATGGTTTAATGTCATATCCAGGACACACGTTGTGGCGAGAGGTCTCACCCATCCGCAGAAATGCAGTCGGTGTATTCTACAGCACCAGACGACTCGGCCAGTTTGATTTAAGTTTAAAAAAATAATTTGGATGACTACTACACAACCATTTCCTTGCGGTAATTCCAAAGTGAGTCGATTCCGTTCAAAGTGTTTATTTTTCACCATCTTACAGGATGAAAATACTGACTTAGAAAAATAATGATTTAACGGCATCTCAACCTGTCTAAAGTTATTTTATGCCCATGGGTTAGGGAATTCGTTCATGATACATTTATAATTACAATTTTTGATTAGTTATTTCTTGAGATTTTTTCAGACAGTTATATGGTTTGGTTTCTTTGTTTAATGGCATATCAACCTTTGTAGGTTATTTAATGCCAAAGCCATTCTCCTAGAAAAACAGTAGTGGTACTATTTAACCGATAACTGGGAGGATAAGAGGGTTCATACCTTTCCCAAGGGTATTTGCCCGAAAGTGAACGTAATAGCGCGACTGGAGTACGAACTCGCTTACTACGATTCCGCAGCCCATCGCCTTAACCATTTCGCCACGAGGACACCCCTTTATATGGTATCAAGTATTTCTATCTTATACAAAGAATTTGCCCACAGCTGTATGTTTTCAATTATTCCTATCTAATGCTAATAAATATATGGTTTCAAGTAATTATTTCTACTTAATAATAATCATTTGTTAACACAGTTACATGGTTGCAAGTAACTAATTATAATTATTCTTTGTAAACAATTATAGGTTCAAGTAATTATTCTTACTGTTAATTTAATAGAGATACAGTTTTATGGTTTCAAGTATTCCAATCAAATTGGAATAATTTTTAAACAGATCTATTTGCTACAAAGATGTGATCCTAATACATATTACTACTCAGTGCCAGATTGGACCTGAGAGTAATGATAATGAAAGGGTACTCCACCCTCTCCATATCTCCAGAACTGGCATCTAACATTCAGATGCAGTTTAGTGTCATACCCAGGACACTTCTCTTGGAATGGGGGTCTTGCCTCTTAGCAGACGATACAGCCAGCTTATTCTTAAACTCATTGGCAGACCGTAAAACTCATTCCGTTGGTATCGTGATTACTTTGAACTTAAATTAAAAAGACAACGTAATTATGGAAAAGCCAGCCATCAGCACTTTGCTGTAACGATAAATGTAAAAAAAAATCAATTCCTTTCACAGTGAATAATGAAAAAGCCAACGAGACAATACTTGTATCTACTTTTACAAGTGGCGGGGAATCTAAAATGGCTTCCTTCTATCATAATTATTATTAGTGACGGTAAATAGTTACGTTATTATTCTTCATTGTAAATCATATTGAAACATTCTCAACATGCCCATTCATAAAGGTTTTTATAATGATCTGAAAAAACTAAAATACTGAAGTAACTAGATTATAAGTAACTGAAAGTAGACAGATTAACGCCCGAATTAAGGTTAACAGCCATTGCATTGCAGCAATATCAGATGAAACCACCGTAGCCTCTTATTTCGTTCACTACAATGCATTACTCCAATCTTCAAATAGACTAGATAATTAAATCAGTTGAAGCAGTTCACGCTGATTGTCTCTTCTTTTCTTCGCGACAAGACTTAATTTGATAGCCGAAAACTTGCTCTATCCAAAAAGTGTTATTGTGTTCCATGAATTTGATGTATTTACCCAACGAGAGAAAGATGCAACGTAAGGTCATTCTTTAAGCAGACTTAAGCTGGTTTTAATTCAGTTTTCCTTCTCATGGGCATTTGCACGAAATGAAACACGTCACCGTGTCCATTTCCTCCGAAGATAACTGTTTTACCGCGAGCTCCTTCTCTCTCTCTCTCTCTCTCTCTCTCTCTCTCTCTCTCATAGATAGATTGATAGATATATGCGCGCGCACGTGTGTGTGAGTGTGTGTATGAGAGAGAGTGGGAGAGAGAGAGAGAGTTAAAACGCAGCTCGAAAGTTACATACAACTATTTGATATTTCATTTGCAGCTTGAAATATGGAAGTTGATTGGTTAAGTTTGGTTTGGTTTTATGGCATATCAACCATTGTAGGTTATTCAATGCAAAATCCTTTTTGTACATATATATTAAATATTTATGATTTGGTTTGGTTTGGTTTTATGGCATATCAACCATTGTAGGTTATTTAATGCCAAATCCTCTTTATACATATATATCAAATATATATGGTTTGGTTTGGTTGGATTTTATGGCATATCAACCATTGTAGGTTATTTAATGCTAAACCCTTTTTATACATATAGTTTTAATATATATATTTTATAAACAGATTGTCTACATAGAATTTTTAAACGAGACTGAGCTCATTATTTTTGCACTCTTTTAAATAGTTTCAAGTATTTCTCTCTCATGCGAATACTTCTATTCACTATTAATCATTTGTTTGCACACAGTTAATGGTTTCTAATATTGCGATGTAACACATTTGTCATTTGTTTGCTCACATTTAAGTAGATATACATTATATGTTACATATTAGTTTGTCCGTAATTTCATTTGTTTGCACACAAGTATTGCTATTTTTTTTTTTTTTTTTACACAGTTAAATGGTTTCAATTATTACAATCAAAAACTTATAATTCTATTCAATTTTAATCATTTGTTGGAACACAATGAAGTGGTTACAAATATTGCTATTTAACACTAATTATTCAATTCAACATTACTCATTCACACAGTAAAAGAAATCCCAAGTATTGTTATGTATTTCTAACAATTCAATTAAACATCAGTTATTTGTTTACACACAATTAAATGATCAAACGTTTCTATTTCTAATAATTCAATTTGTTATAAGTCATTTGTTTGCACTCAACTTAAATGTGAAACAGTTCTCTTTGACCCATAGTAGGACTCCATCTGATGCTACCACTTCGGGCTAGTGTGGACCTGGGAGCTGCATTCCTCATAGCTCCGGCATTAGATTGATTAGTATCATAGGACATTTGTTGGACGTTGGATTCTTACTCCTCTGCAGAGATGCAGTCGGTATGTTCTGAAGAACTGGCTGATTGGGCTGATGAAGGTTAAACTTCTCTTATTATCACAAATAAATATAAAAGATAAATAATTATTTTACTGAGCATTGCGTAATTGTAATACAATGACCAGAAATATAAACACAATACAAGAAAGAAAAACAAATAAACTTCATGATTACTATCTATAAATTGCGATTTCACAGGGTTCTGTCTTTCTTTTTAATGTATTGAGATTAAACATATTAAAAGAAATTAAATCATAATTTAATTCCACGATGAATAATTATGTTTGTTTGTTTGTTTGTTTGTTATAGCATATCAGCCCTAGTAGGTCACTTGATGCTAAATACATTTTTATACAAATGAACAGTTCTATTTCAAACAATTTAGTTTAGCATAAGTACACAGTTTCATTGTCAAAAACATTTCTATTTCAAGTTATTCAGTTTAGAATAAGTATTGTTTTGTTCACACACAGTTAAATGTCAAAACAGTTCTACTTCAAACCATTCAGTTTAGCTCAAGCACAGTTTCAGTGTCAAAAACAGTTCTATTTCAAAAAGTCTGTTTAGCATAAGTACGCAGTTTAAATATCAAAACAATTCTATTTCAAGTAATTCAGTTTTGCATAAGTACGCATTTTAGTTCTATTTGACCCAGAGATAGGACCCTATCAGGTGCTACCACTCCAGGCTATAGTGGACCTGAGAGCGATGGCAATGAAGGGATACTCCGCATTCACCAAAGCTCCAGACTTACAGGAACCTCACCATCAGATTGTTTAGTGTCATATCCAAAGCAATCGTTGTTGGGGGGGGGTCTTACTCCTTTGCAGATTTGCAGTCGGTGTATTCTACAGCCCCAGCCGACTGGGCAAGATAAATGATGATGAGAACCAAAAAAGTTATTTTGAAAAGTTTCGATCAGCCGAGGCTACAAAGGAATATTCATTTCTTACGGCTCTCAAATATATAAAATTTATCTAACATAGATCTTACAATAAGCAAAGTCGCTTATACCCTCATGTCTTCTATTTATAGTATCCATTGATCACGGGGACATAATTTGAATTGTTTTCCATATATTCTTTATTATTATTCTAATTAATATCAACCTTTCGTTCCGTAGCGTAATAGCTAAAGTGCTGGTCTGTAGCCTCCCAGTAAGCGAGCTCGGACTCCAGTCCTGCTATTAGGTCCAGGTTTGGACAAACACCGAAAGGAAAGATATGAACCCCCTTATCCTTATGGCTTGAATAGTTTTACAGCTGCTCTTCTACGGGAATGGTTTTAGCATTAAATAACCCACGGTGGTTAGAATGCTATTAAATAAAGAAACCAAACCATAAATAAACAGGTACTTAACTTTTCTTTCATTTGTTATAAAAAGCTAATTTTCTTCTCAACCAAAGATACTAAAGTCACTTTGTTTACGGAGCTTGAAGTACTCTGTATTCTCAGCTGGTGGGGGTTGACTCTCCTTACAAAAAAGCAAGGTGTCCTTAACTACATCGGATGGCGAGGCTCCAGTTCTGCAGATATGTGGACTACCCTCTCGTTGTCATTACTCCCATGTCAACTCTGACCCGGAGTAGTAGTATCTTTTAGGGTCCCATTAAATTTTGACATTAAAAATCCCTAGGGAGTTGATATGCCGTTAAATAGATAAATAAACTGATCCATGCCAAGAACAGTGGCAAATCTAGTGTTAAAACATTTTAACTATAACATGTTGATTCAATTGAAAACACTTTAAAAAATTACCCTCGTTATTTGAGTCGTTTAATACTTTGAGAATTCACGTATCGTTCAATTGGCCCACCTTTCTCTGTCCTCACCCTAGTTGAGCATTAGCCGTATTGCCAAAGCGAATCCCTTGCCTGGTTATACGAAGACCAAATTAGTCAAGAAGCTGCTATGTTGTCATTCACTAAGTTCATCTTAATTTGGCACGTGGCGAGAATTATGTGGCACTCAGTGATAATCGAATTCATTAATAATGGTCTATTAGTATAGCTTATTACTACTACAGTACAAGAGACACGCTGGAAGCTACCGTATTATCAGTTACGAAGCTTAGCTTTATTTGGCAGAAGGTCGGAAGAATTGGGCACTCATTAAGGATCGACCTCAATAACAATGGTTTACAAGCCAAGATCGCTAATCATTATACCATGCAAACCACCCGAGAAAGCCAAAAGTAAGCTAATATATTGTTCTTCGTTAACCTAGTTTGGAGTTGGATTTTAAATCGGACTTTTTGGCTCCGGTATTTACGGCGCCAGATATTTCAGAGAGAGAGGGAAAGAAAAAAAAAGATTTTATATCCGTGGGATATTTTGGCGCCAAAATTTCCGTTTCATGAGCAAAAATTTTAATTTTCCAGATTAATCCTATTTTCTTATTACAGTATCGTAATTCAAAATAAGTAGCTTGTTTTACACACACACACACACACACACACACACACACATATATATATATATATATATATATATATATATATAATGTGTTTGCAAGTGTGTATATTTAACCATTTGCTGCAGCATTTACTTATTTTCCATATTTATCTGTGCTGCAATTTCGGGTAAAAATAAAATAGATAAATAAGTGACTTTAAAACCTCCCAGTCCCCCCCCCCAATAATTCTGCATAAATCATAAGTATGAGATGAGAATACTTGAAAGCATACAACTGTATGAAAAATGATTATTATTAAATAGGAATAGTCTCTTAAAATCATATAATTGTGTATAAATTATTTGTATTTGATAGGAATACTTGAAACCATATAACTGTGTGAAAAGAAATGGTCATCATAATTAAATAGGAAGTTATTTGAAACCATATAATTGTTTATAAATTATTTATATTTGATAGGAATACTTGAAACTATATAACTGTAAAAATAAATGGATATTATTATCATTAAATAGAAATAGTTACTTGAAAGCACATAGTAGTAAAAAAAATTGACCTCAGCATAAAATATGCCTTGCCCAGTAGGCTGGGGCAGTAGAATACACCGACTGCACCTCTGCAGAGGGGTAAAACACCCACAACGAGTGTCCTGATAATATGACACTAAACAATCTGATGGTGAGCTTTCAGTGATGCTGGGGCTTTGGGGAATGCGGAGCACCCCTTCATTACCATTGCTCCCAGGTCCACTCTGGCCCGGGATGGTCGCACCTGATAGGGCCCTATCTATGGGTTAAATAGAACTAAATTGCCTACTTATGCTAAACTGAATTGTTTGAATTAGAACTGTTTAACTAAACTGAATAGCTTAAAATAGAATTGCTTTTGACAATTAAACTGTGTACTTACATTTAAACTGCGTGCTTGTACTAAACTGAATTATTTGAGATGGAACTATTTTTTAACATTGAAACTGTACTTACACTAAACAGAATTGTTTAATATTGAACCGTTTTAACATTTAACTGTGTGTAAAAAAATGTGTACTTACACTAAACTGAATTGGCTGAATTAGAACTGTTTGAATAAACTAAATAGCTTGAAATAGAAATGTTTTGTCAATTAAACTGTGTACTTATGCTAAACTGAATTGTTTGAAAAATTGCTAAAAATGGATTTAATATTATGTAAAACTAATCAACCATAGAAATACATTTTTTTCTTAGTAAAACCAGTAAACTTTAAGGCTCGATCATACTAATTTTTCCTATTGATTTTTTTATTGATTTTAAAGGCATGTCAACTCGTCTCGGGTTATTCTATGCCAAGAGGTTAAGGAATCTTTTCCCTTTGACATTTATATTTGTATCTTTTATGCAGTTATTTCTAAAGAGTTTTTTGTTTGCACATGGTCCTTTTGAATGTGAATAATTTTTAAACAGATGAATTTGACCCATAGATGAGACCCAAACTGGTACTACCACTTCGGGTCAGAGTGGATCCGGGAGTAATGGTAATGAACCGGTTCTCCTACTCCCGAGATCTCCACAACTGAATTTTCATTATTAGATTCAGTTTAGTGTCATACCCAAGACACTCCTTTCGGAAGAATGTCTTATTTCTTTGCAGGGTGACACAGTCAGTGTATTCCAAGCCCCATCGAAAGGGCAGCTCTATTTCGTGGAGGGTGGTGTCGATATTATTTATTTCTTTTTTTTACTAGAACAAACAGTGCTTGTCAGTGTGGCATCTGATAAAGCATCCCAGAAGACACATAAACAAAGGTTTTCCCTTTCCATTCTTAAAACACATAAGTATTTTGTTTGCTTCTTATTTGTCACGGCACATAATCCACTAATAATCCGACTATAGTTGCTCATAGACCAATGAGCTAATTATCGAAACCGTATTCAAGGATTGCCAAAATGAATGTTGTTAGGTATTATTTATTATATAACTCTACTGTGCTGAAACTTTCAGAACCCCAAATAATATTGCTTAAATATATATGTGAGATGTTCTTATTTTTGTACTGCAGTATGTTTACGTTTTATATAAGAGTTTCAGTGTCATAGAGTTTGGTAATAACTAATGCCTAATTATTTCGGTTTTGATTGCATACAATTCCACTAGAAATAACTAAATTCTGATATGCTTGGTTTCAAAAAAAATTAAGTTAGTATTAAAAAATCTTGGGGTGTACTTATTTATGAGCGATACCGTTGATGAGGTTGGTTGGTTGGATTTTTGGGTTTCGTAATTTACAAAACTTTTTTTTTTACTTCGATGTGGCACAAGACCGAATGAATGGGGTAACCAACAAGACTCGAACTCACTCGTAAAGGTTTGCTAGTCTAGTTTGCTAACTATTACACTACCGGAGGTGCAAGTTGACCCCTAACAAACACTATCCTGCCCGATCAGGATAGGCATGAGAGTAATGGCAATCAAGGTGTGGACTTTAAACCCTAGAATCGGAACCTCACCTATTTAGTGTCAAACCTAGGACATCTATTTTAGCGGGGTGGGATGAGATCATACTCCTCTGCAAGGGATGCTGTCGGCGTATTCTTGGCCCCGCTAAGAGGGCCGGTGAGAAAAGTACACAGATTAGCGCCAATTAGAAAAAAAACTGCTTACCTTGAAAATTAGCATTCGAAATCCCAGCTTTTACTCTCGAGCAGGGCCTCTCAAATATATAGTTATATTTAAAAGCACTAAAAGAAAAAAAATCAACATTATATATTTTCTGATATCTGTTTTCTGTCATTATTTTCTCTTAAACTTGCCGGTGAAATAATATGAAAGAGATGAAAAAATTCTCTCTCTCTCTCTCTCTCTCTCTCTCTCTCTCTCTCTCTCTCTCTCTCTCTCTCTCTCTGTATGTTTGTCAATTTTGGGGCTTGATAATATGGCGGATCTTTTGTGTGAGTGAAACATTCTCATTGGAAGACTGTGATGTGCGTAAGAAAACAACGTTGAGCTGATGTTGTTTACGACTCTGATTTTGCCTTATGAATTAGATAAGCGACTAAAAAGAAGACTCGATGCAAAATTCGGCTGGGCTGCACTTCTTGTCAATAACTGAAGAAAGAAAAGATATGCCGTAAATAAGAGTCTGGGTCTATAATCGAAACCGATTAACGTTTCGTGCATTGAACATAAGTTTTGTTTCGTGGTCAACAAAAAAGTAGGAAATGTGAAAAAAGTTTCTAAACTTTTCTATAACTAACAATCATATTCTATGATTAAAATGAGTTGATCTTTTTTGGAGTGAGGTTGTTTTCTTTTTGTTTTTTGTTTTTTTTTCGCTTCTATTTGTTTTGTTTTGTTTTTTGGGGTTTTTTTTGTGTTTTTTTGGTTTTTTGTTGTTTTTTTTTTGGGGGGGTCGTTTTAAAAAAATGTAAGAGAATCGAAAAGGATGATGATCACAATATGGATATACGAGGGTCATTCAATAAATAAGGGTACTTTTTTGAATGAGGAGAGACCGATTATATATACGAGGGTCATTCAATAAATAGGGGGAATTTTTTGTGTGAGGAAAGATCTATTATATATATGAGGGTCATTAAACAAATAAGAGAATTTTTTTTAACTGACGAAGAACCAATTATATATATGATTGTCATTCAATGAATAAGGGAAATTTTTCGACTGTGGTGGAACTTATTATATATACAAAGGTCATTCAATAAATAAGGGAAATGTTTTGAATTGTGGTGGAACTTAATATATATACAAAGGTCATTCAATAAATAAGGGAAATTTTTGGACTATGGTGGAAATTATATATACAAGGGTCATTCAATAAATAAGGGAAAGTTTTTGGACTGTGGTGGAACTTATTATATATACAAAGGTCATTCAATAAATAAGGGAAATTTTTCGACTGTGGTGGAACTTATATATACAAGGGTCATTCAATAAATAAGGGAAATGTTTTGAATTGTGGTGGAACTTAATATATATACAAAGGTCATTCAATAAATAAGGGAAATTTTTGGACTATGGTGGAAATTATATATACAAGGGTCATTCAATAAATAAGGGAAAGTTTTTGGACTGTGGTGGAACTTATTATATATACGAAGGTCATTCAATAAATAAGGGAAATGTTTTGGATTGTGGTGGAACTTATTATATATACAAAGGTCATTCAATAAATAAGGGAAATGTTTTGGATTGTGGTGGAACTTATTATATATACGAAGGTCATTCAATAAATAAGGGAAATTTTTGGACTATGGTGGAACTTATATATACAAGGGTCATTCAATAAATAAGGGAAAGTTTTTGGACTGTGGTGGAACTTATTATATATACGAAGGTCATTCAATAAATATGGGAAATTTTTCGATTGTGGTGGAACTTATTATATATACGAAGGTCATTCAATAAATAAGGGAAATTTTTGGACTATGGTGGAACTTATTATATATACGAAGGTCATTCAATAAATAAGGGAAATGTTTTGGATTGTGGTGGAACTTATTATATATACGAAGGTCATTCAATAAATAAGGGAAATTTTTGGGCTATGGTGGAACCTATTATATATACGAAGGTCATTCAATAAATAAGGGAAATGTTTTGGATTGTGGTGGAACTTATTATATATACGAAGGTCATTCAATAAATAAGGGAAATTTTTGGGCTATGGTGGAACCTATTATATATACGAAGGTCATTCAATAAATAAGGGAAATGTTTTGGATTGTGGTGGAACTTATTATATATACGAAGGTCATTCAATAAATAAGGGAAATTTTTGGACTATGGTGGAACTTATTATATATACGAAGGTCATTCAATAAATAAGGGAAATGTTTTGGATTGTGGTGGAACTTATTATATATACGAAGGTCATTCAATAAATAAGGGAAATTTTTGGGCTATGGTGGAACCTATTATATATACGAAGGTCATTCAATAAATAAGGGAAATGTTTTGGATTGTCGTGGAACTTATTATATATACGAAGGTCATTCAATAAATAAGGGAAATTTTTGGGCTATGGTGGAACCTATTATATATACGAAGGTCATTCAATAAATAAGGGAAATGTTTTGGATTGTGGTGGAACTTATTATATATACGAAGGTCATTCAATAAATAAGGGAAATTTTTGGGCTATGGTGGAACTTATTATATATACGAAGGTCATTCAATAAATAAGGGAAATGTTTTGGATTGTGGTGGAACTTATTATATATACGAAGGTCATTCAATAAATAAGGGAAATTTTTGGGCTATGGTGGAACCTATTATATATACAATAAATTGGAAATTTTTGAGTATGGAGAGATCTATTATAATATGAGGGTCTTTCAATAAATAAATGGAATTTTTTAAGTGGTATAAATGGTTTAACTTCGATATAATGATCGTATACACACAGATAAAGTTTTTTTTCCTCAGAATCAATAAACATCTATACGAGGTCGGAGTGATAAAGTTTTTAATGTAAATTTTAAAACAAATAAAATGGATGTCGAAGTTTTCTGACAGTTTTCGTATTTGGAATTAACCTTTTCAGATTGTAAATTTGATTCAAGATTAGGAACATTAAAAGACTAATGTCGTTACGAATTTCAGAGCCAAAAATTACTTTATTTGAATAATTAAACACCTTAATCATAAAAACTATCAAAGAAACAATCGCTTATTTATAAGTTGGTTGGTTAGTGAGTTGGTTGGTTGGTGGGTTGGTTCGACGGTATATCAACATTTGTTGGGTTATTTAATGCCGAAGTCAGTCTTTTCGAAAAAGAAAGAAATTATATGTTTTCAAGTTACTAATTATAATCATCTATGAATGTAACATAGCCAAATGCGAATTCTTAAAATATATGGATACATAAAATATTCATATGCACAGGAATCACGAAACACGGACGACATTCTTTAGTTCAGGTACGAAACGTTTATTGACTTCTTGAGTTTAGTCTTTCGACACGAGGAGAGAGAGACACAATTTTTACTATGCTGACCGTTCCATCTGACCCAACAAACGTGCGGCGCATCCCGTAGGCCACAAACAGGACTCGGCTCGTCCAGCTTCAAATCTCAATTGGCCTCGCCCAGCTTCGGATCTCAACTAACTGCTTTTTTTCAAAATCACCAAAATTCCCAGCCTATCGCTTCCGGGCATGACGTCATTCACATCCCAGTCCATTTCCCATCAGGGTTTTTTTATTATGACATCTGTGATTGTCACATCCTCCGCGCGCGAGCGTAAACACCTGCACTCAATGTGTGTATCTGTACGTGCACTAAGCCGAATAGTTCTAAGCCTAACTAAACCGAATGAGAAGATATAACCAACTAAAAATGATAATATAAAAAAATCATTCCGCAATTATATAACATGAATAAGTATATTATCATGGAGCAAATCTTAGAATTGATTATTTGTATACAATAAAATGGTTTTAATGTTTAGTTTGGTTTGGTTATGTTTTATGGCATATAAACCCTTGTGGGATATTTAATGACAAATCCTATGCATATATATATGCATGTGTGTGTGTGTGTGTGATTTGCAAACGAATAGTTTGTGGGTAAAATTATTTTAATTTGTTTGCACACAGTTAAATGGTTTCAAGTATTGCTATCTAACACTAATAGTTCTATTAGCATACAGGTTTAAATTATTGCTATTTAACAGAAATAGTTCTATTTGCACACAATTCAATCTTTTCAAGTATTGCAATCTAACACTGGTTTAGGTTATTTGGTTAAATTGAATATGAATTCTTGTTGGTCATTTAAACCCAAATCCTTTTTATACAGATATATCTTATACATGATTCGTAAGTGAATAGTTTGTAGATAACTTAATCTTTAAACGAATTAAAGCTAATTTATTTGCACACAGTTAAATATTTTCAAGTATTGCTGTCTGACACTAATAACTCTATCTGATATTAATCATTTGTTGCGCACAGTAAAAATAGTTTCAAGTATTGCTATTTAACAATAGTGATTCTATTTATCAATTATCCCCACCAAATACCACCAACACTCACACAGCTGTATGAGTTCAAATTATTAATAGTTATTATCCTTAATAAATGACTGAGCGGATCTCTTTGACCCATTGATGAGACTCTAACAGGTACTCTGAGGCAAATTAGCCCCGAGAGTAATAAAGGTGATGAAAGGATACTCCACATTCCCCAAACTCGAAGATTGGAGCCTCACCATCAGATACAGTTTAATGTCATACCAAGAACACATGTATATGGTTTTAAGTATTTCTATTTAATAATAACAATTTGTAAGGACGTTGGCGACTGTCGTTGAGGGTGACCAGAAGGCTCCCTTTTCAGAAGCTACTACACTGAGGTGTAAGGAGGGCGCTACTCCTTTCCCTGGATTGCTCCACTTTACCCTTGATCCGTACCTTATATTCCTGAGTGTTAAGTAAGGCGGCATCAAGTACCATTTTTTAAGTCTTTGGTATGACTCGATTGAACTCCGGTCTCTCGAACCATTGGTGAACACTCTACCTACTAGATGAATGAACCGGTATTAATGACTTATGATTTCTAATAACTATTCATATTCACAAATAATGATAGTTAGCGAATGTGACAAACTAGTGTAAAAAGAGTACAAAACTAGACACGACTTGATGGGGAAAGGTGTTCTACTGGGAATTGTGCAAGAAATTGAAATTTGACTACACTACTAATTTGGCATCTACACAAACCAGAATTCGCCGTGGAGAATGAGACGCAGAAAATTCTCTGGAATTTTGAGATACACATAGATCACCTGATCCCGGCCAGAAGACCAAACCTTGTAATAGTCAACAAAAAAAAGAGAACCTACCGAATAGTGAATTTTGCTGTCCCGGCTGACCACAAAGTAGAAATCAAAGAAAACAGAAAGAGAGACAAGTACTTGAACCTTATCAGACAACTAAAAAATGGTGATACCAATTGTAATTGGTGCACTAGGAACAATTCCCAAAGGCTTGGTAAAAGTGCTGGAAAAATTGGAAATCAAAGGACGAGCTGAGACTATCCAAACTACAGCATTATTAAGATCAGCCAGCATACTGAGAAGATTCCTGGAGACTTGAGGAAACTTGCTGTCACTCAGACTCCAGTTAAATACTATAAACTAACACTGGTGTGAAAAGCTTGCCAGGAATAATAATTATGATAATGTGAAATATATAAAATTATCTAAGACCCAATAGAGGTTAGAAGACAAAACCTAGTTTTAATTAAGAAGTAAAAAAGAATCTCTCACATTGTGAGTTTTTCTATGCCAACAGTTGGGACACTTGGAACAATCCTCCAAGGACCTGGAAAAGAGATTCAATAAACTGGAAATTAGAAGAATCGAAACCAACAAGCCACAGCACAATTACAATCGGATAGTATACTTAACGAGACTTGCTATCACTCAAACTTCAGGTAAAGACCATCAGTTAGAGCTGATGGGAAACACTTGCATGGGGCAAAATTATAAATATATGCGCAAGCCAGACGCAAAACTTCTATAGGATACCAACAGATCACCTGATCTCGACCAGACGACCAGACTTTGTGATAGTTAAAAAAAAAGAGTACCAGGTGAATCGTGGATTTTGCCGTCCCGGCGGACCACAGAGTAACAACGAAAAGATAGATATTATTCTCCCTCCAGGTATGGGTAAATAGTAGAACGGACTAGGTTCTTCAGGCCTTGGTGAGGCAACTAGTCTAGGAGAAGGAAAACTCTGAATTCAAACCTGTTAAACTCCACTTACAAAATTGACCTTGTGTCATATCCTGCCCGAGCGGAGGGGTTGGTAAATATGATATGATAAGTACTTAAACCCAGCCAAAGAACTGAAAAAGTTATGAACATGAATGTGTCAGTGATAGCAATGGTGCGCTCGGAACGACTCCCAAAGGCTTGGTAAAGGGCTGGATGAGTTAGAAATCGGAGGACGAGCCGATACCATCCAAACTACAACATTGTAGAGATCGGCCAGAATACTGAAAAGAGTCCTGGAGACTTGAGGAGACTTGATGTCATTTAAATTCCAATGAAAGACCATCAGCTAACCCTCGTTTTAAAAAATCACAATGAGTAATATAATAATAAAAATGTGTTTGCACAGTTATATAGTTTCACGTATTCCTATCCAATACTAATAATTTTCAAACTGATCTATTTGACCCACAGATAGCCTCTAACGTGTACTACCAGTCCTGATTAGGATGGACATGGGAAAAGTGATGATTCTTGGTTAAATAGAAAACTTTGACTAATGTCCTCTCGCTATAACACACACGCACGCGCACACACATAGAAAATGTAATAAAATCAAGGATTTTAATTATTCTAGTTAATTATTTTATTTTAGAGATAAATTGTGTGCTAGTTAAAAACCGAGAGTTTGACTCCATTAGTTCGCATTTGAAAGTTCAAACAGGTGAACCTTGGATGCATTCGATGTTAGAGCCTGTCAAAATATGAAATTGGCAGGTTTGTTTTGAAATTGGCTATGGGCGAGGTAATAAAATGAATATGTTGGATATGATGTCAGCTGAATTTAGAATGACGTGGCAGTGAAAACTTTTATGGTTACGTGTTATTCTCGGGTTAGTTAAAAGAATGATTAGAATAAGATATATAAGAAAAGTTCTAAAACGCAGTGAGGACAGTCGATTACTTCGTTGGGCAGTTAATCAGTTGGTCTATTGGTGAGTTAGAGTTTGAGTTCCAGTCGGCGACAGAGGCAGTCGAAATTGATCATCTTTTAGTCTATTCTCTCTCTCTCTCGTTCCGTAACGACAAATCATAATAAAAGTTTGTATCAAAAAATAACTGAGTTTGTCGTGTACTTCCGTGCGTGACAACTTTCATATTTGGTGCCATGTTTACCTTCCTATAATCAATGCATCCTAGCCGGAGGGTTTCCAACAAGTTATCCTTACATTGTGACACATTAGTGCAAAGAAAAATATCTGGGTAATTTCGAACATTTATGGATTTTACTGGTTAGAGAGTTATTTGCTAAGTACTTATAACGAGAAACTAAAACTTAGTTCGTGTACAAGTATGTGATATTGACAGAGAACTTGTGATGTCATAGCGTTGTATGAGACTTCACTTGTGATTACATTTATTGTCCATGATTGAAGACAGAAAAGAAAGAAGGTTTGTTCGTTTGTTTGTTTGTTTGTTTGAGGAGGGGAGTATTTTGAGGGGGTTTTCAGGGTTTATTGAGAAGTGGGTTCTTTTTGTTTTTGTCTTTTATTGATATTTTTACATTTCATTCAATTAGATACATTTTTTATTTCAATTTCTCCGTAAAGAAAAAACAACAAAATTTATGCGACTATTAACTTGTCTTGTTTGTTTGATTTTTTTTTTTATTTTGTTAGGGTTTTTTATTTCTTTTTTTTTTTTTTCTTGGGATGATGGCAGGGTGGGGTTTCTATTATCAACACGTTTCACTTAGTTGTTTAAAATATGTGTAATTAACTATGTATGCATACATAGTCTTTTAGATTTCAATTAAGATTTGACTCTCTTTTTAAGCAGAGCTTGAAACCGTTTAACTGTTTGCAAACAAATTAGCTCTTACTCTTTTAAAAAGCAAAATACCTACAAACTATTCACTTACAAATCATATATGTATACTTCTTTGACTTTATACAATAAAAAAACAGCTGTTTAATTGAATTGTTAGCGTTAGATAGAAATACTTGAAACTATTCAACTGTGCGCAAAACAAATCAGCTCTGACTCGTTTAAAAATGCTTTTTATAAACTATTTGTCTACTTATCATATATTTAATTCATGTACAAACAGCTTTTGTTCGATTATGCAAGAAAAATATATTAACTAACTACAAACTGAATTACCATGACCAGGAAACCCAACAAACTATTCACGCGAATTTGGCATCGCTTGTGTGCGATGTGGGCCAGTAATCAATGGTCGAGTTTCGGCTCTGCATTCTGTGGTCGCTGGTTCGATTTCCAGTGGGGGAAATCACGGTATACACTACTGATAAGACCTAATAAGGTCGAAATAGCTGTCGAGATAGTATTTATATAATTTTGTACATTATTCCCTGTCCTTTCAAAATCATAAAACACTATATGTAAATACACACACACACACATACACATATATATAGTTTCTTGGGTGCATTCTTCACCATATATTTCGTTGATAAAAAGTTTCTGGTGCCCGTGGTGTAATGGTTATCGTCGCAGGAATTGGACACGGCGACACGAGTTCAAATCCTGGACTGATTGCATTTCACATAGCACTAATACCCTTGGGAAAGGTATGAATCCAATTATTCTCCTTCCAACTATGGGTAAATAGTAGGGCAGACTAGGTTCTTCAGCCTTGGTGAGGCAACTAGTCTAGGAGAAGGAAAACTCTGAATTCAAACTTGTTAAACTCCGCTTAAAAAAAATTGACCTTGTGTAGGGGTTGGGTAAATATGATAAAACGTTTCTGATATTTTTGACAAAACATATTAACTTTATCTAAATTTATAGATTTGGAATTATTACGTTTACTACATACATAAGATTCAAATATGTACCCTTTTTCAGAAATCTCGACCCATAGTGTAAACCATTGCTTTAGAAAAACGAACCCATGAAAGGACCACCCGAAATCTACCCCTTTTTTTTTTCTTCGTCGGCATTGTGTAACATGCAGGGTGTGTTCCAAAAATATCTATACCCACTTTGACTTGAGACCGTTTGAACAAAAAGGAACGCTTTAATTACTCCCAACACTGACAACACAGTTGGCTGGGACTATAAAATACTCCGACTGCATCACTACAAAGGAGTGAGACCCTCTCCCACAACGAGTGTCCTAGATATGACACTAAACCATCTGATTGCGAGGCTTCAGTCCTGGAGTTCTGATGAATGTGGAGTACCCCTTCATTGCCGTTACTCCCGGGTCCACTCTGAGCCAAAGTATTAGTATCTGTTCGAGTGGCATTAGCTGGTCAAATAGAACTATTTAACCATTTAACAGTGGGCAAACAAATGACGGATGATAAATTGAATTGTTAGTGTTCGGGGTGTGATGGTTATAGACATAGGAATTGGACGGCGATTTTTGTTCAAATCCAAGACTAGGCTGACTGTTTGACTGATTTTAACGGCATATCAACCTGGCTAGGGTTATTTTATGCCTAGAGGTTAGAGAATCGCGTTCGTTGTACGTTCATATTTACATTACTTTTTTGTGCACAGCCCCATCAAAAACTAATAATTTTTGAGCAGATTTATTTCACCCATAGGTGGGACCCAAACAGGTATACTCACTCCGTTTCTTAGTTGACGTGGGGGTAACGGCAATGAAGTGATACTCCACACTCCCTAGTGAAGTGATATTCCATACTCCCGAGAGATGCTATTTAGTGTTTAGGAAACCCCTTTTTTTTTGGCGGAGGTGATATCCCTCGGCAGGGGATAAAGTTATTCAAAACCCTGCTGAAAGCCTGTTTGCGTTTCTATCTCACTTTAATGCTTTTGAGAAAACATGAATCTGTCTCATCTTTTCCCAGATATATGAAAAATAACAGATCAGATTTGACCCTTTAGCCATGATACGGCTACTGATTTAAAGGGAAAACTTTGAATTTAAATCAATATTAGTCCCCCTTTTTTTTTTTTTTAGTCGACATTATGTCGCCTATTGATACCTCCGCACTGTTGGTAGCTCCTTGATTATTTCTAAACTATAAAAGATTTGAATCAATATTTTTTAAAAAATGATTATTTCTAAACTATAAAAGACTTAGATCAATATTTTTTAAAAATGACTGTTTTTAAACTATAAAAGACTTAAATCAATATTTTTTAAAAATGATTATTTATAAACTATAAAAGACTTAAATTAACATTTTTAAAAAATGATTATTTCTAAACTATAAAAGAATGAAGTTAACATTTTTTTAAAATTCTACGCATTAATTTTTGCTGCTTTGATTGGACTAAGATTTTTTATTAGTAGTAAATGCTTGTTTCTCTGTCAGTTTTTGTACCTAAGGTAACTTTACATGTATCTTTTTATGTAGTACTTTTGATATTCTTAAAAGCCAGCCCAACAAAAATTTAATTGCCCACGGCAATAGCAGAAATAGTGTCTTTTTATCTCAGATCATGTGAAGAAAAAGATTTACGCTGCTATTTTTGCTACCTTTTTTTTTTCTTGGAATACTATCAGAATTTAAATGCGTTGCCTAAATAATGTCTTTTTGAGGAATTTCTCTCTTTTTATTTAACTTTTTTTTCTATAATTACACGCAGACGAATAGGAAAAATAAAGACGTTATTTTTTTTTTCTTCTAATAACTCGATAAAAATAAATTCTACTAATATATACACTGACGGAAACTAAAATTCAACTCTTTGAAGGACGATGTAGAGATGGACCTGTGTAGAATATGTACATTATTGCAGTTGATAGATAATAGGAATAAATAAGTTTTCGTGACATAATAGCTAACGTGCTGGACTGTGGCTTCGAAGTATACGAGTTCGAACTCCAGTTGCACAATTGCGTTCACTTTCGGACTAATGCCCTTGGGAGAGGTATGAAGTTCTTATCCTTCCCGCTGTGGATTAAATAGAATCACTTCTGTTCTTCTTCAAGGCTGGCTTTGGCATAAGATAACCCACGAAGATTGATATGTTATTAAATAAAGAAACTGAAACCTGAATAAATATCTTAAGTCTTCTGGTGAACTAATGTATCGCGAGAGAGTATTCGCCTTCTTTGCGATCCTATCCACACGACAGAACAATCCTTTTTCAACGCTCAAATTGATATAATAAAAACTGAAATCGCACTTATAACTTACTCTCTACATCTTTCAATCGCTTCTTCGGAGAGAGTCTTTGTGGTGCTATCGCTAACATGCTAGACTACGACCTCGAAGTAAATGAGTTTAAACTCCAGTCGCGCTATTACATTTACTTTCGGTCTAGTACCCTTGGGGAAAGGCATGAACCTCCTTATCCCTCCACCTATGGGTTAAATTGTATCACTGCTGTTCTTTTGCAAGGTTGGTTTTGATTACCCATGAAGGTTGATAGTCCATTAAATAAAGAAACCAAATCAATCTATTGTCTTTAGACATTTTATTCATTTATAAAACCAATTGTTCTCGAAGTGTTGTTGGTAAAGCTGCTGATTCTGATAAACATGTTACCCAGTGGCAAAATGAGACACGAGTTCGAATCTTACAGAGAGCTTATCCTTTATTATCGTCTCTGTTACGCACTGTTCTTCGCTGGTTTATTTCCGAGTTTATCAACGAAGAAAGTGCCCGTGGTGTAGTCGTTATCGTCGTAGAAAATGGACACGGCGACTCGAGTTCAGATCCTGGACGAGACTGATTGCATTTCACATAGCACTAATACCATTGGGAAAGGTATGAATCCAATTATTCTCCCTCCGGCTATGGGTTAATAGTAGGGCAGACTAGGTTCTTCAGTCTTGGTGCGGCAACTAGTCTAGGAGAAGGAAAACTCTGAATTCAAACCTGTTAAACTCCGCTTAAAAAAATTGACCTTGTGTCATATCCTGCCCGAGCGGAGGGGTTGGTAAATAGTATCAACGAAGAAAAATTATTTGTTGACAATAAATGCTTCTTAACTTATATTTTTTTTATAAAATTCCATTTTCTTTGAGCCTTTCTTGTGGTAATTCTTCGAGATGGTATTCCCATTACAAGTTTTCAGCTCTTACCTACATTTGTCAGGGTTTTGTCTTTGACAGTGAGTAAATTTTACTCAATTTTCATTTCTTTTTCTGGTAGATTTTGGACGACCAGAACTCATATTCCTAAAAGTAGAGATAGGTTTTTCGAAATGTTGGACAATTCTCTTCACAATGGACAAGGATGTCTGTATGTTTTCACAATTTAAGATATCAAAAATCTGTTTATATAACATCTCATAATTCTGTTTTAAATCTTTTTCAGAGGGTGGAGAACGTTTTTTCTTCGGTGACATTTTCAATTTAAACAGTTGGTATTTTATTACAAGTTCTGAAAATTGGCAAAAATTCCAAATTTTATCAGAAAAGTACTTTTTTTATGAAGCAAAAATAACTCGGGCCTTTTTTTTTTTTTTTGCCCGTCGGTGTAGGTGACCAATGATGAATATTTGATGCCGTAATTAATCTGAGGCCTTCATGCCTGATCAAGCAAAACTCAGTAAATTCTGTTTTTGGCACCACTTCGTGGTATAAGGATCAGAAAACTAGTCTTGCAGATCAATTACAACTGTTCGATCCTAAAGAGATACCTGTTGTGATATGCAAGGTACTGTTGTGATATGCAAGGTAAGCACTAATTCATTGCTAATCAAGCTTATATTTGTCTTTGCTTCCCACCAGACAGGACTTGATATAAGGCCAAATGACCCGAAGGTCGGATTATAGTGAGGGTTAGGGGAGGAGAAGGTCGGACCCAAGCCGAGATTCGAACTCTGCTGGTCTATGCTGATCGGCCCACTTAGTGATGTCTGAGCCTGATGAGTCTAGCATGACATGGACTCAAACAAAAGTCAAGGCACAGATGCCAGATTATAGCTTAAACTGGACAGTGAGGTCCACTGCAAAACAAGAGTGTCAATAATGCAGCTCACTCACCCGAAGGTGACCCATCCGAAGCCGGTGGCCTTTCGGCCTCGAGTCTGTCATGGAGCATTGAGCGTCCGACACGGATGCCAGACAGGACACAGAAGAGCCTCTGAGCGAAGCTAGTGGCTAATCAAACTTATATTTGTCTCTGCTTCCCACCATACAGGAACTGACACAAGGTTAAATGACCCGAAGGTCGGATTATAGTGAGGGTTAGGTCGAACCCGAGGCTCGAGCCCTGCAGGTCCATGCTGGTCATCTGCTCACTTGGTGCAATGTGAGCCGATACTGGTGGCTAATCATGCTGGTATTTGTCGTACGCCCCACCAAGTATACAAGTGTGGCACAAGGCCTTTTTAGGTGAGTCCAGGCGCAGGACCGAAGCCCACACGCGTCCGGCAGTCCCCAAAATGCCTCGGGCCCCGTCGTCATTCCCCTAAAAAGGGGTGCCACAGGCGCCAGGCAACAAACCTAAGCCTTCCCACGAGGGTAAAAACCTGGGCGGACGGCCCCCTGAGGCTCGAGGAAATTAACCATCCCACATAAATGCCAGACAGTCCCTGAAAAGCCTCCGTATGAAGCAAAGGCTGATCACGCTTCCCAGTTATTCTCAGTGAAAGACTTATATAAGCTCTCTCTTACACTGATGCCAATTAAGCAAATTCTTTCGCCAGTATCACTACAATACCCCATTCTTTTAAATGTGCCGTCAAATCTTAGCTATATTTTTTTCTTTTTTTTTTTTACTTGTTTGTTTTCTTTATGATTAGGAATTAATTGTCTATAAAATTTACAAAACTTCAACTAGTTTGATAAAGAGGCTTCAGCTTAACTCCGGTGATCTTACTGGAACCAGTGTTTTAAGTGTAACTTGATTGAAATTCAAAAAATAAGTTTTGCTTAGATTTGGCCTAAGAGAATGGCGCACTTCGTCAGGATCGAAGTTATAACTCAGTTGTAATTGATCTGCAAGACTAGTTTTCTGATCCTTATTCCACGAAGTGGTGCCAAAAACCGAATTTACTAAGTTTTGCTTGGTTAGGCATGAAGGTCTCAGATTACTTACGGCACCTGCTGTCTGTAAGTAGTCACCCACACTGATGGGCAAAAAAATGAGCCAGGGTTGTTTTTTGCTACTTTTTTAAAATTTCACTTTAGTAATTAAATTTGAGATTTTTGATAATTTTTTGTCTATTTTCATAACTTAATTGTTATGAATTACTTTCGGTTTAAATTGAAAATGTCACTGAAGAGGAAATGTCTTCAACTTAATCAAAAAATTAAAACCAGAATTATAAGAATGAGGCAAAAAGAAAAGAACAATGCAGACAAAAGAAAATTCACAACATGATATCATAAAACAGATTATTTTATAGACTAAACAACTAAACAAAAACAATACAAGTTAGAAAAATGTTTGAATATTGTTTGTTATGTATTCATGTGTGTGGGTGTGTCTTATACAAATAT
The DNA here is from genome assembly GCA_963585895.1 of Sepioteuthis lessoniana. Lineage (NCBI taxonomy): Eukaryota > Metazoa > Mollusca > Cephalopoda > Myopsida > Loliginidae > Sepioteuthis > Sepioteuthis lessoniana. Next base: position 108,467,590 of record OY757912.1, on the reverse strand, counting down.
AACGCGAATGTAAGTGCGTGCTGTTCGAACATGTCTGTTTGTAAGTGCGCTAAGAAACTAAAAAGTACGGAGAAGCGAATTATTCGTCTGGTTGCTAACTAAACGTGTGCATCTGTATCATTTCAACGTCCGTGAAAGTTCTGAATATCGAAGTGTGGCATGGCCAAATGGGTAGAGTGTTTACTAATGGTCCGAGAGACCTGGGTTCAACCCCAGGTCGCGTCAGACCAATGACATTAAAAATGGTACGTGATATCTCCTTTCTTAGCAATCAGCAATATAAGGTACGTATCAAGGGTAAAGTGGAGCAATCCAGGGAAAGGAGTAGCGCCCACCCCTACACCTCGGTGTAATAGCTATTGAAAAGGGAGCCTTCTGGTCGGCTACGGTCGCCAACTTTTTTTTATGGTAATGAATGTATTTTTGCTGGCTCCCATTTTAGGCTGCGTCTCTGAAATAGTACGTGGCGAAATGTCTGAAGGCTGTACGAGCGCGTGAGAGAGTAAAACTATCCAGTTGTCTAGAGCTTGGTGTCACTAGCCGGGGAGAGCAAACAATGAGTGAGTGTCTAGCTGAGAGACAGATGTGAGAGAGAGAAAGCTTTCGAAGGCACAGAGTATAGAGGTATCCATGTTACGTGACCGGCTCCAAAAGCAAACGGACAAATTCAAAATGCGCGTATGTAGTAGAAAGCACGGCACGTGACTACTTTGTCCGTTCAGGTTCCCGAAACTATTTGATTTACCGACGTCCCACTACTTTTGTTACAGGAACGGGTGAGTCTTCGATCCTATTTTTCTTGAATTTTTCTGCTTATCGCGGGACATTTTAAAAAATATAGGGGTGTAAATCCTATACTGCTTCAAGAAAAATGGGTTTTACTCATCCAAACGCTACCATGAAAAGAGATGACCAACAAATAAAATTTTCTGCTTTCAACGATAAAAAAATACTTGCCTAAAGTGCTCAAAACTATTTATGGGAAGACAACCGCGAAGCACACTCACAATAAAAAAAGGAATTATGTCAAAAATATGTGCTTATGAATCATTGTCATCAAAAAGAATGACAAGGACAAACTGTATTTTCCGCAGAATATTGTAATTTTTATACAAAGTGATTTCAGTGCATAATATGATCATAAGGGTCAAAATTTTGTCTTTATAGTGATCGGGAACATTTTATAAGATCAGTAAAAAGATTTTTGCCAGAATATCTAAAAGCAAAAGTTAAACATGGAAATCGAAGAATGATGGTGAAGGCTACTTTCTCGTCTTCTGGGGTTGATGAACAAACTCGATACCACAAGCATACTATTACAAAAGAATACATTAATATTCTTAAGAAAGAACGACTATCAACAATTGAAAAGATGTTCTTTTCGGTAAATCGAGCGGATATTATTTTTCAACATGATAACGTACCTACTCAAACAGCTAAATTGATTAAATAAAACTGGTTTTCTCTAAACTTATTTCGAGTAATGTTCCAGATTTAAATCCCATTGAAGATATTTGGAGTCCGTTTTCTTGTGAAGATAAACAGTGCGAAGTAATCAAGAAAGAGTGGCAAACATTTCTATTAAATAAAATAAGAAGGTGAAAAATGGCATGCCTAAAAGAATTGTTTGTTGTTGTTAGCGACTGTAGTCGAGGGCGACCAGAAGGCTCTTTTTTCAATAGCTACTACTCCGAGGTATGGGGGAGGGCGCTACGCCTTTCGCTGAATTGCTCCACTTTACCCTTGATACGTACTTTATATTGCTGAGTATTAAGCAAGGAAGTATCAAGTACCATTTTTAAAGTCTTTGGTATGATGCAACCTAGGATTGAACCTAGGTCTCCCGGACCATTGGCGAACACTCTACCCACCAGACCAAAATATCCCATGGTAAATCTATCCCATATTTAAAAGGGCCGAATATGTTTATATATTAAATTCTTATTTTGTATTTTTCTCACTAATTTTAATTGTCTTCAGTAAAACGATAAATATGACACAGGTTATTTGCGTTTTGCGCACGAGCGTATTAAGTAATTGTCTACGATTTTAATTTTTTGAAAAATCTATCTAAATAAAAAAATAAATTTTGATTTAATCTAGAATTATTCCGTTTAAAATTAGGGAACACAAGTTAGAGGAAGATTCACACTCTCCAAGTCTCGTTATATAACAATCAATTGACTGGTCTGTTAAATTGGCGCTAAAAAAACCTTTTTTGTTTGTTGCTTCATTATTAAACCCCGACAACAATTAAGAAAATAAGTTCTATGATGAAAGCGACTTCTGAGTTTAGAAAAAAAATCTCCTCCAAATAAAAGAGCTCAAATCAATAATTTTATCGCTGCTGGAATTGTCTATAACTGCTTATTAACCCCAATACGTTACTTTGATTTAGGTCCATAACATTTTTATTCGGCGATTAGTTATCTCCCTTGAGCTTAAAAATGTGAAAACAAAATGGTAGAATATGCCTAGAAATATCGGTATTAAGTCTAGATTAATCCAACAAGTCATTTATAGGAATTAAAAGATGTATTTGATGTTTGAGATTCTATTGTTATTAACCACTGATAGATATATTTTTTAGCTGATTTTTTTAATCGCAACTCATTCAGGCCGTTATTTTCACAACATTTAGGATCAGCGCATATTGGATACAATATATATATATATATATATATATATATATATATATATATATATATATATATATATATACAATGAATTTTAAGGGAATAGTTTGTCGTTAACATTATTTCTAAGCGAGCTAGAGCTCATTCGTTTGCACTCAGTTAAATTTTTACAAGAATTATCATTCAACACTAATAATTCCAGTAAATATTAATCATTTGTTTGCACATAGTTAAATGGTTTCAAGTAATGCAACCAACTGCTGATAATTCTATTCAATATTAATCATTTCTTTGCATATATTTGAATAGTTTCTAATATTATTATATAACATTAGTAATTCTATTCATCAATTATTCCTATCTAATACAAACAACGCACAGCTGTATGGTTTCATGATAACCTGATTAAATGATTGATAAGTTCTATTTGACCCATAACAGGTACTATCACTCCGAGTTAGGGTGGGCCTGGGAGTAATGGCAACAAAAGGGTATTCTTCATTCCCTAAACTCCAGAACTGGAGCCTAACAATCAGATGCAGTTTAATATCATGCACCGGAAACGGTTTCAAGTATTCCTAACACTAATCATCATCATCATGTCGTGCCACTAGCACGGATATCCCTGACCTTCTCTCGCCACTTCTCCCTATCGTTCATCGCCTCTGGCAGGTCTTCAGGGCTACATCCCGTATCCTCACATAGCTGCTGTATGTATGTTCGAGCTGGTCGTCCTGCTTTTGCTCGGCCATATGTGGGGGTCCATAGGAGTACATCACTTATGAGCTCGTCCCTGATTCTCCAGCAGTGTCCTGCATGTCTGGTTCGTCTAACTTGGATAGTTTTTGTGATCGGGGGCAGGTGGCCGTATAGTTGGTGCCTTGTGGGGTGTTGCCGCCAGGACTTGTTCAATATTGCTTGCAGCATTCTTATGTTAATTCCCGTCTAGCTTCTTCTCCAGCCGTTTTGTTTGCGTCCAAGTAGTGCATCCATTTAGCAATATCGATACGACTGCTGCCTGGAAGAAACTGCGTTTCATTTTAATTCTGTTTAATATTGATCATTTGTTTGCACACAGTTAAATGGTTTCAACTGTTGCAATCTCAGTGCAACTGACTCTCAGTCATCGCCTTTTAGCAACTTTAAGATAAAATAGGATTAGGAACTTGTTGGACAATTTAAAGAATACGTTCGGAACAATCATATAGAGGCAAGGGCTTGACATGACCAGCTAGTTGATTGGATCGAGCCTCACAAGCCCAGTAAGGGCCCAAATGGACTGTTACAGATGAAGTGGCCACTTTAGCTGCCAGTTCACATAGTGCTTAGCCACCAATATCCCGTACTTAACCATTATATGTCACCACCAACCATGAACAAGTGGTCTCGTTGATATGGAGACTTACTCCTTTGCAGAGGTACGGGCGATGTTTTCCACAGCCCCACCCGATAGATCGAATATATATATATATGTGTGTGTGTGTGTGTGTGTGTGTGTGTGTGGTTTACTATGTTTACAGATAAAAGCGAATGCCGTAACTTAATGCAAAAAGAGTATAAGTCTAGACACGATTGGGTGGAGAAAGTGATCCACTGGGAATTGTGCAAGAAGTTTAAATTTGACTATACGAACAAATGGTATATGCACAACCCAGAATCCGTCCTAGAAAATGAGACGCACAATATTATCAAGGATTTTGAGATACTAACGGATCACCAAATTTTGGCCAGACGACCATACCTAGTGAAAGTCAACAAAAAAAGAGAACCTGCCGAATAGTAAACTTTGTCGTTCCGGCTGACCACAGGGTAAAACTGAAAGAAAGCGAAAAGAGAGACAAGTGCATGGACCTTGCTAGGAAACTGAAAAAACTATTGAACATGAAAGTGACGGTGATACCAATAGTAATTGGCGTGCTCGGTATAGTCACCAAAGGATTGATACAGGAATTGGAGAATTTGGAGATAAGAGGATGAGTGGGGGGGGCATCCAAACTACAACATTGTTAAAATCGTCCAGAATGCTAAGAAGAGTCCTGGAAACTTGAGAAGACTTGCTGTCACTCAGTCTCCAGTAAAATACCATCAGCTAACGCTGGTGTGAAAAACTCTCAAAAGAGTAACAATAACAATAATTTGAAAAACTCTCAAAAGAGTAATAATAAAAATAAAGAGAACTTATCGTCCAGTGGATTTTGCCGTTCCAGCTGACCACTGAATGAAAATAAAAGAAAACAAAAAAATGACAAGTACTGAGACCTGGCCAGAAAACTGAGAAAACTGTGGGACATGAGGGTGATGGTGATACCAGTTGTAATTGGCAGACTTGGAACCGTCCCTAAAGGTTTGCGAAGAGACTGGATTAGTTGAAAATCGAAATTGAGAATCGAAACCATCCAGACTACAGTATGGTTAAGATCAACTTGAATACTCAGCATAGTCCTCTAGACCAAGGATGACTTGCTGTCACTCAGACTCTTGTGAAATCCCACTCGCCAAAGTCTGGTGAAGAACACACATAGAGTGAAATAATAATAATAATTCTAAAACTCTGGTAAAGAGACTGGAGAAACTAGTGATTTGCGGTAGAATTGAAGCTATCTAGACCACAGCACAGCTGAAATCGGATTGAATACGTAGAAGAGTCATTGGGAGTTAATGAGATTTACTGTCACTCAGATTTCAGTTAGAACCGCCAATTATTTCGGGTGTGAAGAAATTCGTAAATTAATTAATTGATTTATAATAATAAGAAAACTTGTCACCAGATGGATTTTGCCGTTTCAATGAATAATTGATTGAAAATAAAAGAGAGTGAAAAACTGAACAAATACCTAGATCTTGCTAGGGAGCTGAAGAAGCTGTGGAACATAACTGTGATACCAATCGTGATAAGAGCCCTTGGAATAGTCCCTAAGATCCAAGGGAAAAAAGACTGGATGAATTGGAAATCAAAAGAAACGTGACCATCTCGATCATAGCACTTCTGAGATCGGCTAAGATACTTGGTAGAGTCCTGGATAGCCGAAGAAATTTGCTGTCATTCAGACCTCCATAAAAACTACCAATTATTAAAAGTTTGAAAAATTTGTTGAGAAATAATAGCAATAATAATAATAATAATAATAATAATAATAATAATAATAATAATAATCAACAAAAAAAAGAATATCTGCAAAATTGTTCGACTTTGCTGTCTCGGCTGACCACTGAATAAAACTGAAAGAATGTGAAAAGAGAGATAAGTACCTCGACCTTGCTACAGAATTGAAAAAACAATGGAACATGAAGGTGACAATTATATCAATTGTGATTGGTGCTTTTGTCACGGTAACTAAAGGATTATTAAAGAGCCTGGAAGATTTGGAAGTTGGCGGCCGAGTGGAGACCATCCAAACAACAGCATTATTGAAAACGGCCTGAATACTGAGAAGAGTCCTGGAGACTTGAGGAGACTTGCTGTCACTCAATCTCCAGTGAAAGACCATCAGCTTACGCTGATGTGAAAAACTCAAATGAGTATTAATAGTAATAATAATAATAATTAGTGCGTTTGGAACAGTCCCTAAAGGGTTGGTAAAAAGGACTGGAAGACTTAGACATCAGAGAACAAGAGGAGACCATCCAAACTACAGTATTATTAAGATCGGCTTGAATACTGAGAAGAGTCCTGGAGACTTGAGGAGACTTGCTGTCACTTAGACTGCAGTGAAAACCTAACAGCTAACGCTGGTGTGAAAAACTCTCAAAAGAGTAACAATAATAGTGATAGTTAACAAGAAAAAAAATTGTCATCTTGTTGAAAACAAAAAAAAAGAGAAAGATATACAGATATTTCGATTTTGTTAAAGACCTAAAAAAGACTGTGGAACATAAAGGTGACAGTGGTACCAACTGGAACGATCTCCAAAGGCCCGGAGAAGGGACAGGGGCAATTGAAATTCAGAGGAAGAATCAAAACTATCCAGACTATAACATTAAGATCAGCTAGAATACTCAGTAAGAGTCCTGGAGACCTTAGGAGACTTGTTGTCACTCAGATTCAAGTGAAAGCCCACCAACTAACGCTAGTGTGAAAAACTCGCAAATAAAATAATAATGATGATAATAATTACAAACGGATCATCTAATCTCGGCCAGACGACCAAACCTTGTGATAGCCAAAAAATATCACCGAATAGTGGACTTTGCTGTTCCATAGAGTAAAACTGAAAGAAAGGATCTTGCTAGAGAATTGAAAAAACTAAGGAACATGAAAGTGACGGTAATACCAAGTATAGTCACCTAAGGATTGGTACAGGGACTGGAGGATTTGGAAATAAGAGGACGAGTGGGGGCCATCCTAAATATACAGCATTATTGAAATCGGCCAGAAAACTAAGAAGAGTCCCGGAAACTTGAGGAAACTTGCTGTCACTTAGATTCCAGTAGAAACCCATCAGCGAACGCTGGTGTGAAAAATTCTCAAAAGTGTAAAATGATAAATATAATTCTCAGGGATTTTGAGATAAAAACGGATCACCTAATCCCGGCCAGACGACCAGACCTAACGATAGCAAAAAAAAAGAGAACATGCCGAATAGTGGATTTTGCCGTCGTAGAGATTTACAAGGTGTAAAATAATAATGATAGTTGGAGCCCTTGGAAAAGTCTCCATGAACCTGTAAAAGAGATTAGAAAACTGGAAATCAGATTCAGAATCGACACCATCTAGACCACAGCATTGTCACAATCAGCTAGAATACTTAGAAGAGTTCTGGAAACCTGAGAAGACTTGTTATCCCGCAGACTTCAGAGGAAAACGACCTGTTAGAGCTGTTTGTAAAAAGGTGAAGAGAATAAAATAATAATAATTGAAAATATTCATATAAAAATTAGATGTTAAAATATCTTCATCTGGCCCTAGTGTATTCACGAAGTCGTTTACTGTGTCAATTGTCTGCTAAGATAGTGTGCTAACCATTGCTCCATGCAAGGAGAGAATGGGTAACTGTAATTATTTGTGTGTAAGACGCTCTACTTTTCTAGATTTTTAGCCGAAAATTTAGCGGTGAGTTTTATACACGCGATTTTTTTCGATCAAGTGCATCGCCATATTCAAGAAGGTACGACCGAAAGTAAGTTATATATGTATGGTCCAAACTAAGTTGTGAGCAATAAAACACTTCTGTTTTATACTTCTGTAGAGAAATAGCTATTGGAATGTGTGTTTGTTTATAATTTGGGGGGGGTCTTTTTTTTTTTTTTTGAGAACTTCTTTTCTCCGAAATTTTGTGTGAATGTCTTCGCTTTTGCTCTAAATAATACACAAATTTTGCGTTTCAAAATATATAAACTATAAGTTTTTTTACCTATAGTCGATAAAAACCAGATAAAATGTCGAACAAATGTTTAAATTAATTTAGATTTAGCTGCTACAAATTTCAACTTGTCGATGCGTATTATACACGAGTGTTTTGGTTTTTGTTTTGTTTTGGGTTTGTTTTTATTTATTTTTATTGTTTTGTTTTTTTGTTTTGTTTTTTTTTTTTTCGAATTTCGTCGCCGAAAATTAGAGGCACCTATTAAACACGAATTCATGTCATACACGACTAATTACGGTATTCAGTCCAGCTTAGGCTGTCACACGGACACAGTTGTGAGTTACCCTATGAGGATCGATCAGACTATACAAGCGAAAAGGTCTGTGACCCGAGTTTATTAACCGTTGCTCAAGGCACAAATTTACCTCCTACCCATCCACTAAAGCCATTGTCACCCTTTAGCCCTTCATAGCAGTCTGACTAAGAGAAAATTACTCTGATAGAAAGCACCTACAGCTTAGCAGTCGCCATATCTTGTCCCGAGCCCCACGAGAAATGGGGAAGGCTAGGTGCCCCGGCTCCATAAAAGCTTACAATTGCATCAGAAATAATGAATGAACAAAGCCTATCTAGTTCAAAATGGAGACAAGACATAAAAATCCTCGTCGTAGTAGGGGTCCTACAACGACGAGGATTTTTATTCGAGTTGGCATGACCAATCGGATGGAGGCATTTCGGCGTCAAATCAGTTTTAGCGTCCGCCCATTTGGCGACAGATGTTATGACGTTAAGACAATTCTTTTTCTTAGTTAATCTGTCTTAATCTACGAAAATTACAACATATGTGTTATTTTTAAGGAAAAAAAGTTATTTCTAAATTCCAGCATAATGCTTGCCCCAATTATGATTTTGATTTTATATATATATTATTTATATTTAGCATTATATCTGTACTTGATCATTTTTAAGTAAGCAATGAAACTTGTTGGTTTGTTTTTTTCTGGTTAACAGCGTATCAACTTCTAATGGGTTATCTAATGCCAAAATTTAATTCACTTGTAAATGTTTAATTGTAATAAAGATATTTTCAATGCTCAATTGTTTCTAAGGATTTTTGATTACACTTTTTGTCTTCAATCATTTGATTGCATACATTAGTATGGTTTCAAGTATTCCTATCTAATACTAATAATTTCAGGCTTTCAGCAACTGAGATCCTATCCTATATACAATTTGAGGCCATTCTCTAAAAAACTATTGGTTGAAAAAATTATTTTTTATATTAATGTTAATGCTAAAGAAAAAAATTATATACATATATATATATACATGCTCCCCGCCCATTGGGTTGAGCATTCGAGTTGGGGAAATTTGCCGACTGCCACATTAGGTGAAACACAATAGCTCTTCGCAAGAAACGAGCACTCCCGTTAGCCGATAACGTATATGTAAAAAGTTATATGAAAAAGATTCCTTCACTAACGCAGATATTGACTATGGCTATGGGGTGAGATATCCGACTGACGTAAAAGTCAACCGAGTTTCGATCTTAGCTTGAAGCATCTCGTAGGTCTAACCATACTGAAGAGTTTTGATACAATGAAAGAGTCTCTCAGTAGATGAATATATATATATACTCGTAATGTAATGGTTACCGTCAAAGAAAATGGACACGCCGACCCAAGTTCAAATCCTGTATGAGATTGTTTACACTTCACGTCTCGATGATACCTTTAGGAAAGGTATGAATCCAATTATTCTCCCTCCAGATATGGTTAAATAGTCAGATAGAATGTCTTGGAGAAGGAAAACTCTGAATCCGAACCGGTTAAATTCCGCTTAAAATTGACCTTGTGTCGAATCCTGCTCTTGCAAAGGGGTTATATATATATATATATATATATCATTTTAGATGAATTAGTCTTAAAGAATAAAAGCTAATGATAGAATAAAGATATATTTTTAAAAATGAGGCCACGATGATGTCTGGCCCGTTTAGCTTATAGATAAGTCTTATAATGAATTTTTTTTTTCGCAATGAAATAGTTTAAAGTAACTATTTCTATTTGTACAAATCGATACTGCTGTATAGATGCACTACTTGGATGCTAACTAAACGGCTGGAGAAGAAGCTGGACGGCAATTACACAAGAATGTTGAGAGCAATATTGAACAAGTCCTGGCGGCAACACCCAACAAGGCACCAACTATATGGCCACCTACCTCCCATTACGAAAAAACTATCCAAGTTAGACGAACCAGACATGCAGGACACTGCTGGAGAAGCAGGGACGAGCTCATAAGTGATGTACTCCTATGGACCCCCACATATGGCCGAGCAAAAGCAGGACGACCAGCGCGAACATAGATACAGTAGCTATGTAAGGATACGGGATGTAGCCCTGAAGACCTGCCGGAGGAAATGAACGATAGGGAGAAGTGGCGAGAGAGGGTCAGGGATATCCGTGCAAGCGGAATGACATGATCATGATGATGATTTCTATCTAATAATAATCACTGGTTTGCAAATTTTAATAGGATTTTTACTGGGAAAAAAAGTTTACCCAGTCGGCTGGAGTTGTAAAATACACCGACTGCCTCTCTGCAGAGGGGTAAGACATCCCCAACGAGTGTCCAAGATATGACACTAAGCAATCTGATGGTGAGGCTCCAGTGATGCTGGAACTTTGAGGAATGCGGAATACCCCTTCATTACCATCGCTCCCAGGTCCACTCTGGCTCGGAGTGGTAGCATCTGATAGAGCCCAATCTATGGATTAAATAGAACTAACTGCATACTAATGCTAAACTGAATTGTTTGAATTAGAAATTTTTGACTAAATTGAATAGCTTGAAATAGAAATGTTTTTGACAAACTGTGTACTTACATTTAAACTGCGTGCTTCAGCGAAAGGGAATTGTTTGAAATGGAATTGTTTTTGACATTGAAACTCTACTTACACTAAACTGAATTGTTTAATATAGAACTGTTTTCACATTTAACTGTGTGTAAAGAAAATTTATTCTTATAGTAAACTGAATTGGCTGAATTAGAACTGTTTGAATAAACTGATTAGCTTGAAATAGAAACTATCTACTCATGCTAAACTGAACTGCTTGAAATAAAACTGTTTTTTAACATTGAAACTGTACTTATACTAAACTAAATAGTTTGACTAAGAATTGTTTGACTAAACTGAATTGGTTGAAAGAGAATTTTTTTTGACAAACTGTGAACTCATACTAAACTGAATTGTTTGAAATAGAACTGGCTATTTGTATAAAAATGGATTTGGCGTTATATAACCTACAAAGGTTGATATGCCATAAAACCCAACCAACCAACAAAAAAAGAAGTTATTTTCAAATTCAAGTATAATACTAGCCCCATTTATATATATATATATATATATATATATATATATATATATATATATATATATCATTATACCCGTACTTGATCATTTTTAAAGTTATGAGGATCCTTAAATAAGTTTCCAGACTTTTTTCGTATGGGCACTTTTATTGATAGTACACACATGAAACTCTAGTCCCTTTCGAAGTAATCTCCTCCGGCTGCAATGCACTTATTGTACCGTTCCAACGACTTCTGCAAGGCTCCATGGAAGGCCTCTTGAGTAAGCATGTCAATGACCTTCGTCACAGCCTCTTTCATCTCCTCAATCGTCTCATAACAACAGCCTCTGAACTTAGGGAATAACCAAAAGTCACAGGGAGCAAGGTCTGGACTATAGGGAGACGAAGGAACTGTCTTGATGCCCATCTTGGTCAAATAGTCTGTGACAAGTATGGCGTTGTGGACAGGTGCATTGTCCTGGTGGAAATGCCACTGACCCGATTTGAAGAGTGCAGGCCTCTTCCCTAGGAATCTCTTCCTGAACTCCCTTAAAACCTCAACATAGTAACCCTAACCTTAACCCTAACCCTTTGGCCAATCAACTCTGATGTATTGACTTCCTTACTCCTCCTACAACTCTCACAGACTCCCTGTCTTCCTTGAATCTCTTATGCCACTCAAAAACTAATGCTTGATTCATGCAAGATGGTCGAAAAGCAGTCTGAAGCATTCCATACGTTTCTGTGGCATTTTTTCCAAGTTCAAAACAGAATTTTATTGCATATCGTTCTTCTAAAGTGTCAGATTGCATTTTTGAAATTCACCAGCTGTGACAATCAGGCTTTTGTAGGTTGTTTAAGCGAGACTCCTTTTGAAGATGCAGATCTGCTTTTAAAAAATGTTTGCCGTCAATGTAAATACACAGTTCTCAAATAAACGTTTGTAACGCTATGTTACCATAGAGACACGTGTAAAGAGTCAAGGAGTGTAGCACAAGGCCTTAAGTTTCTGTCGGACCTCCAATGTAACCTCGCCGTGAGAAAAAGTTACAAACACACAAAATACGTCTGCTTGTTCGTTTGACATGAAGTTTATTAGACTACACCACTAAGTAGTCACTGAAGAAAGAGTAAACAGTATGAACCGAGTCAACCGCTTTAGATTGACAGAGAGAAATAAAAAATAAAACGTCGCAAAATGAGAAAACAGACACAGACCTTGATATTTTTTTCTGTTGCAGTTCTCGCACGTGCTTGCTCGGGGTTCCGTCAAAACAGATCCGTGGCTGGTGTCCAATTGCCTTTTTCTTCCTGTTTTCCATCTCACGCCCACTTTGACGGCCCCTCTGCCTGAGTTTCCTACAGCCAATCACAGCATGTAGCCAATTTGCTTCTGATACATTTCTGTTTTTAACCGGTGCATCCACTGCTATCCCGAGCAAGACGTAGGGAACCCCCCCGTTCACCTTCCTATTTGCTTCTCTCCCGCCGTCGTGCCTCTCTCTCTCTCTCTCTCTCTCTCTCTCTCTCTCTCTCCGTCCCACCGCCTCGAATCTCTTTCTCTTTCTCATCCATGTCCCTTCTTTTACACCGTCCTGCAGGTGACCTCTAAATCTAACAAGGAAACAACTTACTACTAAAACAATCAACCGAAATCCCAAATGATATTATATCAGTAGTTGTTTTCTGCTGATGACGAAACAGTGTTTAACTCCGAAGATGCGGTCGATAATTTCTTTCGGCATACTGTGCAAATCTTTTTACCAGGAATCAGCTTCTTTTTTTCTTGTTGTTTGTTTTGTTTTGTTTTATTCTCTTTTTTTTTTTTTCAAGTCTTGTGATATGACCCTTAAATGTTTTCTAATCTTTTGTTGATTAATTTTAAAAGAATCACATGTATTTTCCTGTAGGTGTTGTGCTTATGCCTCCATTTTGATTCAGTACGTCAAAGACACTTAATGTTTCAACGAGAATTTATAGTTTGAGATTATTTAGTCTAAGAAAAGGTTATTCAATACAGAAATTTGATTCACTTGTTAATGTTTTATTGTAATAATAATATTTCCAATGTTTCATTGTTTCTAATTTTCATTTTTTTTATTTCGCTTTTTTGTCTATAATCAGGACGTTTGCACACATTTTTATGGCTTCAAAAAAAAAGAAAAGAAAAAAAAATGATGAAATTAATATCCCCACCCCACCCCCTGACTAGAACAGTAGACCGTCTCCAAAACTACCAAAAATTCAGTAGTAAATAAACGTTAAAAGGGAGAGGAAGGATTTGAACTCACGTGCCAACTGAGGAAAATGTTTCAATATTGGTCAGTATGTCTTTAAGTCCTATTAATTTAAAATGCTTAATTCTACAAAATGTTATGCTGTATTTTTGTTTGTAAAATAATGCTTAAACTATGCGTTTTAAATGTAAAGACACGCTTACTCTACTATAAACCCAAATTGATTATAAGACTCTGTCCAATTGTCAGCGAACACGGCAAAACGTTTTTGAATCTCTTCTATAATATAATTCAAAAATTCTTAAAGAAAGCCCTAACAGTAGTTTAGAAGAAAAGGTAAAAGCCTAAAACACCCCAAAAAAAAATAGTCATTTGTAAAAGCTCTATAATTCCTGAAACCTCCTCGGTTCCCAACGGTAGTATAGAAGAAAAAACTAAAAAGCCTAGGAAAATGTCCCAATACCGCCAAAAAAAAATTCAGTATCAGTGAAAGTCTGACGAAAGTACCTTAATCTTGGACTTGAACTAAGTTAAAACTTAAGAAAACTTAAATAAAAATTACCCCCCCCTTTTTTTCTTTTTACATACACATGGGAAGCAGCATGATGTACGTAAAGGTATTTGAATAAACCCATGGACGACCAAACTCAATACCTAAACAGGTCCTGGACGTGAGTTTGACGACTTTACGCTCAGGATCGTTAGTTCGATCGGGGAACTACTGCTGCTCCTCTATAAGAGTGGCTTCTATAGAAGAGAATAAAACAGCCATCGAAAGATAACAATGACCCACACTCAAACCACATACACAAACCGCATCGCTCTTCGCGCGGGTAAAAAAGGGGCGCGTCCTGCTGAGGTTGGAGCCCTGGCCTCAGTGTTCGAAAAATCAGCTACAGAGCTCAAACGATCAAAACTACTAAAATGCAAGCAAACACTACAAATAGCCACATTTAACGTAAGAACCTTAAATAGAATAGGACAACTACCAGAGCTAATCGCATCGGCCGAAGAACATAGATTTGCCATAATATGCATACAAGAACACAGATACACGCACACCGAAGATATCAAATATCACGAAACTGGCAATGGATGGTCGCTCGTCACTGTATCCGCATGGAAAAACTCTGTCAACGCCGCAGTAGGAGGGGTAGGATTACTTATAGGACCTAGAGCATTAAAAACGCTAAATAGCATTGAGAAAATACAACCTCGAATGATGGCAGCTACTTTTAACGGCAACCCCAGAGCAACAATCATCTCCTGCTACAGCCCTACCAATGTTAGCGAAGAAACTGAACTAGTCACCTTCTACGATGAGTTATCCTCATTAGTGCGTAGCATCCCGAAACACATGTTAGTCATTGGCGGAGACATGAATGCCCAAATCGGGAAAAACGGAAACAACAAATACAGCCTCCACAACACGTCAAATAGGAATGGGCAACATCTAACAGATTTCATGATAGAAAATAGATTAGCATGCCTCAATACAAACTACCAAAAAAGGAAGGGCAAACTATGGACATACACGTACGCAAACAATACTAAAGCTCAGATAGACTACGTCCTTATAAACAAGAAATGGAAAAATAGTGCAATGAATTGCGAGGCATACTCCTCTTTTGAGGGTGTGTCCACCGATCACCGAATAGTCACGGCGAAAATACGGTTAAGCCTACGAAAAAACGCCAAACGAACAGCGACCACCAAACACTGACTGGGCCCTATTGAACAACAGAGATATAAGAGATAAATACGTATTAGAATTAAGAAACAAATTCGAAACACTACAAGAAAAGACCGAAAAAAGTACACCAAACGACGAATATGAAAATTTCGTCAATGCACACCTCGAGGCAGCAGCGAAATGCATTCCCACAAAACTCAAAACTAAATATAGAGTCCCATGGGAAACTTTAGCGGTGAGAGAAAAACGTGCACTAGTGAAAACAGCCTCCAAAAACTATCGAAAAAACCCAACAAACACAAATGCCTTAAAACTAAAAACGGCACAATATCAATTAGCAGGCATATATATAAAGGAACAGACAGAATACATTCAAAATCAGATAGATAAGATTAGAGACTCGGTGGAAGATAGACAATCTAGGATAGCCTGGCAAACAATAAACGAAGTGAGTAGAAGAAAGAACACAGTCAAAGCAAAACTGAAAGCAGCAAACCAACAAGAAAGAATAAAACTGTAGAAACAGCACTTCGAAAACTTACTAGGAAACCCACCGAAAATAACACATGAACCAATCACCAAAATAATTAGCAAACAATTAGACATTAAACTAGGACCGTTCACACAAGAAGAACTCGACTCGGTTCTCAGAAAAATTAAAAATAGGAAAGCTGCAGGGCTGGACGAAATTCCCCCGGAAGTATGGAAGACCAGACAATTCGACGACATACTGCTCCGACACTGTAACGCAGTATACAATCAAAATCCGATAGATAGATAGATGAAGGGATGCATACTCCCCTTCCCTAAAAAGGGGGACCTCGGATTAGCCAAAAACTACCGAGGCATAACACTTACATCTATAGCAGCCAAAATCTACAATGCCCTACTACGAAACCGCATAGAACCCAAAATCGACAACATACTTAGGAAAAACCAAAATGGCTTCCGAAGAAATAGATCCACGACCTCACAAATATCAACCATCCGTAGAATCCTTGAAGGTGTACGGGCAAAAAACCTACAAGCGACATTAATATTTGTTGACTTTACCAAGGCTTTCGCTTCCATTCACAGAGGAAAGATGGAACAAATCCTACTAGCGTACGGCATACCTAAAGAAACCGTAGCGGCAATAACGATTCTCTATAGAAACACTAAAGTAAAAATACGATCACCAGATGGAGACACAGAATACTTCGACATTGTAGCAGGAGTACTACAAGGGGACACGCTGGCTCCGTACCTCTTTATCATTTGTCTAGACTACGTACTTAGAACATCGATTGACAAAATCAGAGAGAATGGCTTCGAACTGACGAAGAAAAGAAGCAGAAGATACCCCGCAACAACAATTACCGACGCCGACTACGCCGATGACATAGCGATACTGGCAAATACACCTGACCAAGCCGAAACACTACTGCATAGTTTGGAACGAGCAGCAACAAGCATAGCCCTCTATGTTAATGCACACAAAACGGAATATATGTGCTATAATCAAACGGGGGACATCTCCACTCTAGAAGGAACCCCTCTTAAACTAGTAGACAAATTCACATACCTAGGAAGCAGCGTCGAATCAACCGAAAAGGACATCGAAACCAGGTTAACGAAAGCATGGACAGCTATCAATAGGCTATCGATTATATGGAAATCAGACCTAACCGATAAAATGAAACGCAGTTTCTTCCAGGCAGTGGTCACATCGATACTGCTATATGGATGCACTACATGGACGCTAACAAAACGACTGGAGAAGAAGCTAGACGGCAATTACACAAGAATGCTACGTGCAATCTTAAACAAGTCCTGGTGGCAACACCCCACAAGACACCAACTGTACGGCCACCTGCCCCCTATCACGAAAACTATTCAAGTTAGACAAACCAGACATGCAGGACACTGCTGGAGAAGCAGGGACGAACTCATAAGAGATGTACTCTTATGTACCCCCACACATGGCCGTGCAAAAGCAGGACGACCAGCACGAACATACATTCAGCAGCTATGTGAGGATACGGGATGTTGTCCTGAAGACCAAACTAGGGCGATGAACGATAGGGAGGAGTGGCGAGAGAGGGTCAGGGATATCCGTGCTACCAGCGCGATATGATGATGATGATGATGAAATATTCCTATCTAATACTAATAATTCATAATTTTCAAGTAACTATTTCTATTCAGTAGTAATCAATGGTTGGTACATTATTATATGACATCAAGTATTCCTATCAAATACTAATAATTTATATGGTTCTAAGTAACTATTTCTAAATTAAATTGGCCGACCGTAGTAGAGGGTGACCCGAAGGCTCCCCTTTCAATAGATACTACATCGAAATGTAGAGGAGGGCGCAACTCTTTTCCTTGGATTGCTCCACTTAACCTTAATCCATACCTTATATAGCTGAGTGTTAAGCAAGGTAGCATCAAGTACCATTTTTGAGTCTTTGGTATGACTTGACCTGGGATTGAACCCCGGTCTCCCGGACCATCGGCGAACCCTTGCTACATAATTATATGGTTTCAAGTATTCCTATCTAATGCTAATATTTCATCTGGTTTCAAGTGATTATTTCTTTTTAATAGCAATCATTTCTTTGTCCACAATTATATGGTTTCAAGTATTCCTATCTAACACTAACAATCTGTGCTAAATTACTGAACAGGTTCATCACTGCTTTAAATTCGATGATCCTGTGGTAACCGGGGCTTTCAACGTGATTTTACCGTAACTCGTCCCCCAACAATTGTTATTTACAAAGCTTTGCTAAGATATGACACACAGACCTCAGCTTGCTTAGAGTACTTGTTGCTGCTTAACTGGTTACCCATCTAAGTATTAAACAGTTTCATCGCTGCTTTACTTCGGTGATTTTGCGGGAATCTGTCCTTTAGCGTGACTTGAACATAAGTGATTATGCCACAAACGTTGCTGACTCTACACAAGTTTTCACTGCTATAAACAAATCTCATGGGTTAGTAGTAATTTACCAAACTTTTTGTTTATATGTGGCACAAGGCCGAATGAATGGGACACTCAGTAAGACTCAAACTCACTCGTGAAGGTTTGCTAGTCTAGCATGCGAACCATTACACCACCCGAGGTGCCCAGTTCATTTCAGGGTATAGAAATTTACTAAGGATTTTTCTTAGATGTGGCACAAGGCCGTATGAATAAGGCACCCAATAAGACTCGAACTCAATCGTGAAGATTTGCTAATCTAGTTTGTAAACCATTGCACCACCCGAGGTGCCCAGTTCATTTCTTGGAATCGTAATTTATTCAGCATTTTGCTTAGATGTGACACAAGGCCGTTTGAATAGGGTACCCAATTAGACTCGAACTCAATTGTGAAGGTTTGCTAGTCTAGCTTGTTAACCATTACTCCACCCGAGGGGCCCATCTCCTGAATTAGTATTCTAATGGTTCTCGTCTTTAACTGAATTGTGCTTGATGAAAAAGTTCATCTGCATCTATGAGTCGGGAGGTGTAAATAATCGTTACACCAAAGAAAGGCGAATTATTGTTGTTAGAGCGACTTGTTTAAAAGTATCTAACACAAAGAATAAAGCAATTTCCAGTTCAAAGGAATGATGATTTCTTGAGGTCTGCATTCTTGTGGAATATAATTGTTTTAATCAACCAAATTCTTGGTATAACAGAGATAACATTGAAATGCTAATTATTATGGAGCACTGTTCCAACGGGAACCCCACGGGTTTACGTTTCGTCTAGTATAGTGGAATCATAGATATCTTTAGATGTGTAATTGAAATACACCGTGGAGTAAAAATCCGTTAAAATATTTTTGAAAGTTGAAAATATGAGATGTTTAAAAAAAAAGTTCGATAGTTCAGTCGGCTTGGGCTGTAGAATACACCGACTGCACCTCTGCAAAGGAATATGACCCCTCGTCAACAAGTGTCCCAGATATGACATTAAACAATCTGATGGTGAGCCTTCAGCCTTGGAGATTTAGAGAATGTAAAGTACCTCTTCATTGCCATTGCTCCCATGTCACATGTCCAACATGACCCGGACTGATAGGGTCCGATCTATGGCTCAAATAGAACAAACTATGTGCGCAAGCAAATGACTATTATTAAATTGTGACTGTCATATAGGAATACGTGAAACTGTGTGCAAAAAAAGAGCACAGGCTTGTTTAAGAATGTCATCTACAAAATGTGTTTTCAAATTATGAACTAATTTGATATGCCATAAAACCCAACCAAAAAAATCATATATATTTAATATATATGTATAAAGAGAAGTTGGCATTAAATATCCTAAAATGGTTGATATGCCATAAAACCCTACTAAACCAAATCCTATATATTTGATATATCTGTATAAAGATGATTTGGCATTAAATATCCTAAAATGGTCGATATGCCATAAAACCCAACCAAACCAAATCCTATATATTTAATATATATGTATAAAGATGATTTGGCATTGGATATCCAAAAATGATTGATATGCCATAAAACCCAACCAAACCTAATTTCGATGCATATTCTCTATCACCGATATTAAGTACTTTGTATTTATAACGACATCGATTTTTAAACACCCAGTACATTCTCGGGGGAACCGGATGCGAATCTAAACTTCACTCAAGGTCAAATCTTTGAGTTTGCACAACTTAATTTTAGAAATTTCAAATTCTTAAAACTAAATTTGCTTGCTACATCTGATACTCACGTCAGTGGTCAGTGTTTGATCCCAGAATTTTGATACATTGATTGAGTGATTGATTAATTTTAGCGATATGTCAAGGGATAAAATAATACCCGTCTAAGTCTATTTTAGGCATACTGGTTCATTGTAAGTTCCTATTTACATTTTTTAGGCGGGTATTTCTTTAAAATTTCTTCTTCTTTTTTTAGCATTTGGTCCTATGAAATACGAATCATTTGTAAACAGATCTATTTGACCTATAGACGGATCCCAAACAAATACTACCATTTTGGGTCAAAGTGGATCCGGTAGTAATGGTGATCTCCAAAACTGGAGCATTACTATCAGCTAAAGTTTAGTATCGTATGCAGGGTACCTTCCTTCTTTTTTTTTTGTGGGAAGAGTCTTACCTCTCTACAGGGGACAGATAGTGGATTTTATGCAGCCAGAATTCTTAATTCTGGGGTTCTTTTGTCTTTTTTTTTTTTTGTGGGGGTTTAGTACATCACTTGAAAGTTTGGCATGGCAAGATCTTCAAACTTTGAACTTAACTCCATTTGGGATGTTCATTGATTTGGAGCATGACCGACATGCGTATTTACTCGATCAGTTCCAATTATCAATGTTTGTGCCTAGGTGAAAATGTAGAATGTCTAATACTGATTTTCCAGGTGGGTAGGCTCGTTTACTTTGGTAAGTAAATACCTTGCAATCACCCTTTCTGACATTTGGCCCTTTTCCAATTCATACGGTGAATATCGAGATTCATCAAGTAAATATTCGGCTTCTTGGGTTACACGTTCATCATTAATATCTATTGTCGATGATTGATTAAAGTACTATCCTACAGGCTCTTAACAGGACGAAATGCTACGATCGTCATTGAATAAGATGCTTTTCACATACAAGCTGATCTTAATGGCCTATTGTTGATAATACTCATGTCACTTGTAAAAATAAAAAAAAAGTTATGAATATAGGAATTTGATAGCGATTTGTTATTAGAAAGTTTTTCATTGTGAGTGAGTTTTTTTTTAAATTTGTTTTCTTTGTTTTTTGTTTTGTTTTAGTTTTTGTTGGGTTTTTTTTCATTGCTACTGTTTAGCATACGTGCACTTGTTTACTGAAAGACCAACAGCAGGAGATTGTTGGCAGAGACATTGCTAAGTGATATGAAGAACGAAAGCATTTTCTTCTCAGAGAAAAACATACAGCAATTAGGATATGGATCTTGCAAGTAAATATTAAAAAACACTAATATATCTAGGGGAAAAAAACAGCATGAAACTATTTTGCCTTTTTTTTTTTTTCTTCGTTTTTTTTAACACTGTAGGTTAAATCGAATCATTTTCAGTTGGAGATAATAAACAAGTTCTTTCTTCTTTGCTATTAGATTGCAATATTACGAGTTGCTTGACTGGTAGACATGAGCAACGTACGTATGTGTGTGTGTGTGTGAGTGTGTTAATATTTACACTAAGTAAAAGTCCAAAGAAAGGAGGGGTTTTCGTGGGAGGGGGGTCCATTGTTTGAAAGAATAGAAAATATGCATGTCATCCGGACAAATGATGACCGTTACAATTTGTTCAAGTATTTGTGTTCATATCAAGAATATAATTCATCATTTCCTGTCTGAATTGCATTTTTAAAAATAAAGACAGAGAGGGGCAGAGAGAGTGAGGGAGTGAGTATTAAAAGAGTGAGTAAGATATTCCGAGATCAGATAGGGTGCCTATTACTCTCACTCGAAAGCTGATCATGCAGATCTGGGGTTCGATCCTTACGGGCATCTCACTTGCATTTTCAGAGAGGGAAATAGAGAGAAGAAAGAGGGAAAGATTGTATGATCAAGTAAGGTGCCTAGTAGTCTTTCGGAGTTGACTAGCTTATCTCGAAGATCTTGAGTTCGGTGTATTTAATCAACATCCTACCATGTACTCGTCGAGATATGTCCTCGTGGTGTAATGGTTAAAGCGATGAGCTGCGGAATCGTAGTACGCGAGTTCGTACTCCAGTCGCGCTATTACGTTCACTTTCAGACAAATACCCTTGGGAAAGGTATGAACCCCCTTATTCTCCCTCCAGCTATGGGTAAATAGTAGGACGGACTTGGTTCTTCAGCCTTGGTGAGGCAACTAGTCTAGGAGAATGAAAACTCTGAATTCAAACCTGTTAAACTCCGCTTAAAAATTGACCTTGTGTCATATCCTGCCCGAGCGGAGGTGTTGGTAAATAGTACCATGTCGAGATATGGCACAAGGCCGTTTTAGTGTGGGGGCGAAACGAATCAAAGCTCGAATGCGTGACTGGTTGAGCCCCGTCGGTATTTCTCTGACAAGCGCCTCAGGCGCCAGCCAATAAACCCCCACTCAGTCGAAGAAAGTAAAAGCCTGGGGAAACAGTGTCCTGGAGTCAAGTGAGCTTTTGGTCTTAGCCACCCGACACGAATGCTAGGCTTCCCCAGTACGCATGTCAGGCAGCCTTGACCGACAAACCAAAGACACGCAGACCGAACAGTGCTGAAGCAACACGGTCAGTAATCGTGCTTCAATTGCAACTCTTAAGTTCAATCCTCAAGAACAAGTCTTTATTAGAATATATAACTGAATTGCATTTTTAGAGAGAGAGAGAGAGAGAGAGAGAGAGAGAGAGAGAGAGAAAGGGAGAGTGAGAAAGTAAGAGATGCCTAGATCCTTGTAGGGTGCCAACTACTCTTACATGGATAGTAAGCTTACCTTGCAGGTCACGAGTTCGAACCTAACGGGTACTCGACTTTTAGACCTCATACCTAAATTGTATTTTTTAAAGAGAGAGGGAAAGGGCGATTCCAATCTATCAATGTTACGTGGTTAGCAAACTTATCTCATGGACCAGTCTGCTGGAGTTTTGAGTTCAGTCTTCACTGGTACCACACTTTTTCGGCCTTGTACCAGACTAAGCTAAACCCAATACAGCATTACTCAAACACCTCCTCCAATTTTTTAATAGAATGTTAATTTTCATCTAAACAAAAGATACCAGGATTTTAGGATTTATAGTACAATCAAAACCGATATTATTAGGTTTTGTTTGTTACCAAACTCTATAGCATTGAAACTCAGTAACCAAAAAATGTAAATATGTATCTGTTCAAGCATTTGTGGAATGTATTAAATTGAAAGTAGAAAAAAACTTGATGCCCATAAAACAAGACAGAATTGAAAAACCGCAAAAGAAAAACTGCGCTAACATATGACAACATATCAAAGTGATGTGTCCTTTGTTTAGTTCAAAACCAATAAGATTTTTTTAATAGATATCAGGGCCCATTTCAAAATGCAAGCATTAAAATTGATATCTACAACACCATTTACCACTCTACCATGATTCGAATGATGGTTGGGTTGGTTTGGTTTTATCGCATATCAACCATTGCGGGTTATTTAATGCCAAATACAGTCAATTCATATATATTAGGTTTATATGATTTGTAAATATAAGTTAACAAGGTTAGATATTTCCAAGTATTGCTATGTATCACTAACATCAGTCACTTGTTCATACACAGTTAAATTTCAAACAGTTCTATTTCAAACAATTCAATTTAGCATAAGTCAAAATTAAATGGTTCCAAATATTGCTGTGTATCCCTAACTATTCAATTAAGCATCAGTCATTTGTTTACACATAGTTAAATGTTCAAACAGTTCAATTTAGTATAAGTCATCTGTTTGCACTCAGCTTTAATGTCAAACACTATCTATTTGACCCACGCCCTATCAGGTGCTACCACTCCGGGTCAGAATGGACCTTGGAGCAATGGCTATGTGACTCGAAGGATGAGAAACAAATTAACAACTATTAATTTAAAACATTTTTTTCAATATTTAAAATTTAATGATTCATATTTTTAAAATTTAGTTAAGGAATAATCAAATGCCAGCAATTGTGACAAATAAAACGGAACGAAATGCGGGTGTATATAAAAACAGAATTAGTGAAACGAAACACCAACACATCCAATAGATTTCTGTTACGTGTTTTATAAACCTTTAACAATTTTTTCAAAAATTTAGAAGTTTAAGAAAAGTGAACTTAATAGTTATGACATGTGGCTTATCGTCTACCGTTATAGGAAATGAATTCGGCGGGCAGAGATCAAATCCTAGAGGAAGTTTGCGTTTCACTTCGTACTAATTACCTTGGAAAAGGTATGAATCCATCTGCTTAATATCTTTGGATAAATCGTAGGGTCTTGGTATGGCAACCAGTCTGGGAGAAAAAAAAATAAACTCTAAAATCAGACCAACTATACCTTGGTTAAAAGTTGGCCTTGTGGTCCATCCTGTTCGCGAAGGGTTTAAATATCCGTCTATATCAAAAAAGGATTTAAGTACTCGTCTAGAGCAAAAAAAGATTCAAGTACCCGTCAGTTGGTAGAGTGTTCGCCAATGGTCCGAGAGACCTGGGTTCACTCCCAGGTGACGTCATACTAAAGACTTTAAAAATGCTACTTGATACCTCCTTGCTTAGCACCCAGCAATATAAGGTACGTATCAATGGTAAAATAGAGCAATCCAAGGAAAGGAGGAGCGCCCTCCTCTACACCTTGGTGTAGTAGGTATTGAAAAGGGAGCCTAAAGCGGCGTAGTATCAAGTAGCTTTTCTACCGACATTCTTCGTTCTCCTTTGTTATCAAATATCCGTGTTTGTGTTTTCATTAGTGACCCTTTCCGAGGCCACAACAATATCCCACAAAGCTATCAATAAATATTTTTAAAAAACGATCCACCAGTCGACTGGGCTGTAGAATACGCTGATCTATCCTCTGTAGAGAAGTAAACCCCCATCAATGAGGACACCTGTAATGCTCGAAGACGGGATCCTGGTGGCTGAACGCTCTATGACTATGTGACCTACAACACTTCACTTCGATTCTTACTTGGGCTAGACAGTCGGTTGATGAGGTTCAACAAAATAAATCAGCTGGTCATGTCAAGCCCTAACACGCACATGATTAACTCTCGACCGTATTCAAGAAAATGTTCCCATGGCAAACAAATACTCGAACCTTTTTTATCTTAAGAGTGCTAGAAGAAGGTGGCAGAGAGTCAACGACGTCGAGAAAAACAGTTAAAGAAAATTAATTCTACCAGTTTACTAATGTACATGAGATGATATATGAAAAGAAAAGATTTGGCTTTAAGTAGTCCACAAGGTTTGATATGCCATTCAAAACAACGGGCAAACTTTTTCAAACTATTACTATACAAGTGCTCCTGAAAATTTTGAAAAATATAATCCTAAAAATCCCGAACACCTTAAAATCTATGATGACGTAATTGACAATCGAATCAGGTCTTCTCTGTTAATGGTACCATTTCACTCAGTACTGACTTCACTTGGCGAGGAGATGGGCGCTACAAAATAAGCTTTCTTCTGTAGATGTTACAAACAAGTATGGCATATTGACGTTCTCATAAACCAAGTTACCAGTTCTTACATTCGAATACGAAAAGACATTTCCAAGGTTTAATTTATGCTTGCAAAAATTTTACCCGGTGATTTGATAAAATAGTTCCTGGCACAAAAACCGGATATGTCTAATAACGTCTATCTTTGTCTGTTCATATCTATCTATCTTTATTGGTCCATTAAATATCTATTTTGTTCCGTTCGTATCTATCTGTCTATTCGTCTATTTTGTCTATCGCTATATATCTCAATCTGTTCAATAAATTGGCGAATACGCCTAATCAAGAAGAGACACTACTACATAGTTTAGAACGAGCCGCAGCAAGCATTGGCCTCCATGTCAACGCACACAAAACTGAATATATGTGTTACAACCAAACGGGCAACATTACCACACTAGACGGAGCCTCTCTGAAACTAGTAGACAAATTCACCTACCTAGGAAGTACCGTCTCATCAACCGAAAACCACATCGACACACGACTGACGAAAGCATGGACAGCTATCGATAGGCTCTCGATCATATGGAAATCAGACCTGACCGATAAAATGAAACGCAGTTTCTTCCAGGCAGCGGTCGTATCGATACTGCTATATGGCTGCACTACATGGACGCTAACTAAACGGCTGGAGAAGAAACTAGATGGCAACTACACAAGAATGTTGAGAGCAATATTGAACAAGTCCTGGCGACAACACCCCACGAGACACCAACTATACGGCCACTTGCCTCCCATCACGAAAAGTATACAAGTTAGACGAACCAGACACGCAGGACACTGCTGGAGAAGCAAGGACGAGCTCATAAGTGATGTACTCCAATGGACCCCTACATATGGCCAAGCAAAAGCAGGACGACCAGCTCGAACTTATATACAGCAGCTATGTGAAGACACAGGATGTAACCCTAAAGACCTGCCGGAGGCGATGAATGATAGGGAGAAGTGGCGAGAGATAGTCAGGGATCTCCGTGCTGGCGGCACGACATGATGATGATGATATATATATATATATATATATATATATATATGTGTGTGTGTGTGTGTGTGTGTGTGTGTGTGTGTGTGTGTGTGTGTGTGTGTTCGACTGTTCATATCTATCTGTCGTATGTATTTTATTCTGATCTCTCTCTCTCTATCTCAACGTCTTGGTATAATCCTTGATGCGTTTTTTCTAGCTGTCTTATATTATTGAATGTTGACTTTGATCCTCACTAGGTGTCCTTTACTTGCAGTCTGTTCTATCTATCTTGATCTGTCCATCAAATATCTATTTTGTTCCGTTCGTATCTATCTGTCTATTCGTCTATTTTGTCTTGTCCATTGCTATTTATCTCGATCTGTTCAGTATATATATATATATATATACTCGACTGTTCATATCTATCTGTCGTATCTATTTTATTCTGATCTCTCTCTCTCTCTCTCTCTCTCTCTCTCTCTCTCTCTCTCTCTCTCTCTCTCTCTCCACGTCTCGGCATAATCCTTGGTGAGTTTTTCTACCTGTCATTTATTATTGAATGTTGACTTTGATCCTCACTAGGTGTCCTTTACTTGCGGTCTTGAGCAAAAGCTAAACTAATCTTTGTAAAAAAACAAACAAAAATAAACCTGTTCGGTAGGTTCACGCGGTGTAATGTTCAGCCAGCTGGTCTAGTAATTCACTACCTTATATCTGTAGCCTTGTGCCAGACGTTGTCAACATTTAGTGAATATCTACCTGCCTGTCCGTATATCTATCATTCTAGTATTCTAGTAGCAAAAATTGTCACCAATGTCACTCGACAAGAAACCCAGACTGCGATAAAGAGTGCAGTTATCTGAATGATTCCTTTTTTTTTTTTTTTCGTTCTCCCAAGTGTCTCAATAGGAATCCCCGACTTTTTTTTTTATCTGCATAATGTGATTTCCATTCTCCTTCATTCTCTTGTCACTCTCCACTTCATTTGATGTCTCCATTATGCAACATTCATAAGAGAAGTATAAAAGAAAAGAAAAAGATTTTTAGAGTTGGTACAGTATTTCCCGTTGTTAAATACGCTATTTATTTTTCCTAAAATAAACCTTGAAAATTAACCCTGCGTCTTCGAGGTAGGGTTAATCTTAGGCTGCCAGTAGATCGGCAACATAATGACAGATGAGAAAATGCTTTTACATAGAAATGAAATTCGAGTGCTTCAACAAGTACTGTTTAGAAAAGTTCTCGGTTCAACAAAGAATAAAATAACATATATTTGCTATTTTTGTTGACTTTCTTTTGTTTCTTGGCATATCAACCTTTGTGGGTCATTTATGCCAAAGCCATCCTTGGAGAAAAAGAGAGCAGATACTATTTAATCCCTCGCTGAGGCGATAATTGGGATTTTAATACCTTTTTGAATTTTGTCTGAAAGTAAGCGTAAAAACGCGACTAGAGTTCGAACTCGCTACCTCGAGGTAGCACTTTATCGATTACGCTACGGGAACTCCTTTTTTCAATTAACTATATATCTATTTACTTTTATCAATCTATCTACTTATTTAAAGAGTTAAAAGGAATTTTCGATACGTTGTATTTACCCAACCTCTCCATCACGGAACAGAATGTGACACAAGATCAATTTTTAAATAAATTCATTGATTGATTGATTGAATGAATTATCGATTGGTTGGTTTTAACAGCATATCAACCCGTTTAGGATTATTTTACGCTTGGTGGTTAGGGAATCGCGTTCAATGTTTATTCATATTTATATTTTTTGTGGTTGCTTCTTTTTCCCCCACGGTCCTATCGAATGCGAATAATTTTTCAAACAGATAGATCTACTTGGTGCATAGATGGAACATTAACACTGAGTCAGAGTGGACCAGGGAGTAATGGTAATGAAAGGGGACTCCACACTACCCAGATCTCCAGAACTAGAATCTCACCTCTAGATGCAGGTTAGTAACATAAACAGGGCTTCCCTTTTGGGGGAGGAAGGGTCATACTCCTCTACTGGGAGATACGATCGACGATTTCTAAGCCTTACCGAGAGGACACAAAGAAATTTGAGAAATGGTGTATCAATTTAACCAAACCCTCCCCACCTTAGTACAGGATGTGGCACAAGGTCAATTTTTAAGTAGACTACAGCAAGTTTGAATTCACAGTTTTTTCTCTTTGACTGGGTTGTTATAGCAAGGCCTAAGAGCATAGTCTGACCAGCTAGAGTGAGAAGAGGTGAATTTATGCCTTTCCAAATAGCATTAGCGCCGAGTTAAACGCAAACAGCTTCGTACAGGATTTGAACTTGGCTCGCTGAGTCTAATTTCTTCGACGATAACCGTCACACTACGAGCGCCAACTAAAAAGAAATAATGTTAAACTGAATGGTGATGTTTGATAACAGATATGTTCTATGGTTCTGGGTCATACCTTCTTGGTTAACCAAAGAACTTTTCAGGACTTATCTAATATGACCTGTGGATGAACCATATACGTTATTATTTATAATCCTCCAAGAGTCTGTCTGTAACATTAAGCCAATTTAAAATTTTGAGATGATTACAGCCAAACTTTTTGGAGTTATTAGGGTCATGCATTAAAAGATTCTAAAATAAGGTGTCTCAAAGGAGTTCATATAGACCCCTGGGGATGAATTAGATTTTAAGCAGGGTGAATAAAATCATTGGGTAGCCCAGTCGGCTGTAACTGTAGACTACACTGACTGCATCTCTGCAGAGGGGCAAGACTCCTTTCCGAACTAGTGCTCGATATGACACTAAACAATCTGATGGTAAGGCTCCAATCATGCTGGTGCGTAGGGGAATGTGGATTACCTCTTCATTTCCATTGCCCCCAGGTCCTCTCTGGCTCGAAGTGGTGGCACCTGATAGGGAACTATCTATGGGTCAAATATAACTATTTGATATTTGAACTGAGTGCAACTAAATGATTTATGCTAAATTGAATTATTAGAAATAGAACTGTTTGACCATATAACTGTGTGTATCAACAAGATGTGTTTATAAATCATATATTTAATATATATGTAAAAATAGGATTTAGCATTTATGGGGTTGAGATGGTTTGTTGTCTATTTAGTTTGGTTTAGTTTCGTGCCGTTGGTTGTAGTATCTAACTCAATTAGTTCTTTCTTCTTACCCCATTTAACTTGTCGGTTTCTTTGTCTGTGAAGACTGTAAAAGAATTGTGGAAAGAAAGAAGAAAGGAGACGAAGATACCTTTCAACACAAAACTTTATTTCTAGGTTTAACAACTATTCAGTGGGCGGGAAACTCTTCCGGAAACTAGTATAAATAGTTGCGTCTCCCAGAGAAGGTGATAAAATATATTTGTCATTTCTGGTAGTGGTCATTTTAAAGTCGGTGGTTATGTCCTGTGGGTGTTTTAGTAATATATGTTTCGGCGATGTCGGCTTGCTAGCAGCAGACATGGCTAAGTGTTAGCCTACAAGACCCGATAACCACATGTGTTCGCTGGCTCATTTCAGCAGGACGCCTCACACTGAAAGGACTTTTTTCTACTCGGGCGTCCCGCTGATATGAGACAGAGTTTATCTTTACGCCGGTAAGTCTGTTTTTCAGGCATGCGAAGCTCCTACTTCCTCTCAGAGTTTTCTGATAACTGTTACACTTTTGAATTTTTTTTTTTCATTTCTAATTTTATTTTTTATTAATCTCCACTCATTAAATTACCAACAAAGGTTGATATGCCATAAAACCAAACTGAACCAAACCAAACCAACGCATAGAGGTTCACAGTGGGGGAATTTACTAGCTTTCATTTCTTAATTCCTTTATAACAGGAGAACAAAAATCACTGGATCATTTAGATTAGGTGCCAGTTATCATACTCCTAACAGAATGACTGATTGGGTGTAATGGTCATTAGTAATGTGTCGTTCACATACAACTAGTTCAAAATATGAACTATTTAGATTTTAAAATCCGGATTTTTTTTATATCAACGAAGTATAAAAAAAAATTACTTAAAAAAACACCTGAAAACAATTATCTTTTAAACAAATTATTTTATGAAAATGCTAGATTCTATTATATTCCTTCTTATAATAAATCAGGAAACTTTTTACGGGAAAAAACGATCATTTGATAAGAATAAAAGTACGGAAAAGTAAAATCAAAATACAATACCTGAATTTTTAATTCTCATTCATGGTAATAGATTTTTAATGGACAAAAATTTTAATTGGATTATTTTTAACGAAAAATTCTCTTATGACTGAAGAGAGCCGGATTTTCATTCAGTATTGCCAAGCATTTGTTGGTGTGGGTTTTATAACACGATTCAGTATTCCAGTTATAATAACTTTTCTATATTTTGTAAAATATTTAATCTTGAAACCGAAAGCATTAAAAAAGATCAACTCCTCTTATCACAGAATCCAAGGAGACTAAGAAAAATATGGACAAGATTTATTCAACTTATTTGAATTTGAATGGAAATTAAATTTAGTTACAAGGGATGCATCAAGTAAAAGGTATGAGAACCCCTATTTTAAACTGAATTAAGCCAAAATAATTTGATTTTTTTACTCGCCAAAATGAAACTGCTAATGTGAATAAAATTTTAAGCAATCACAAAATAGCTACGATTTGCAAAGAACGAAGCATAAATTGCAACGTAAAGATCGACCTTTTAAGCTTGAAAAATCTGTACAAATGTTGGGTCGACTTATACGGCAGGGCCTAAAATCTTGGTTCGACTTATACGGCAGGGCTAAAATCTTGGGTCGACTTATACGGCAGGGCTAAAATCTTGGGTCGACTTATACGGCAAGGGCTAAAATCTTGGTTCGACTTATACGGCAGGGCTAAAATCTTGGGTCGACTTATACGGCAGGGCTAAAATCTTGGTTCGATTTATACGGCAGGGCTAAAATCCAAAGATTTGGGTTGTAATGACACGGCTACAGCTTAGAAGAACTCTCGTTTTATTTTATGAGAGTAAAGATTTTGATTTTTCCCAACTATATAAGTCGACTCTAGTTTTGTGGGGATTTTTTATACATAGGTTAAGCTACGTTATTTGTTTTAATTGCACATCAACCCATGTTGGTTATTTATTGCCAAATCCTGTTTATTTAACAGGATGTGACAAAGTCAATTTTTATGTGGTGTAAGACTGGTTTGAATTTAGCGTTTTCCTTCTCCCAGATTGGTTGCCTAATTAAAGCTAAAGATCTTAGTCTGTCCTACTATTTAAGCATAGTCTGGAGGGAACAGATGGATTCATATCTTTCCCAAGGGTATTGGCGTAAAACGAAACACAAACCACCTTGTGTAGGATTTGAACTCGGGTCACTGATTCCATTTCCTTATGACTATAACAGTGATGTCAAGTGTATATATCTATCTATATTGTCTATTTATCTAACTACCTAGTACTATGTCGCGAGAAAATGTTTAGCGAGTTTTTCTCGTTGACCATAATTTTTTTTTTAATCATGGCTTTGATTTTTCTTCTTTTTTTTTTCTTTTTTTTTTACTTCCAAAAATGAAAAAAGGAAAATGATAAACAAAACTAAAAAAAAAAATAGTAAATCTGCCGATAAAAATAAACATTAACTGTTATCATCACAGCTCAGACCTTTTAACCCCCAGTTGATTACGTTATATGGGGCGTTTTAGTAAATAAAACAATTAAAACTTCCCATCCAAAAATTAATTCGCTTAAGACTGCCATTGAGAAAGAATGGAATAAAATGTCTGAACAATTTATTTTGAAGGCATGCTAATTGTTTCGAAAGCGTGTCGACATAATAATTGAAAAAAAAAATGGTGGCCATAATAAGTAAATTTACTGTTTTGTGTCTATTTTCTTATTATGTTGTTTATCTTTTAGAACTAAAATTAATTTTCTTTTTATATTAGAGTCGTTTATTATTATACAACCATACATTGGCATAACGGTTAGAGTGTTCGCCTATGGCCCGGGAGACCTGGGTTTAATCCCAGGTCGAATCATACTAAAAAATGTTACTTGATGCTACCTTGCTTTACACTCATCATTATAAGGTAAGGATGAAGGATAAAGTGGAGCAGTCCACGGAAAGGAGTAGCGACCTTCCCTATCCCTTGGTGTGGTAGCAATCGAAAAGGGAGCTTTCGGATCATCCTCGACTAAGGTCGCCAACTTTGCTTACTTATTATTATACAAGAATATTCCTAATTTTTCTTCCGCGCCCTGTAGTGTCAACACAGAGGTGATGAATGCAAGGAGGACGTTGCAAATGATTTCGTCCTTACTTTTACTAGCAGTGCCCAGCATGTCTTGCTCGTCTTACTTGGATGGTTTGTGAACTGGGAGGTAAGTGACCGTACAGCTGTTTATTTTTGTAGTGTACTGCTTACAGGATTTCTTCAAGACAACACGCAGCATCTTTGTGCAGTTCCCATCTAGCTTTTTCTCCGAGCGTTTCGTTAAAGTCCAAAAAACAGTTTTAATTAAGATGGCACCACATGTTTATTAAATGGCAAGCCTCTAAAATTAAATGACCAGTTCATATACTGCGGTAACAATATCTCATCTACAGAAAATGATGTCTCCAAGCGCATAGGTTTAGCCTGGACAACTATTGAGAAGTTAACGATCATATAGAAATCTGATCTCTCTGATAAATTAAAATGGAATTTCCTCCAAGCTGTAGCCGTGTCAGTACTATGGTATGGTTGCATCACTTGCACGAGAAATATCCAATTCTATGATGATTAATTAAAATTTATTGTTCTTTTCTTTTGGGGGGGTTATTTTTATTGTTGTTGTTGTTGTTTATAATCTCGCCAATAATCTTTTTATTAAAACCAAGAAAAAATGTTTTTTATATTCCGTGTTTTTAACTAAACCTGTTTTTACTTGCAAGTCTAGAATTTTCACTGGAAATAAAAATATGTAATTTCATATCTCCACTTTTGAAGAGCTACTTTTATACCTAACAAGTATTGTTGAATTAAACGTGAATAATATTTTAGTAAGACAAATAATCCGATACTTTTTTTCTTTAAAAGTTTTGTGTCTCAATTTATTAATGAAATATCTACATTGAACCTCTCGTTACTGGCGCTAATCTTTATAAAAAGAGATAAATCCACATCAAAAAGATTTTCCAATTATATATTTTATATTAGGAACATCTTTTGATGTTAATATTATTCTGTAAAAAAATTCTTTGCAATTTTGTTGAGAAGTATTTTTTATGTGAGTTCAACTTGAAGAGATTTACGTTTACGTTTTTGTTTTGGTTTGGATTGTTCATCTGAAGTTCAACACCAACGATCATCTTTAAAACCCTACGGGTAAGTACTATTAGTTTATAAAATGAAAAGTGTTACTTTTTCTTTTTTTTTTTTTCTTTTTTTTTTTTGTTTTGATTTTTTAGTTTTTTTTGTTTTGTTTTTTTTTCGTCCGTTTGTAACGTTCACTAGAATGAAAGTGTAGTATCTGTGAACCCTACCAAGAATCAAAGGGTCACTCTTCGGTACTCCTGCCAAAAAATCAATATGTAGTATATATCTAACCTACCCCTAAGCCACAGGCAGGATGACAATTTTTCAGTGGAGTAAAGCATTCAGACTTTTTCTTCAACTAATGGAAATTATAGTGTATACAAAGAATGATAACAATTAAAAAGAATAAAACATTACAAGGAAAGATTAGAGAAATTAGGATTAACTGCTTTACATGGCCTAATGAGTATAGTGTTCGCCGGGAGACCGGGGTTCAATCCCAGGTCGAGTCATACCAAAGACTTAAAAAATGGTACTTGATGCAGCCTTGCTTAACACTCAGCATTATAAGGTACGGATCAAAGGTAAAGTGGAGCAATCCAGGAAATGGAGTAGCGCCCTCCCCTACACCTTGGTGTGGTAGCTAATGAAAAGGGAGCCATCAGGTCACTCTCCACTAAGGTCACCAACTTTACTTACTTTATTAGAAAGAAGAATGTAAGTTGATCTAATTGAAACTTTTAAAATAATTAATGGAATTTCTAATTATAGTAGACATAATATTCAATACTTCTACTCGAACTGGAAATCTATTCTCACAACAGTTTTCAAAAACTAAGTCTTTTTTACGAGTTAGATTTTTTTTTTTTTTTTTTTTTTGCTGATAGAGTAATATATTTTTGGAACAAATTGCCAAATCAGATTAAAAACAGCAAAAGTGTAAAAGAAAATTTAAGATTAATTAAAAGAAAAGAATTGAAGTGGGCCTTTTTTGAACTACAAGATGAATTACTAGACAGGATATTATCAGTATAAATATTATGTAATTAAGGAATGATATTTTTATATTAATCATTTTTCGTTGGTTCAATCCCAGGTTGAGTCATACCAAAGACTCAAAAAATGGTACTTGGTACAGCCTTGCTTAACACTCAGCATTATAAGGTACGGATCAAGGGTAAAGTGGGGCAATCCAGGGAATGGAGTAGCACCCTCCCCTACACCTCGGTGTAGAAGCTATGGAAAAGGGAGCCTTCGGGTCACGCTCGACTAAGGTCGCCAACTTTACTTACTTATTTAGTTTAGTAAGGCTTTGAACTACTCGGTGTCTCCTAGTTCAGGTGCCATAGTCAGATGGGCACTCTTACACCTTCGCAGAAAGGATATGACAATCATCATCTATCATAATAAACTCACCGATAGGAAATGGTGCTGGACGGCCGTTGGCGTGAATTAAGTGAGTTGATGGCGTCATGCCCGGAAGAGATGTTCTGAGAATTTTAGAATTTTGAAAAGACAGTTTAGTTGACGTTCGACTGTATGAAGCGTGCGGCTGAGTTTTTCGGATCTGATCAAAGTAGATCTTACTAGCAGAGATCTTAAAACACCACAAAATGCGCCGTGTGTGGGGTGGGGGTCAGCATAGTATGGTTAGCATAGGCCTTTATGATTTGTGTCTCTCCTCGTGTCACCAAGGACTGAAGCCAGAAATTGATGAACCCGTTTGTATCCGAAACGACAGACTCTGCCTGTATTTGTACTATTGTTATTATGGAGATCATCGTAATTATACAATTGTATTGATGTCTTATATTTTCTGTATAAAAATTCTTTTTTAAGGTTGATAATTTGGTTTGGTTTGGTTTCATAGCATATCAACCGTTGAAGGTTATTTAAAAGCAAATCCTCTTTATACCTATATATATATATATATATATATATATGCACACAAAACGGAATATATGTGCTATAATCAAACGGGTGACATCTCCACTCTAGACGGAACCCCTCTTAAACTAGTAGACAAATTCACTTACCTAGGAAGCAGCGTCGAATCAACCAAAAAGGACATCGACACGAGGTTAGCGAAAGCATGGACAGCTATAGATAGGCTATCGATTATATGGAAATCAGACCTAACCGATAAAATGAAATGCAGTTTCTTCCAGGCAGCGGTCGCATCGATACTGCTATGTGGATGCACTACATGGACTCTAACAAAACGGCTGGAGAAGAAGCTAGACGGCAATTACACAAGAATGCTGCGTGCAATCTTGAACAAGTCCTGGCGGCAACACTCCACAAGACACCAACTGTACGGCCACCTGCCCCCTATCACGAAAACTATTCAAGTTAGACGAACCAGACATGCAGGACACTGCTGGAGAAGCAGGGACGAACTCATAAGTGATGTACTCTTATGGACCCACACATGGCCGTGCAAAAGCAGGATGACCAGCACGAACATACATTCAGCAACTATGTGAGGATACGGGATGTTGTCCAGAGGACCTGTCTGAGGCGATGAACGATAGGGAAAAGTGGCGAGAAAGGGTCAGGGATATCCGTGCTACCAGCACGACATGATGATGATGATATATATATATATATGATTTGTAAACACGTTTTATAGATAACATTCTTAAAAGAGCTTGAGCTCTTTTTTGCCCACAGTTAAATAGTTTTAAATATAGCTATTTAACAGCCACAATTTAACTACAGTCATTTGTTTGCACATAGTTTGTTCTATTTTACCCATAGATTGGATTCTGTCTGGTGCAACCACTCCGGGTCAGAGTGGGCGTAGGGGCAGTAGCAATGAGAGGTTCTCCACATTCGCCAAAGCTCCAATGCTGGAACCACGCTATTAGATAGTAATATTGAGAAGAGTCCTGGAGACTTGAGGGGATTTGCTGTCACCCACACTCCAGAGAAAAACTATCAGCTAGCGCTGGTATGAAAAACTCTCAAAAGAGTAAAATAATAAAAATAATTGACCGGTTGCCAAAACAAAGCTAAGGAACTTCGTCTGATTTGCTACTTCCCCAGAGCTGGAGATGAAATAAATGATTCATACTTATCCCCAAGGGCATTAGCGTGAAAGGAAACGCAAAAAGTCTCGTCCAGGATTTGAACTTGGGCCCCCAATTCTATTTCTTCCGACGATAACCGTTACCAAAAACACGCCTCATCATATTATGTAAGTCATGAAGGCAATAATACTATTTACCTTTTTAAGTAAATATTTTCGCCTCGATTGGAGCTGTAGAATACACTGACAGCATCTCTGCCGATGGATAAGACTTCCACCCTCCGCCCAACGAGTGTCCTGAATATATAACACTAAACTAGTTCATGGTGAGGATCCAGACCTGAACCTTTGGGAAATGTGGAGTACTCTTTCATTGCCATTACTCCCAGGTTCACTCAAACCTAGAATGGTAGTACCTGATAGGATCCTATCTATGGGTTAAATAGAAATATTTAACCATTTAACAGTGTGCAAACAAATGACTGATGTTAAACTGAATTGTTAGTATTACAAAGGAATACGTGAAACGATTTAATAATGTGCAAATGAATTAGTAATGTTGAATGGAATTATGAGTGTTGAATAACAATACTTGAAATTCTTGAAATGCGAGGCAAAATTGAATTATTGATATTACATAGCAATCGTTATCATCATGGCATGCCGTTAGCACGGATTTCCCTAACCCTCTCTCGTCACTCGTCCCAATCGTCCATTACTCTCGGCAGGTCTTTTATGCTACATCCTATATCAGTACAGAGCTGTTGTAGATAGGTTCTACCTGGTCCCCCTACCCTTGCTCGTCCATGAGATGGGGTCCACCGGAGTACATCGTTTATGAGCTCGCTCTTACTTCTCCAGTAGTATCCTGGATGTCTTGTTCGTCTAATTTGGATGGTTTTCGAATGGGTGGTAGGTGTCCGTACAGCTGCTTCTTTGTAGGATACTGCCTCCAGGACCTGTTCAGTAC
Organism: Sepioteuthis lessoniana; assembly: GCA_963585895.1. Classification (NCBI taxonomy): domain Eukaryota; kingdom Metazoa; phylum Mollusca; class Cephalopoda; order Myopsida; family Loliginidae; genus Sepioteuthis; species Sepioteuthis lessoniana. The sequence continues at coordinate 108,429,991 of OY757912.1, read as the reverse complement.
AGCTCGCAGCATTCTTGTGCAACTGCCGACAAGCTTTCTCTCCATACGCTTAGTCAGCGTCCATGTGGTACATCCATATAGCAGCATTGACCCGACCACTGCTTGGAAAAAACTGCGCTATATTTTATCTGATAATTCTGACTTCCATATGACCGATAGTCAATCGATAGCTAGTCGCGAATTGATGTTATTTTCGTTAGATGAGACACTGCTTCCGAGGTATGCGAACTTGTCCACATATTTTAGAGATATTCCA
>OY757912.1:108367235-108424735 GCA_963585895.1 Sepioteuthis lessoniana | reverse complement strand
AAGCGCAAAAAAGCCTATTCGTAATTTCGAAATATTATCCATTTCGCTTCATTTAAATGTCAACATAACTGGAAAAAATAACTTTACCGAAAGAAGTAAAATGCAATATTAAACTAATAACCGATAAAATGTAAAATATTTTTTAATTGCTGAACATTCTGGCTTCGTAAAATAAACTTGATTTAATCATTTTAATTAATGATATAAATTTTCTTAATCCGAATTAAGGAAAATATGGAATAAACCAATATTGAGGAAAAAATATCGAGTGATTTCGTCATTTATATGACTAAAACAAATATGTGGGAGTGAATAAAATGAATAAGATAAAAAAATAAATTTGAAAAATACAGAAACTCCAAGAAGCCCCTGACGGGAAGTGGGGCAATGCATGCGCGAAAAAAGGATCCGTCCCAACAAAAGGGAGAGATTTGCTCTCACTTCAGTAAGAGCCTTCAAACTGAAAGGACTTTCTTCCATCCGGCTGTTAGCAAGGTAGGACGCCTGTTTTGCCAAGTCCCCTGGGCTTCTTATGCGAGTTGTGTCTGCTGCTAGCGAGCCGACCCGCCGAAGTCAACAACACCGCTGGAAATTACCACGCTGAATTTGGACTTATTAACTTACGCCTGCTTTGGGAGAAACGACGATTTTCAAATAGTCCAGAAAGACATTCCTCGCTACAGAGTTGGCAAGCGAAAACCCAAATGAAACAAAGTTTACTTTGAAAAGATATTGTCTCTCTCCGCCTCCTTCCTTTTTTTATTTTCTTCTTTTTAACCCTTCACAGACGCCAGCGAATTAAGATGGGGTAAGAAGAAACTGAGTCAGTTATCAATAACCAATAATTTTCTGAAGACTTCAGCATATTAGTTTATATTTAAAAGATAATTCTTCCAGACCTTACCGAGTGGTTGGGCAAATGTAGTTTAAAAAAACATGGCTCCAACAAAAAATCTTCCGATTGAAACAATGGAAAGGTTCGCAAAATTAATTCCAACGGAAGACGTTAATTGTTCCCAGTCAGCTGTGTTTAAAATATAATAGACTAATGTTAATAAAAAATCATGCAATGAACACGAATGCTACAAAAATAGAGAAGTCTTATTTTGGGAAAGATCTGAAAACAAAGAAGCCTCTATCCACCAAAGAAGATCTATTAACTGCAATTCAGGAAAGCTGAAACCACTTTAATAAAAAATATTGCTTTAAATTAGTGAAATCCCTACCTGAAAGACTTAAGGCTGTCATAAAAGATCAAGGAGGATCATTTGAAAAAATGGAAAGAAGATCTATTAACTGGCATTTTTGATGGTTGGAACAACTTTGATAAAGAATATTGCTTTAAATTAGCGAAATCCATGTCTGAAAGAATTAAAGTTGTCGTAAGAACTCGAGGAAGAGCAACTACGTATTAATTCTGCTAGTTTTTTATTTTGTTTGTTTATTTGTTTGTTTGTTTTTGGGTTTTGTTTTTTTGTTTTTGTTTTTGTTTTTTGCTTTTTTGCTTTTTTTTTTTTTTTTTTTGCTTTGTTTTCTTTTTTGTTTTGCTTTTTGGTCAATGAATTCCATTGTTTTGGGAGGATTTCTTTCTTTCGCAATATTCGGTTATTCCATTATATTTTCCTCTGCATTAGAAAAAATATAACCACTAATTTAAATATTTTGATCAAACTTGTTTTAGGTATATTTTATAAAACCAGAATATTCTTTAAAGAAAAAAATGTTTGGTCGTATCTCTTGTGTGAAAGAATTAAAGTTGTCATAAGAACTCGAGGAGGAGCAACTACGTATTAATTCTGCTAGTTTTTTATTTTGTTTGTTTGTTTGTTTGTTTGTTTTGGGGTTTTGTTTTTGTTTTTGCTTTTTTGCTTTTTTTTTTTTTTTTTGCTTTGTTTTCTTTTTTGTTTTGTTTTTTGGTCAATGAATTCCATTGTTTTCGAAGGATTTCTTTCTTTCGCAATATTCGGTTATTCCATTATATTTTCCCCTGCATTAGAAAAAATATAACCACTAATTTAAATATTTTGATCAAACTTGTTTTAGGTATATTTTATAAAACCAGAATATTCTTTAAAGAAAAAATGTTTGGTCGTATCTCTTTTTTGTCTATTTACAGCTAAATAAAAAAAATAAGTTAACATTGTCTATGTGTACCAATTCAATACTTTCTGCCAAGGGTAATAATATCACTTGTCGGTTGCCTTTTCCACTTAACTAGAGTATTTGACTTTGCATTAATCGTAATATAAAGAGGTGGAAATTTAGTCAAGTTCAGTGACCTTTGTATGATTATAAACAAATGGGGACGGGTTATCAGAAAAAACCAGCAGCTGAAGTTGACAGAGTTCGACTCGGTAACATGATATACTTGATCTTGCACTCCGGGACCCGGTCACTAAGTGGTGACAAGAGCTGGAAGATGTCACCCACTCGAGGCGAAATTAGAGGTGGGGTGTTATGTGAACCCCAGTATATTTATCTCGGGATTTCGTGATTCTCTCTCAATCTCTCTTTTGGTGGCTGGCTATGAATGCTGAACAAAGAAGCTCTGTCTCTCGAAGAGTTACAACATGATATCCATTTTACATGTCTAAATGCTTCTACAGCCTCAGCAACTAAACGAATAGAATAAAACAACGGGATATCCGAACACTAAAAAATCGAGTTTTGATTTTTTTTTGTTTTTGTTTTGTTTTCCTCCTCAACTTTCAAATAATTTGAAAATTATTAGTATTTGATAAGAATACTTGAAATCATATAACAATTATTTGTATTCATAGTAATTACTATAACTGTTTACAATATTATTATCCTTTGTTACATTTTGCTACATTATTACTTGAAATACTTGAAACCATATATTTGTGAGCAAATTATTAGTATTAGAAAGGAATACTTGAAACCATATAAATAAATGCTAATTATAAATTTTAGAAAGGAATTCTGGAAACCATATAAATAAATGCTAATTATAAGTTTTAGAAAGGAATACTTGAAACCATATAACTGGTTTCGTTTGGTTTTACGGCATATAGATCCAGTTTTGCATAAGTCATTTATTTGCACTTAGTTAGACGTGAAACAGTTCTATTTGACTCATAGATAGGACCCTATCAGGTGCTACCACTCCAGGTTACAATGGACCTGGGAGTAATGGCTGTGAAGAGGTGCTCCGCATTCCCAAAACTCTGGCATTACTGGAGCCTCACTATCAGATTGTTTAATGTCATATCAGGACATACATTGTTGGGGGGAGTCTTATCCCTTTGCAGAGATGTACTCAGTATTCTCTGCAACCTCAGATGATTAATTTATTTTATTTCAGGATCATTGTAAAAAAAATCCATCCAAATCTTTAATAATCAGTATTTTGCCATTCTTGGTTTGGTTTCCTTGTGTAATGGCATGTCAAACTCTGTAGGTTATTTAATGCCAAAGCCATTCTCCTAGAAGAACAGTAGTGGTACTATTTAACCCATAGCTGGGAGGATAAGGGGGTTCATACCTTTCCCAAGGGTATTTGCTCGAAAGTGAACGTAATAGCGCGACTGGAGTACGAACTCGCTCACTACGATTCCGTGGTCCATCGCTATAACCATTACACCACGAGGACACCCCCGAGCAGTGATACAATTTAATACATAACTACAGTGGGGATTAGAGGGTTGATATTATTCCCAAGGGCATTAGTCCCAAAGTGAACGTAATAGAGGGAATGGGGTTCGATCTCATTCCCTTCACGGTTGCCGTCCAGCACGTTAACCATTACGCTACGGGCAATCCTCTTGACAATCTTATCAATCTATTCAAGATATTCTTTCTGTGCCTAATGTTTTTCCCTCTCGCTTCCCTTGTCACCTCTCACCTTCCACACCAATGTTTCTCTTTCTTTCTTACCTTTATTTTCCTCTATTTTATCTCACTCTCATCTTTCTTCTTCAACCTCTCTCTCTCTCTCTCTCTCTCTCTCTCTCTCTCTCTCTCTCTCTCTCTCTCTTTGTATCCCAACTTTTTTTTTATTTCTTGGTTTCGGGTTCCAGCTTTTTTGCTTACCGAATCATTGATACTTGTGATTTATACACCACACGACAATGACACTCGATGTTTAATTCGAGTAAACATATCCTTTTTCATGTTGATAGAAACATCCTCATTTCCTGAAATCAATTTGTTTATAGTTTATTAGGGGCCTGAATCAGATTGAGATGATGACTTAACAACAAAAGGGGTCTGCATTCCAGCAGGAATTTCACGTACTCCTTTCTTCTTCTTCTTCTTCTTCTTCTTCTTCTTCTTCTTCTTCTTCTTCTTCTCGTGTGAAGCAGTCTTATTAGATAAACAATCATAAAAATAACGGTGACGATATCAACAAAGAAAAGAATGAAGTTAAAAAAAAAACGTAGAAAATGTACTAATAACAAAGAGTATTCATCGGCTTAAGTTTATATACTGCGCCGTCTCACATGAAGATGACGACTTCGAACTAAAACACTTTCAGATAAAGGTAATGAGATTGGAATTGCTGATAAGGTAATTGATCATAAAGTGTACAATCTGCAAGCAAGTGTGGACAATATCATTTTGATCATGAAAAAACAAGAGAGGCTTTTAGGAATTATAACATGAGAAGGAAGTTAAGACGTACAATAATTGTGAATGTGTAAGGGTTCATTTCTGGTTACTTAGGGTTGTATTCTGCACAGTGTTAAACATTAATTATAGTAGTAATCTATAAATCTTTTTTTCCTCCTCAGTCATATCCTCAGGGAAGCTAGAATGATAGCTTAAAGTACAGTGTTAATAAAAATAAAAGAATGATAAAAAAAAGATTGCCCTGAGCTTGTACGCTTTGGATAAAAGGCAAAGAGATAGTAATTGCTGATTACTGTTTAAGAAGGCATAGAATCTGTGTGCATAGATTATTAAAAAAAAGAAAAGAAATACGGACAACATAATTTTGGTTGTAAAATAAACAAACAAAAACACCCTTTTAATAGTAGCTGCAATATAAGAATAGTCCTAAGTACAAGATAATATGTAAGGTTTAATTTCAAATTACTTGAGGTCCTCTTCAGTATAAAGCTATCTAAATTACTTTTATGCTAGTAAATTAGACAATTTACTTGTGCATCAAGGCATCTGTAGCGTAACGGTTACCGTCGATAGACATGGACTCCGTGAGCCGAGTTCAAATCTCAAATAGGGTTGTTTGTGTTTCGCTTTTCACTAAAATCTTATGGAAAGGCACGAATCCATCTTTTCTTCTCTCTCTTATAGCTATAGGTAAATAGTAGAGCAGACTATGCTATTTAGCTTTGATACGGTAACCTGTCTTGGAGAAGGAAAAATCTGAATTCAAACCAGCTGTACTCTATTAAAAAGATTTGACCTTGTGTCGCATACATCCCATGGGGTTAGGGTTGGGTAGATGTATAAATGTGTATCAAGTTTACGTTAAAAAAGACAAACTGAAGGTAACCTTTGAAGGTTAAGAAGAAAAGAAATAAACTGAAAAACCAAAGAATGAGGGACAACAGTAAATTGAACGAATTTGGTCCCCATGATCATAGAAATAGGCGCAGGTAACGTATTTGTGACGTAAAACGTATGAGTCCTGGATATGACATTAAACAATATGATGGTGAGAGTCCAATGATGCTGGAGCTTTGGGGAATGCAGAGTACACCATCATAGCCGTCGTTCCCAAGTCCACTCTACCTCTGAGTGGTAGCATCTGAAAGGGTCCTATCTATGGGTCAAATAGAACTGTTTCACATCTAAACTGAATACAAACAAATGGCATGCTAATTGGAATTGTTTGAAATAGAACTGTTTGATCATTTAACTATATGTAAAGAAATGACTGATGTTTAATTGAAGTATGTAAGTAATACATAGCAATAATTTGAACCATTTAACTTAGTTGACTTATGTTTACAAGTTTAATAAATATGTGTAAACCGGATTTGGCATTGAATAATCTACAATGGTTGATATGCCATAAAACCAAAACAAACCAACCCAAAGAATTAAAATGAATCTTAAAGATTTAATTCATCTCTTAGTCGTAAGTCAAACCACACAAATATTCTAGTGGGGCATTTGAATCAAACTGTTTTACAATGTTTAAAATTGGTTTATCTACCCGAATGTATTTCAAGCGTTTTTGATTTGGAGCATTCCCAGCACAACCCAAACCCTAGAACAAACTAAAGTATCCTACTCGACGGTTACTGTTGTTCGTTTCGCGTCACTTGTTCCGTTGCGATGGCCATCGGTTGCTGATGTTCGTTTCTCGTTACTTGTCCGTTACACTACCCGTCAGTTATTATTGTTCGTTTCGCGTCACTTGTTCCGTTGCGATGCCCGTCGGTTGCTTATGTTAATTTCTCGTAATTTGTCCGTTACACTACACATCTGTTACTATTGTTTGTTTGCCGTTACTTGGTCCGTTGAGATACTCGTCGGTTGCTTTTATTAGTTTTATTATATTATCGACATTCCGTATTGGCCAATCAAATAGGCTAGGACTGTAGAATACGCAGACTACACCTCTGCAGTGGGGGGAGGGAGATCCTCCCCCACAACAAATGTTCTGGATATAATACCAAAGTGCATCTGATGCTGAGGCTTTAGTTATAGAGCTTTGAGAAATGTGGAGAACCCCTTCACTGAAATTATTCCTAGGTCCACTCTGATCCGAAGTGGTAGTACCGCTTAAGGTCTCATCTGTGGGTCAAATAAAGCTATGGGGCCTTAGAAGATTAGTTAGTTATTTGTTTTCGTTACTTTGGTTGTTGGTTTTGGTCGTTGGTTTTGGGTTTAAGTATCTGGCTCCTTTATATATCTTATTCCATCTAACTTGTTGTCTTCTTTGTCTGTGGAAGGCTGCAAGAGAATTTAATGAAGGAAGGAAGATAAGAAAGAGACAAAGATATCTTTTAATTCAAACTTTATTTTGGGGCTCAACGACTATTCTGTGGCGTGGAAAGTTTTCCTGAACCAGTAGAAATATGTCACGTTTCCCAGACAAGGCGTTGAATTTTTTTTTGTTATTCTCAGTGATAAAAGTTTAAAGTTTATGTTTATATTTGAAAGGTGTTTTTAGATGTGGCACAAGGTTGTATAAATAGAGCACCCAATGAGACTCGAACTCACTCGTGTAGGTTTGCTAGTTTAGCTTGCTAACTATTACACCACCGAGGTGCCCTGTCCTGAGTCTAGTAGATATGTTCAGCAAAAGCTGCTACTGGTGTTTTCAGTAAGATATGTTCGGCAGTGTCAGCTTCCCAACAACAAACATGACTAAGTATTAGGCCACAAACCTAGTCAGTACATGCATTCGCTGCAAGCAGCCGAGAGAAAAAGGGTCTTTTAAGGGCTCGTGGTAAAGGCTGAAGTGAAAACGGATTACTCTTTGGTGCAAGTAAGTCTATCTTTCTGGCATGCGTTAATTTCGCTTCCTGTCAGAAGCTTCTAGGAAATGCTATATTTTTTGATTTGTTTTTTTCTTTTCTAGCCACCATATAACTGTATAATCATTTACTATACTTGAAACTAGTTTAAGGGGGGTTCCTTAAATTCACCAACTTAGGAAGCAGTTTCTTCCAGGCAGCGGTCACATCGATACTGCTATATGGGTGCACTACATGGACGCTAACAAAACGGCTGGAGAAGAAGCTAGACGGCAATTACACAAGAATGCTGCGTGCAATCTTGAACAAGTCCTGGCGGCAACACCCCACAAGACACCAACTGTACGGCCACCTGCCTCCTATCACGAAAACTATTCAAGTTAGACGAACCAGACATGCAGGACAATGCTGGAGAAGCAGGGACGAACTCATAAGAGATGTGCTCTTATGGACCCCCACACATGGCTGTGCAAAAGCAGGACGACCAGCACGAACATACATTCAGCAGCTATGTGAGGATACGGGATGTTGTCCTGAAGACCTGCCTAGGGCGATGAACGATAGGGAGGAGTGGCGAGAGAGGGTCAGGGATATCCGTGCTACCAGCGCGACATGATGATGATGATGATGATACTTGAAACCATTTTTCTGTGCACGAACAAATTATTAATATTGAATTGAATTATCAATATTAGATAGCAATGCCCAAAACTATTCAACTGTGGACAAACAAATTAATATTAAATTAAACCATTAATATCAGATAGCAATTCTTGAAACCATTTAACTATGTGCAAATAAAACTATTACTGTTAGTAATATATGTAACGATTTAACTATGTGCAAATAGAACTATCAGTGTTTGCAATACTTGAAACCATTTAACTATGTGCAAACAAATGACAGTTAATCAGAATATTTAGCGTTAAATAGCGATACTTTAAACCATATAACTCTGTGCAAACAAATGACTTCTGGCTCGTTTTTTTACCCTTGATACGTCCCTTATAATACTGAATAAGTAAAGAGGTATAAAGTACCATTTTTTGAGTATTTGGTATAAGTCGACCTGGGATTGAACCCCGGTCTTCCGGGCCACTACTGAACACTCTACCTACAAGAAAATTCTTTTCAAAATTACTAATAATAATATTTTAATAATAATTTACTTTTACAATGAGAAAGGAATTACAGGGCTTCATGATACTATAACTAGAACAAACTATTCACTTAAAACAATAATGTACATATAAAAAAGATTTGGCATTAAATAACCATCATGGGTTGATATGCCGTTAAATCAAATAATCTAACTTAACTTGAATTGGCACTAAAACATTTCAGCTTCAAAACGCCGGAGCCAAATAGTCCCATTTCCCTTTTAACGATTATCAAACATAACAAATGCTTTGAAAAACGTAATTCATATTAACGTGCAATCCGACAGTATGATTTCTTGGGTTTGGAATGTAAATATATAAAGAATATTAATAAACATGACTCCGACAAATTGGAGACGAGAGTATTGGATGGCTTCATCGATGTTATTCTGTCTTTGAGGCTACCATTACACTCGTAGATTAGATCGTAAGCAGCTGGTACGGAGAAGAGACATCTCCGAAGCAGAAGGGAATGTAAGTTCAAGTCTTATCGGAAGCTGTTTCTTTGATGTTTCTTCTGAGGTGAGCTATTTCTGCTCTCCTAGAAATAAGTTGAGTGAGTTGTGATAAAAAAAAGACAAAAATATTAAGATGAAAGATAATTGGCGACCGTAGTCTCTCTTTTCAATAGCTACTACACCGAGGTGTAGAGGAGGGCGCTACTCCTTTCCCTGGATTGCTCCAATTTACCCTTCATACGTAGCTTATAATGCTAAGTGTAAAGATAAGAGGTATCAAGTACCATTTTTTGAGTCTTTGGTATGACTCGACCTGGGATTGAACCTCGGTCTTCCAGGCCACTGGCGAACACTCTACTTACTAGATAATTCTAATCAAAATTACTAATAATAATACTTTAATTATAATTTACTTTTACAGTGAGAAAGGATTGACTGATCTTCACAATACTATAACTGGAATCTGCTGGCATAAAAACTTAAAGTCTTCATTTAGCAGTCTTTAAGTAATTCCCTAAAAAGACATCAACAGTTACAAAACTTATTGTAGTGTGGCACAGGGCCATAAATATAGGAGATTCTCCGTGGTGTAATGGCTAATGTGCTGGACTACGCTCTCGAAATAAGCAAATTCGAACTATACTCGTGTAATTGTACTCACTTTTGGACTAATGCCCCTGAGAAAAATATAACCTCTCTAGCCACCAGATACAGTTTAATAATATCCCTGCTGTTCATCAACAAGGATGATTTTGGCAATAGATAACCTTGGAAGGTTGATATGCCATTAAAACAAAGAAATCAAATAAACTGTATCAAAAATATAAAGCACTCAGTAAGAACCGAACTCTCTAAAAATAGTTTTCTAGGAGGCGTTCGTCGTATAATGAATACCATATAAAATGGACACGGCGACACGAGTTCAAATCCTAGATGAGACTGTTTACATATCACATAGCATTAATAACCTTGGGAAAGGTATGAATCTAATTATTCTATCCTCCAGATATTGATAAATAGTAGGGCAGATTGTGCTCTTTGATCTTGGTATGGCAACTGGTCTCGGAGAAGTAAAACACTGAATTTAAACCTTAAAATTGACCTTGTGTCACATCTCGCTCTTGCAAAGGTGGAGGTAAAAAAAATTAAATTAGAAATAGTTTTCTAACCGAGCTTTTTAACGATTAGATCATATGAGGAATCCAAAGAAATTGTAAAAGTTATACAGGGTCTGACAGAACTCTCTCTCTCTCTCTCTCTCTCTCTCTCTCTCTCTCTCTCTCTCTCTTTCTCCTGTTATTCGGACTTAATGCCCTTGAAAGAATAAATCTTTATGAAATTTCATCGTCGTAAGACACATGTAAATGAGATTTAAATTTTTTTTATTTAATTTCTTCTTTGCGAATATTTTTTCAGATTGTTTACATATATTCGCCAAAAAAAGTAGAATCTGATTTTTAGTTTTCGTTAAAATCCGATGGGTTACAGGGTAAAAATTTACCATTCTTTCAAATAGATTTCGGTGAATTTTTTTAATAAGACTTTATTATCATCATCATCATGTCGCGCTATCAGCACGGATATCCCTGACCCTCTCTCGCCACCCCTCCCTATCGTCTATTGCTTCCGGCAGATCTTCAGGACTACGTCCCGTATCGGCACAGAGCTGCTGTATATAGGTTCGAGCTGGTCTTCCTGCTTTTGCTCGTCCTTGTGAAGAGGTCCACTGGAGTACATCGCTTATGAGCTCGTCCCTACTTCTCCAGCAGTATCCTGCATGTCTGTTTTGTCTAACTTGTATAGTTTTTGTGATGGGTGGTAGGTGGCCGTACAGCTGCTGCTTTGTGGGGTGCTGCCTCTAGGACTTGTTCAATATTGCTCGCAGCATTCTTGTATAGTCACCGTCAAGCTTTTCCTCCATACGTTTGGTTAGCGTCCATGTAGTGGATCCATATAGCAGTATCGACACGACCGCTGCTTGGAAGAAACTGCGTTTCATTTTATCGGTCAGGTCTGACTTCCATATGACTGATAGCCTATCAATAGCTGCCCATGCCTTTGCTAGTCGCGCGTTGATGTCTCGGTTGATGAGACACTAAGACTTAATATTACTTAATCACTGGAACTTTGTTACAAGGACACCGCAATATAGCGCACCATAAGACGATTTTATAAACTATGACACAACCCATGAAACTATTGGGTTCTCGTTGTTGCAACGATCCTTAATGATATAGATATTTCTATTCAGGAAGTGAAGAAATGAAGGGTTCTGATTAACATTTGATAGTTATCGCTGTTAAATCGATAATCTAGACAATAATCTTGACAATAAAACTTGCGTTCAGGGTAAATGCATACTCTACAATTTTCGTATCCTGTTTCAAATTGTACAAGAAATTTCTTTATTCTCTAGCTTTGAACATTTTCGGTTAATGTTCTCATGAAAAAAATGTATTCATATGCCCCATTTACGTAATTTATTTTATATATATGTATATAAAGAGAATTTGGCATTAAATAACTCACATGAATTGATATGCTATAAAACCCAACCATATTATATATATATATACATTTATATATATATATATACATATATATATATATATATATATATATAGAGAGAGAGAGAGAGGGAGTTTGGCATTAAATAACTCACATGAATTAATATGCTATAAAACCCAACCATATTATATATATATATATATATATATAGAGAGAGAGAGAGAGAGTTTGGCATTAAATAACTTACAGTGGATGATATGCCATAAAACCCAACCAAACCTCACTATATTCAATATATATATGTATAAAAAGAATTTGGCATTAAATTACCTGCAAGGACTGATGCCAACCAACCTAACAATTTTCGGCATTAACCATCCCATAAAGGTGTTGATATGCCGTTATATAAAACAAACATCAAAATTTGATTTTACAAAACGGAATAATATTTTCTATTTTCTTTTGTTATTGTTACCACTTTTATTCAAATATTTTATCGTGAACCCTCACCTTGAAGTGAGTGCACGACTAACGCAATGGTTATCGTCGTATGAAATGGAATCAGCGATTCAAGTTCAAAATCCTGGACGAGGCTGATTGCGTTTCACTTTGCACTAATGATCTCGAGAAAAGCATAAACCCATCTCCCGGCCACTCATGAGTAAGTACTGACACAGACGGAGCATTTTAACCTTGGTAAAACAACCAGTCTAGGAGAAGGAAAAACTCTAAATTCATATCAGCTGTACTCCGCTAAAAACTGATTTGTGTCGCACGCTGCCCGTTGTGGAGAGTTGAAGTCAATACACACTCCGAAGCGTCACCCTGAAGTTGTGCAGTGGTCGTCTGATCATTGACTAATGTTGCTGACAAATAAAATATTCCATTTCCTCAGTTTTCTACGGCCTGCTCTAAAAGACTTGAGCTTTCGGATATCTACGGAGGAAGTAAATTACTAGGGAACCAGTCTGGTGTCTGACCCAACCTTGGGATATTACCAAGTAGTGAGATGAAGCAGAAAAATTTATCTCAGAAAGCACGATGTTCGCCACTCCATGTCAAGATGGCAGCTAAAATAGAATGGCTACTGCTGCTGCTGCAAGACGTACCTCACACCCGCTCACTGCCATTTGCCCATACGTCATGATAGTTTTAACTGAATTTGTCGTACGTCCCACCAACCGGACGAGTTTGGCACAAGGTCTTTTTTTTAATTCAAAAAAATACTAATCTCTTCGCGGACCTACCTATTTAAATATATGTATATATATAGCCTTTAGTGTCAAAATATATTGGAATTTTAGGGTTTCTGCTCGATTGCTTATTCCCCTTTTCTGTTTTTGTGATTTTTTTTTGTTTGTTTGCTTTGTTTTGTTGCGTTTGTTTGTATTTTGGGAGATAGTTTGGTTTGTTTGTTTGGTTTTTTATTTTTATTTATTTATTTTTTTTTTAGTTGAAAGAAAATTAATGTTTCTTACCGTCGGAATTATATTACGTTTTGTAAAAACAAGAGTTACTTGTCTTTGGCACCGGAAACACTGAAAGTTATCTCCGCCGCCCGACCCCCCTTTTTTCTCTATCTACGTTGTTTGACTTTTTTTTCTTTTCTTTTCAACATGCCTATTGATCAGAGCGGTACAAAAAGTTTTACTCTGCCCAAAGCTATGAATTTCCTTTATCTCACTTCAATGAAGAATCATGCAGCCAGTGTTGTTTTACGATGGACATTAACTGATTTCTTATATTGTGTTAACGAACACTGCCTTTTTTTCCTATCACTGATAATAACTTGCCTTGTATTTTCTCTAAATAGCATTCTGAATTCCAAAAGATTGTAAATATATCAAATTTGCAACCCTGTGTCTATTCTTTTCGTGTTAATCGTTTTTATCTTTCGTTATTTGATTACCAAAGAAGAGAAAATATTATTCTGGCGTCCATCCAATAATGGTATAAACATCCAATGCAAATATTTATTCACTTCATAGGAAAGCCGTCGAGGGACAAGTGTAAGAAATACACTCGTCTCACCGATCGTCTTTTTAAGCCTGTAACTTTTGAGACAAATGGTGCATATGGTGACGATACTGACGTCCTCATTCGAGAAATTACCTTTGACCCCGCGGATCAGTTTTTCTACGCCAGCTACAAACAGTGAACATTCTTCAGAGAAACAGAACTGATGGGGTAATTTCCAGCAAGGGCTAGATTCTCTCTGCTCCCAACCTTGGCGACACCTCTTAAAATAAGCCCTGTTTTCCAAATATACAGCATATATATATATATATATATATATATATATATATATATATATATATATATATATATATATAAAGAATTAAAGTCAATTTATTACATTGTACCAGTTGTCCCTTGTTACTGCTCAGATTAATTTGACTATTTCCGTACATTTTAGATGCTATTAAAACTATATTGATAATACATTGCAAAATCAGTCCGGTTCAAGACTTTACTTCAAGAAGTACAATGTCGTTGTGCATTTAGGCAAGAAAAGTTAGCGCCCTTGTGATGGTTAAGCTAGAAAACAGTTCACTATTTTAAACGGGCCTATATAAGCCATGGATGGAACCTTGGCAGCCACTACCATTCAGGTTAGACAGAACCTTGTAGTAAATGCAATGAAGGGGTAACTCCACATTCCCCAAAGCTCTAACATTGATCTGGTTTAGTTTGGTTTCTTTATTTAATGGCATATCAACGTTTATGGGTGGTTTGATACTAAAGCCATCCTTATAAAATAACAGTAGTGGTACTGTTTAACCCATGGCTTGGAGGATAAGAGAGCTCATACCTTTCCCAAGGGTATTAGTCTGAAAGTGAATGTCATAAGGCGACTTGAGTTCGAACTCACTATCACAGTCTTGCACGCTAGTCACTACGCTACAGGAACTCCTTTCCAGCACTGGAGCCTTATCACAGGATGTACTTTAGGGCACTCTTTGTAGGGTAATCTAACCTCCCCCTACGAAAAGAATAAAGTCGACGTATTCTTGGCCCTGCCAAAAGGGCGAAGAAACGGGACTGTTCTCCGAAATAAAAACAAATAAAACCTTTAATTTCAAATAATTATCGTAATATTTAATAATACACGTAATTAATACGAGTTTATTTATCTGTGGGGGTTAATGGTCCTTTGAACTTAAATTTTGTAGAACGTTGTCTCGATTTTCCAGTGAATGTGACGTTATCATCTTGTCATATGATTCAAAGTAACATCGTTGAATTAACGATTCTTTATTGAGACCTTTGTACACTGACTTCACATATGAATTTTACAAAAATTCTATTCTCATTCAGTGTAATGACGTATAATCTAGTTAGTTAATTCAAATTTTACATCATTGAATGAACGTTTCGTAGTTGGAAAATCGTGAATTAAAAAAAAGGAATACATGAAAGGGTTGCATCTGGATCTGGCATTCCCACGATGTGATGGGACGCCAGACAAGTCTGATGGGATTGTAAGATGCTGCTGGGATTAGTAGCAATGATGTTTTGGTCCCGATACCATGCCTGACTCAATCATCTGATGAAGGCTTATTTGGCCGCACAGCGGTTGTTTGTTTTTGTCTGTTTATTAATTATTTTTGTAGCAGTAGCATTTGAACAATAATAATAATAATAACAGCAAAATAGACAAGACATAACAAAATAGCATATGTAAGTTATGTGATGATAGAGATGAAACGGTCAATTACATAATAGGTGAATGTAGTAAATTAGTACAAAAAGGTATAAGACAAGGCCCTACTGAGTTGTCAAGATGATCCAGTGGGAATTGTTCAAGAAGCTAAAATTTGACCACACGAATAAATGGTATTTGCACACCCCAGAATCTGTCCTGGAAAATGAGATGCAAAAATTCTCTGGGATTTTGAGAAACAAATGAAACACCAAATCTCAGCCAGACGACCAGATCTAGTGATAGTCAACAAAAAAAAGAGAAACTACCGAAGAGTGGATTTTGCCGTTCTGGCTGACCACAGGGTAAAACTGAAAGAAAGCGAAAAGAAAGATAAGTATCTGGACCTTTCTTGAAAATTGAAAAACCTATTAACATGAAAGTGATGGTGATACCAGTTGTAATTGGTGCGCTCGGTACAGTCACCAAAGAATCGATAACGGAACTGGAGGACCTGGCAATAAGAGGATAAGTGGAGACCATTCCAACGACACCATTATTAAGATCGGCTAAAATTCTGAGAAGAGTCTTGGAGATCTGATAAGACTTGCTGTCACTCAAACTCCAGTGAGAAACCATCGACTAACGCTGGTGTGAAAAGCTTTCATAATATCTACTGGGAATTGCGTTAGAAACAAAGATTGAAATACAAACAGATTACCAAATCCAGTAGACTGCAGTAGACTGCAGTGGGAAAAACTGAACAAATAACTGAACATTGCTAAAGAGCAGAAAAAAATGGGAAACATAAAAGAGATGGTGATAACAATTGTAGTTGGTGCACTTGGCGCACTTCTTAAAGGCCTGCAAGAGTGACTGGAAAAACTGAAAATCTGAGGGGTTGTCCTGGTGGTGTAATGGTTAAAGCGATGGGCTGCGGAATCGTAGTAAGCGAGTTCGTACTCCAGTCGTGCTATTACGTTCACTTTCGGGCAAATACCCTTGGGAAAGGTATGAACCCCCTTATCCTCCCAGCTATGGGTTAAATAGTACCACTACTGTCCTTCTTGGAGAATGACTTTGGCATTAAATAACCTACAAAGGTTGATATGTCATTAAACAAAGAAACCAAACTAATAATGAAGATCTGAGAAAGAATCGAGACCATTTAGACCACATCCCAGTTAAGATCAGCTAGAATACTTAGAAGAGTCCTGGAGGTCTGAGAATGTTTTGGTCAAAAGAATCTTTATAAATGGGCTTAACATGTGTTTGCCACACCGAAACAGAGTCGAAAAGACAGTCCGTGGAGTATAAACACCGACTCTCCGATAAAAAAGAAGTTCCGGGCATAGCGTTCAGTAAAGAAGGTCATGCTGACAGTCATCTGGGACATAAAAGAACTCAAGGGGGTGTCCTCATGGTGTAATGGTTAAAGCGATGGACTGCGGAATCGTAGTACGCGAGTTCGTACTCCAGTCGCGTTATTACGTTCACTTTCGGGCAGAATACCCTTGGGAAAAGTATGAACCCCCTTATCCTCCCAGCTATGGGTTAAATAGTACCACTACTGTTTTTCTAGGAGAATGGCTTTGGCATTAAATAACCTAAAAAGAGTTGATATGCCATTAAAAAACGAGACAAAACCAAACCAATAAAAGAACTCGCCAATATCATTTCTTTGAAAAAGGTGCAATTAGAAGCACTGCTACTAATTGCCAAATCCTTTGGCAAAATTCACCTTATTTATGGAATAACACCCATTTATCATTTTATCTGAATACCTCATGTAGTGTGTGAAGAGGTAATTATTTTGTTAATTTACTTGTTTATTTTTGTTTTATTTTTATTGATTTATTCATTTATTTATTTTTGCAAAGATAGTAAATGCCTCCAAAATCGTTTCACCTCCTGCACTTAAATCCTGGCATTTTGTTCCGTATATAACTATTTCGCCACCTACCCACCTCAAAGAAATGTTTCCAATTTTAACAATATTAAACTATATGACTTATACCAACCTATCTACATACCTACCTACCAGCATACTTGTATAAGTGACTACTCAAACTACTTTGGGCAATTATAAATACCTATCTACTTACTTTCCCCCACGCATCAAACACTTACACGTTTCCAGAAATCATTATCCTCTGTTTTACAGGGTTAGTGTACTCGTATTAAGTAATAAATCCAATGTGTTTATCCAGCAGTGAATAACCCACAAAGGTTGATATGTCACTAAACAAAAAAACTAAACTAATCTAACAACTTTATTCAGCCAGTACTAAAATATATCATACACCAGAGGCATTTTTGCTTTTTGTATGTTTGTTTGTTTGTTTGTTTTTGTTTTTGTTTTTCACTCTTTGATAAGAATATTTCTGCAATAGGTCAAAGGTCACTAGAACTTCTTTCTTTGAGACGTTTATAACTGCATCACCTGCAGAAAAATAGTTTACTAATTTTAAACATAGCTGATTAAATAAAATAAAACATTACTCTCTACTCTCGGTACGTATTTGCATTTGATTAATTATTATGAATTTCGCTTTTTTTTTTAAGTCAGATGATACATCCTTAAAAAAGTAATCGTCAACAATTATGATATGAGAATTGTTCCAAAAGTAATGCCTCTTATTATATGAACAAGCAGTTTCAGAAAAATTGATATAATTTCATTCTAAAATGCCCACTCTCATTTGAGATGTAAAAAGTAAAAGTAAAGTTGTCTCCCTTTAGTCGAGGGCAACCCGAAGGCTCCCTTTTTAAGAGCTACGACACCGAAGTGTAAGGGAGGGCGCTACTCCTTTCCCTAGATTGCTCCACTTTACCCTCGATACGTACCTTATATTGCTGAGTGTTAAGCAAGGAGGTATCGAGTACCATAGTAAAAGTCTTTGGTATGACGTGACCTGGGATTGAACCCAGGTCTCCCGGACCATTGGCGAACACTCTACCCACTAGACCAACGAGGAACGTTCTAAAGTTCTAAGCCCCACCCGGATTTTAGTAACCTAGTCGGTTGGGGCTGTAGAATACACCGACAGCATCTCTGCAGAGGGATCGGACTACCCCTCAACGAGTGTCCTGAAGATGACATTAAACCATCAGATGGTGAGGCTCTAGCCTTGGATATTTGGGAAATGTCGAGTATTCCTGCATTGCCATTGCCCCCAGGTTCACTCTCACCCGGAATGGTACCACCTGATAAGATCCTGTCTATGGGTCAAATAGAACAAACTACTCTTGCAAACAAATGACTGATGTTAAATTGTGACTATTATATAGCAATACTTGAAACTATTCGACTGTGTGCAAAAAAGAGCTCAGGCTCGTTTAAGAATGTTATCCACAAAATGTGCTTACAAATCATATATACATCTAATATATAAAAATTAAAAAAATCTTTTTAAATAATTTTACTACAATTCTAACCGAAATTAAAATAAAAAACGGAAGTTGGCTAAATGAGGAGATAACTCTTCACCCCTCTTCTATCCCCTCCCACCTTTTTCTGTGCCTATTCTGATTTATTTTATCCAAGGGATCTGAAGAAGTCCTGTTAAATTTTTTTCGTGTTTTTGAATTTTTCAAAAACGCGTAACAGGATGGAAATAAATTTATAATCCTAATATGACCGGTTTGTTGTTTTTCTTAAAGAGTATATCTAATATATATGTATAAAATAGATTTGGCAATAAATAACCTACAATGGTTGATATGCCATAAAACCAAACCAAATTAAATCCTATATATTTAATATATATGTATAAAGAGGATTTGGCATTAAATAACCTACAATGGTTGATATCCCATAAAACCAAACCAGTACAGATTTTAGATTTGTCGTACTCTTCTCACCTTTGTATTGGCTTCACCCGCTCCGAAATGGAGCCCATATAGAAACCTGTAAGAGTTTTTCTAGTTTTATTATAAGTCATACTGTGTTATCACAACAAAAAATGTTCTGTAATGGGTCTTCCTTCTGGGTGAAACTTAGAAATTTTGGGGGCGACCCTCGTAGTCTCAACAAATAAATCTAAACAGGATTAATTCTGAGTAAAAAAAAATCACGATATTACAAGTGAGTGAGGCAGACATTTCAAAATTAAACGATATCGGTTTTTCTAAAAAACCAAATATTTTCCCAACACCTCGCCCATGATCAGGCTTCGATATAAGATTAGTTTTTCAGCGACATAGACCAAGTTTGAATTCAGTTTCCCTTCTCTGTAACGAAGCTAAAGAACTGTCTGTCCTACAATTTATCCATAGCTGGGAGAAGGCAATAGCACCAAGTGAAACCCTAACATCTTTATCTAGAATTTGAACTCTTATCACTGTGTCCATTTCCTAAGACGATAACCGTTTCACCACACGCCACTTATTATAAGTTGGCAAAGTAATACATCAGATAATACCCCATCTTGGTTGGTTGGTTGGTTGTTTGGTTTTTACATCATGACAGTTCTTGTTGGATTCTTTAATACTGAAGTCAGTTTTTACAATTTATATTTAGTGATCCTTAGTAAACATTATAGCTTCAAACAACAATTCGTACAATTAATAATTCACATAGTTCTATGGTTTCAAGTTATTATTCCTACTTAATACAAACAATTTGGGTGTCCTGGGTATAAAACTAACCTGCATCCGATGGCGAGGCTCCAGTTCTGGAGATCTAGACAGTTTTGGAGAATACTTTCATTGCCATTACTCCCAGGTCCACTGTCACCCAGAGTAACAGTACCTGTCACAGTCACATCTTTGGGTTAAATAGATCTGTTTAAAATTATTCGTCTTCAATTGGACTGTATGAAAATAAAACTCTTGATAAAAATGAATACCCAACACGCGTTGACGTACCATTAAAATCAATAAATATCTCAAATTACGTAGGACATTTGTGAAGTAAAGCCCTCAATTTATATCCAGGGAAACTACAACAGATATAGGATGTACAAAAATACGGTTGAACAGAGCAAGCTTTCAGCTACAAACCATCATTTTTCCACAAGGCTATTTGCATTGATGATATGTTTGGTTGTTTTGTTTTGTTTTATGGCATATCAACCCTTGAGGGTTATTTAATATCAAAGCATCCCTGTAGAACAACAACAGTTATACTATTTAACCCATTGCTGGGGGGTTATACCTTACCGAAGAATATTCGTCAGAAAATGAACCTAATATCGCGACTGGAGTTCGAACTCACTTTGAGACCGAAATTATTTAGTTATTACGCCATGGAGACTCCCCTGATACAAAGATGCTTCAAGAATTATGCCTCCTATTTCTATGAAACAGATACAGGAAGCACAATATCTGCCTAATAGATGGTTTCTTAATTTTACTGGCATATCAACCTCCATCCTTGTAGAAGAATAGTGGTGGTACTTTTTAACCCATAGTTGCAGGAGATAAGGGAGTTCCTACCTCTCGAAAGGGTAGCTGTCCTAAAGTGAACGTAATTGCGCGACTGGAGTTCGAACTCGCTAACTGCGACATCGAAGTCCATCACTTTAACCAATACGCCACAGGGACTCTCACCATCACGTGACGTGACGAGACACGGTAAATCGAGTTCAAATTCTGGATGAAGATGTTTGCGTTTCAATTCAATTTATGAAAGGCATGAATCTATTTTTTTCCTCTTAGCTATATGTAAATAGTAGGACTGGCTAAGCTCTTTAGCCTTAGTAGGGCCAAAGGGTCTAGGAGAAGGAAAAATCTGAATTCAAACCAGTACTCCTCCGCCAAAAAAAATTGACCTCGTATCGCATCCTACCCATATCGGAGAAGGTGGATAAATACATATAAGGAACACAAAACCGCGATTAGATAGAGCAAGTTTTTATGCAGGTGCCCGTGGTGTAATGGTTATCATGGTAGGAAATGGACATGGCGACACGAGTTCAAATCCTGGACGCGGCTGAATTCATTTTACATAGCACTAATACTCGTGGGAAAGGTATGAATCCAATTATTCTCCCTTCAGCTATGGGTAAATAGTAGGACAGACTGAGCTCTTCAGCCTTGGTGAGGCAACTAGTCTAGGAGAAGGAAAACTCTGAATTGAAACCTATTAAACTCCGCTTAAAAACTGACCTTGTGTCTTATCCTGTCCGAGCGGAGGGGTTGGTAAATATGGATAGTGCAAGTTTTAAGATACAAAACACTCTTTTACAAACATAGTCATCACCACTGGTTATGCCTTTTCTCCAGAGATGAAAAAGAGCCTGCCTGCCTGCCACGCTCGTAAAAAAAATGTACCACTGTAGGCGACCACATTTTTGTTCCAGTGACATTCTTAGGAAATCGTTGTCTAAATCGTACATCTTTCAACGGCACGATTCACACAGATGATCTGACTGAGATACTCTTCGTCTTGTAAAGTGACAGCTGTGCTTAAAGTGGTTTGTTACTTAAATTGCATTTACTACAGCTGAAATGCATTACCCACCGCTTAACGGGGGGGGGGTATCCACTATTCGGTCTCTGTAAATGTTCAGCAAGTGTCGGTGAATGTCAGTAGGCGCATTTTTGCCGCATGGATAAATTTAGTGAAACATCTCGGCTTTAATGTCAGACGCTAGTTTATCAGTAATTGCGCGACTGGAGTTCGAACTCGCTAACTACGGTGTCGCAGTTCAACATATTAGCCACTACGACACGGAGACTCTCTACTTGCAAATTAGTGTTAATAACTTGCCACTCCTCATCAATTATATTCCAGTGCATTTTTTTATTCGTAAAATACGTGTTAACATGAGTGGGTTATGTGGTGGCAGAAATGAAACAGTTAATTAAATAACAAAGGAATTCGGCAAACGGGCACAAAAGGAATAGTGTAGATATGAGTGGGTCGGAAAGATGGTCGACAGAGAAGTGTGCAAGAGATTAAAATTTGTCAAAGCAGATAAATAGTGTATGTAAAAGCCCGAATCCTTCCTAGTAATGACTTATAAAATTCTCTGGGACTTTGAGATACAAACGAATCATCACCCAATATAGGCGATAAGACCAGACTTAGTGTCGATTAACAAAAAGAAAACTCGTCATCTTGTAAGTTTTGCCGTTCCAGAGGACCACAGACTGAAAATAAAAGCAAGCGAAAGATATTAAAAATACCTGGATCTTGCAAGAGAACTGAAAAAATTGTGAAATATGAAGTTGACGGTGATACCTCTTGTAATTTGTACACTTGGAGCAGCCCTCAAAGGCCTGGAAAAGAGACTGAGGGAATTAGAGATCAGAGAAAAATCGAAACCAACTAGACCACAGCGCTGTTAAGATCAGCTATAATACTTAGAAGTGACCTCAAGATATGTGAAGACTGTCCGTCATTCACACTTCAGAGATAAGCCACCAATTAAAACTGGTGTGAAAAACTCACATAGAATGAAAATGACAATATTTGGGTGACTTGAAATTTGTTGATTAGTAGTAACATTCGATTAATTTTTAAAGGTTATGTTTATTGATGAATTACCCAGAGAGTAAAAAACAAAAGTTAATATTTATAATTCAGCAATATTATATCTCATCATCATCATCATGTCGTGCAGCCAGCACGGATATCCCTGACCCTCTCTCGCCACTCCTCCCTATCGTTCATCGCTTCTGGCAGGTCCTCAGGGCTACATCCCGTATCCTCACAGAGCTGCTGTATGTAGGTTCGAGCTGGTCGTCCTGCTTTTGCTCGACCATATGAGGGGGTTCATCTATCGAGCACTATATAGAAGAGAAAACTTAAAGAATATAAATGGCCTAGTCGGTTGGAGATTTAAAATACACTGCATCTCAGCAGAGAGGTAAGACTCCCCTAATAAGTGTCCTGGATGGCCCAGTCGGCTGGGGCTGTAGAATACACTGACGGCATCTCTGCAGAGAGGTAAGACTTCCCCAATGAGTGTCCTGGATGGCCTAGTCGGCTGGGGCTATAGAATACACTGACTACATCTCTGCAGAGAGGTAAGACTTCCCCCAATGAGTGTCCTGGATGACCTAGTCGGTTGGAGCTGTAAAATGCACTGCATCTCAGCAGAAGGGCAAGACTTCCCCAATGAGTTTCCTAAATGGCCCAGTCGGCTGGGACTGTAGAATACAGCAACTGCATCTCTGCAGATAGGTAAGACTTCCCCAACGATTGTCCTAGATATGACACTAAACAATCTGATTGTAAGATTCGAGTAAGGCTGGGGTTTTGGAGAATGGATAGTACCCCTTTATTGCCATCATTCCCTGGTCCACTCTAGCCCGGAGTGGTAGCACCTGATTGGGTCCTGTCTATGGGACAAATAGAACTAGACTGTGTACTTATGCTAAACTTAATTAGTCGAAATAGAACTGTTTTAACATTTAAACTGAATTGTTTGAAATAAAACTGTATTTTGTCATTGAAACTGTGTATTTATGCTAAACTTGATTGTTTGAAATAGACTTGTTTTGACATTTTAATTTTACTGTGTGTAAATAAAATAAATATACTTATACTAAAATTATTTTTTTTTAAATAGAACTGTTTATATGTATAAAATAGATTTGGCAATAATAACCTACAATGGTCGATATGCTATAAAACCAAACCAAATATGAAAAATGTATCTATCAATGAGTCTCATCCAATAAATAAGGGGAATATTTTTTAATTTTTAAAATTAAATTTTTTTTCATAATTTTTTTCCATAAATCTAAACTCTGCATAGTTTGGAATGGGTCCATAACAAAATTATTTCAATCTCACAAAATATTTATTTTGAGGCAATTCAAAATGGCAGCAACTCAAGCTGAGTGCTCCAGGCTTGAACAGAGGTCTGTCACCAATTCTTTGGTGGGTGAGAAGTGCGAACCATCTGAAATTTACAAAAGAATGTGTGATGTGTACGGAGAAGCTATTTTACCAAAAGTCTAAACATGGGTTTTCCACAACGAGCCTGAGTCGGAAAGACAGTCCATGGAGTGGAAATACACTGACTCTACGGTAAAAAAAAAAAAAAGTTCCAAGCGTAGCGTTCAATGAAGAAGGTCATGCTGAAAGTTCTCTGAAACATGAATGGACCCCATATATTTAACAAAAACTTATCCAAAACAATGTTCTCCCTACTGATCCTATCAAAAAAATAAGACATCATTTATTACAACAAATTTAAAATTTCCAACCTAATAATTCCCAATAACTCTCCCCACTCCACTGGACTTCTTGATAAGACAAAACTCGTATATATGTTCAAATCTCCCTTTGGAGACTGTTTCTCCAACGAAAATAATACGTACGTTGGTCTTACCTCTACGACTCTTTCAAGACGTCTTACTATGCACCTTAATGATTCTAGCTCCATAGGCATACATCTTAAACCCCATTCTATTCCCAAAATGAAATTTCGAAAAATTCAGTTGAAAACTATAGTAGTACACGAAATTAATAAGCTACGGCTACAATTCCTGGAAGCCTACAAATAAAAACAAACAAAATAGAAATAATTGAATTTACTTTGAAAATAGCAATATTTTGAAAAACCTTTAGCCTTTTTTAATGTTCTATTTTTCTTGATGATATTCTATTTCCGTTGATAGCGTTCTGTTTTAAATTCGTTCGATGTCATCGGCATCTCAGTTTTATCCAACTTTGCGTTACGTAATTTGTAATATTTTTTTAAAAAACTCTTTTAAAAAACACTCTTTACACATGCAAACAACCCCTAGTGATGGCCTATGAAAGGTCCGAAAGCCCTCGGGGACAATTTTGGTAAATTCATCAACCAATTCCAACCTAAAACCAAGACACTTATCGGGAAACTTGAAAGGATTTTAACAGAATTAAATAGACAAAATGTGTCTTTATTATTTAATCAAATGTGCTTAAATGAAAGACTGCTGTCCAATCACACACACACACACACACACACACACACACACACACACACACACACACCAACACGCACACACACACATATATATATATATATATAGAGAGAGAGAGAGAGAGAGAGAGAGAGAGAGAAATTGATAACAATGTAATCCAAGTAGAAGGAGAGATTTATTGAGAAACAAAGTCAACACTATAGTGTTTTGGTCCTAATGAACCATCGTCAGAACTGTGAGGGATGATATTAGTGATGTTAAATCAATGATGGATGTTTCTATTTTTGTATTTTTAGACATTCATCGTTGATTTAACATCACTAATATCATCCCTCACAGCCCTGGTGATGGTTCATTAGAACCGAAACAGTATAGTGTCGATTTTGCTTCTCAAATCTCTCCTTCTTCTTGGATTACCTTGTTATCATTTTTTCTCCACATATTGTCAGATTACACACCATTATTTACTTATATATAACTATCCACTAACCATTACACTACTCCAAGTGGATAAACAGTAATTTACTAGTTTAATACCAAACTAAAAGTATGGAATACCCAGTGAGAATCGAACTCACTAACAATAATCTCTTTGCCTAGCTCAC
This sequence comes from Sepioteuthis lessoniana, assembly GCA_963585895.1. Lineage (NCBI taxonomy): Eukaryota > Metazoa > Mollusca > Cephalopoda > Myopsida > Loliginidae > Sepioteuthis > Sepioteuthis lessoniana. Next base: position 108,399,079 of record OY757912.1, on the reverse strand, counting down.
TAACCATTATACGACGCCGGGTGCATAAGCAGTAATTTAGTAGTTTAGCACTAAGCCAGAAGTACTGGCACCTAGTGAGAATCGAACTCATGCCGTGTATATGGTGTGATCGAAAGGGTTGGTCTGTTAATGATCTCCTACCAGAGAACAAAACGATCCATTAGGACACACCCACTTCCTACCCTATCCAACCAATTCATTATGAGAAAGGGTATCACGTTCCTTTAGGATTGTATAATTCTTTGGCGACGAGACAAAAATTATTATAGTTTGTCCAGGAAGCATTCACTCACCCGCTGTATTCACAAGAAATTCCATCGTCGGATTACCATTTTTCCAAGTCTTCAGAGAATTCACTTAATGAAAAATATTTCAATTCACTGGAAGACTGCAGACGAAATCCTGAGCAATTTCTTTGGCTGAGAAAGATAATAAAAAATAAAATAAAATGAAAGAAGATCCGGAATGACAGGATAATAAAATTTGCTTGAATGATAGCAATAGATAGTGGAACAAAATGGTAAATATGTTTTTATTTACTTAGCTTAGCTTAGCATTCCTGTCGGGAATATAAGCTTTCCTCGGGCAAAACCTGTTTAGCAGGTCTGAGTTTATCGCTTGGCGCCTGAGGCGTACTAAAGTTGGAAATGCTGATGAGACCAAGCATATTTTGTAATAGCCACGGATGAGTTTTCATTGGTGCGCAGCTCCTACTTTAAAATGATTCCATGTCACATCTGATTTGGCGAGACGTCAGATAAATAGTTTCTTCTTTCGCTTATTTTGGCACACAAACGTCAGTTTGCTTACAGTCAATATTGTTTCAAAGCAGCCACCCATGTCAGACCTGAAGAGAGTCAGCGTTGCTTAACTTTGATGACCTTACGAGAACCGGTGCTTTCAGTGTGACTTGACCGTATGTTATGATAAATACAAGGGTCGGCTGAAAAAAATCATAAGCTGACCAATATACTCTCATGAAATGTGACCAAATAAGGTTTATTTTTCAACATAGTCTCTATTGGGGTTGCAGTTCTTGGATCCCACTGGTCAAAAACGTCATCAACAGCAGATATGTAATCATCATATAAACTTTTTAGCCCATCATCGTGTGTTATTAAATAAAATCAGTGCTGAAAATAATAAAGATTTATTTTTACCCACAAAACCAAAGGAACTTTTTACGTTTACTAAATTAGTTGATTTTAACGGCATGTAAACCTGCCTAGAGGTTATAGAATTGTGTTCATTTTTAAAATTTTGTGCACACAGTCTTATCGAATATAAAACATTTTCAAACAGATCTATTTAACCCACAGATGAGACCCTAACAGATACTCCTATTTCGGGTCAGAGATGACCAGGGAGTAATGCCAATGAAGGGATTCTCCACAACCCCCTGTTCTCCAAAACTAGAGCCTCACTATCAGTTGCAGTCTATTGTTATACTCAGGACACCCTTTGCAAAGGATAGTCAGCGCATTCTCAGTTCCCCTCCTATACGAAAGGGTATGTTAGCTAATTGGACAGAAAATAATCTGAATTGCATCAGAGACAAAACAATGAAAAATGCCTTTTAATTTCATTTTAAACTTTTCTTTTTATTGAAATGTAATTTTAAACTTATTTTATCAAAAGTGGATTAAAAACACCCAGCCTTGTTGGGTGGGAGAGGGAGTGCTTCCTTTGAATTAAGTGTAAGATCACCCAACCCACAAAAAATCGGTGTGTCTTGGATAGAACACTAAACTTCATATATTGGTGAAGCAGTAGTTCTGATGCTCTGAGGAGTATGAAGTAATCCTTCGTTGCCATTACTCCCAGGTCTACTCTAACCGAAAGTGGTAGTACAAATAGATCTATTGGAAAATCTTACGTATTCGATAGGAATATCATATAAATGTGAAAAATTTGTATAGAGAATACTTACTTGAAGCTTGCATTTGATGGTGAGGCTCAACTCCTGGAACTTTGAGAAATGTGTGGTACCTCTTCATTGCAACAACTCCCAGGTCTATTCTGATTTTGAATGGTAGTAGCTATTAGGGTTCCATCTATAGATCAAATAGAACTATTCAATAATTTACTATACTAGAAACCATTACATCCAGCAGTGCTGGAGCTTTGGAGAATGCAGAGTACCCCTTTATTGCCATTGCTCTGGCCCGGAGTGGTAGCACCTGATAGGGCCCTATCTATGAATTAAATAGAACTAACAGCATACTAATGCTAAACTGAATTGTTTGAATAAACTGAATAGCTTGAAATAAATGTTTTTGACAATTAAACCGTACTTAAATTTAAACTGCGTGCTTATGCTTAACTGAATTATTTGAAATAGAACTGTTTTTCGACATTAAAACTGTATTTACACTTAACTGAATTGTTACATATAATTGCTTGAATAGTTTGAAATAGAAATGTTTTTGACCATTAAACTGTGTACTTATGCTAAACTGAATTGTTTTAAAACGAACAGATTATTTACATAAAAATGGATTTGGCGTTAAATAACCTACAAAGGTTGATATACCATAAAACCCAAGAAACCAACCAACCAACCAAACCATTTCATTGTATGCAAATGAATGATTCAATTTTTCATTAAAATACTTGAAACCCTTTTCCATGTAAACAAGCGAATGCATCATGTTGAATAGAATTATTAGTGTTAAATGGAAATACTTGAATCTATTTAATGCCCTGGATATGACATTAAACTGCATGGAGTACCCCTTCTTTATCATAACTCCCAGGTTTACTCTGACACGGAGTGGTTGTACATGTTGGGGTCCAATCTAAGGGTCAAAAAGAACTATTCAATCTTTTACTCGGGATTATTATCAATATTTAACAGAATTATTACTGTTAGCAATACTTGAAACCATTTAACTCAGTGTAAACAAATAATTAATATTAGATAGAATTATTAGTGTTAGATAGGAATACTTGAAACCATTTAACTGTGTACAAACATATGCGCTCTGGCTCGTTTGAAAATGATGTTACATGCAAGCTACTCGCTTATATATATATATATATATATATATATATATATATATATATATATATATATATATATATATATATATATATATTAAGATCTGGCACTGAATAACACACAAGGGGGGATATGCCATAAAACACAACCAAACCAACTAATTACTTGAGACTATGATTCTTTATTAAAGATTATTATTAACTATGTGTAAATTGCGTGTATGAATAATTGTTACTTGAAGCTATAATTGTTTACTAAGGATTCTTATTATTAATTACTTGAAACCATATAAATATGTGTAAATTGCATGTATGAATAATAGTTACTTAAAATTATAATTGTTTACTAACGATTATTATTAGATACTTGAAACTATGTAACTGTGCCCAGTCGGCTGGGGCTGTAGAATACACCGACTGAACCTCTGCAGAGGGGTAAGACGCCCACCCCACCCCAATGAGTGTCCTGGATATGAGACTAAAAAATATGACAGTGAGTCTCCAGTGATGCTGGGGCTTTGAGGAATGCGCAGCACCCCTTCATTGCCATTGCTCCCAGGTTCCCTCTGGCCCGATGTGGTAGCACCTGATAAGGCCCTATCTATGCGTTTAATAGAACTAACGGCATACTTATGCTAAACTTAATTGTTTGACTAAACTGAATAGCTTGAAATAGAAAAGTTTTTCACAATTAAACTGTACTTACATTTAAACTGCGTGCTTATGCTAAACTGAATTGTTTGAAATGGAACTGTTTTGACATTGAAAATCTACTTATACTAAACTGAATAGTTTGATATAGAACTATTTTGACATTTAACTGTAAGTAAACAAAATCAATACTTATACTAAACTGAATTAGCTGAATTAGAACAGTTTGAATAAACTGAATAGCTTGAAATAGAATTTTTTTGACAGTTAATCTGTGTACTCATGCTAAACAGAATTGTTTGAAATAGAACTGACTATTTGCATAAAAATGGATTTGGCGCTAAGTAACCTACAAAGGTTGATATGCCATAAAACCCAAACAACCAAACCAAACCATATAACTGTGTGCAAACAAATGACTATTGAATAGAAATACTTACTTGTAATCATATAATTATTAGTATTAGATAGAAATACTTGAAACCACTCAACAGTGCACAAATTATTAGATTTAGATAGAAATACTTGATATGTAACAGTAAATTATGTATATTAAGAATAATTACTTGAAGATATAATTGTTTATTAAGGATTATTGTTAGTGACTTGAAACCATATAACTGTGTGCAAACTATGAAACCACATAGTTATTGATATTAGGTAGGAATACTTGAAACCATACAACAGTGTGCAAATTAGTATTAGATAAGAATAAAAGTTGGCGACCGTAGTCGAGGGCGACCAGAGGGCTCCATTTCCAATAGCTACAACACCGAGGTGTAGGAGCGGGCGCTACTCCTTTCACTGGAGATAGAAATTATCAATACCAAATAACTGTGTGCAAATAAAATCTGAAGGACCAACAGCGCAATAATGTCAATATGAATATACAATGGACACAATTCTAAGCATTGAATATCTCTTGACGGTTTAAGATACCATTAAAATCAATCAATTATTTTTCATTACATCTTGCGTGTGTGTGTGTGTATGTGTGGTATTATTGAAATAATAGTTTTCTATTGCTACTGTTTAGCATACGTGTACTTGTTTACTGAAAGACCAACAGCAGGAGATTGTTGGCAGAGACATTGCTAAGTGATATGAAGAACGAAAGCATTTTCTTCTCAGAGAAAAACATACAGCAATTAGGATATGGATCTTGCAAGTAAATATTAAAAAACACTAATATATCTAGGGAAAAAAACAGCATGAAACTATTTTGCCTTTTTTTTTTCTTCGTTTTTTTTAACACTGTAGGTTAAATCGAATCATTTTCAGTTGGAGATAATAAACAAGTTCTTTCTTCTTTGCTATTAGATTGCAATATTACGAGTTGCTTGACTGGTAGACATGAGCAACGTACGTGTGTGTGTGTGTGTGTGTGTGTGTGTGTGTGTGTGTGTGTGTGTGTGTGTGTGTGTGTGTGTGTGTGAATATTTACACTAAGTAAAAGTCCAAAGAAAGGAGGGGTTTTCGTGGGAGGGGGGTCCATTGTTTGAAAGAATAGAAAATATGCATGTCATCCGGACAAATGATGACCGTTACAATTTGTTCAAGTATTTGTGTTCATATCAGGAATATAATTCATCATTTCCTGTCTGAATTGCATTTTTTAAGAGACAGTGTGTGTGTGTGTGTGTGTGTGTGTGTGTGTGTGTGTGTGTGTGTGTGTGTGTGACAGAGAGACAGAGAGAAAGAGTGAATGAAGTAGTGAGTGATTCCAAGGTCAGGTGTGGCTGCTTATTACTTTCGTGATTTACAAGTTTGTCTGGTAGATCTTGAGTTCGATCCACACTGGTAACCAGTTGTAGACTTAGACCCGAATCATATATTTTTAGAGAGATAGAGTTTAGTTTGGTTTGGTTCCATGGCACACCAACCATTGTAGGTTATTTAATGCCAAATCAATTTTTATACATATAAACAGTTCTATTTCAAACAGTTCAGTTTAGCATAAGTACAGTTTTTTTGTTTACACAGAGTTTAATGGCAAAATAGTTCTATTTCTAACAAAGCAGTTTAGCATAAACACACAGTTTAAATGCCAAAAATAGTTCCATTTTAAGCAATTCAGTTTAGCATAAGTACACAGTTTAGTTTTATTTGACCCATAGATAGGATCCTATCAGATGTTACCACTTCGGGCCAGCGTAGACCTGGGAGCAATGGCAATGAAGGGATACTCTGCATTCCCTGAAGCTCAAACATTACTGAAGCCTCATCATTAGATTGTTTAGTGTCATATCCAGGAAAATCGTTGGGGGAGTCTTACCCATCTGCAGAAATGCAGTTGGTGAATTCTACAGCCCCATCCGACTGAACCAAGATTGAGAGAGATTTCAAGATAAAATGGTGAGTACCTATGTTGTTTACAAACTTGTCTTGCAGATCTTGAATTCGAATTGCACTTTTAGAGGCAGAGAAGGAGGGAGAGGGGTTTGATGTCTTTGCTTTGTGGCATATTAACCTTCGTCTGTTTTTTTTTTTTTTTTTGCCAAAAGCCATCCTCGGGAAAGGACATAAGTGGTACAATTTCACCCAATGCTGGGAAATAAGGGGGTTCATCCTTTTCCCAAAGGTATTAGTCAGAAAGTGAACGTTGCAGCAGGATTGGGGTTTGAACTCTCTTACTACGATGTTGCTGTCCTGTACATTAGTTACTACGCCACGGGACAACTCCAGTGAGAAATGCCAAGATCAAGTAGGGTTCTCACTAGTTATCTCACGGAGGTCCTCTCGGCTGGGGCTGTAGAATACACCAACTGCTTCTCTGCAGAGGGGTTAGAGCCCCCCTCTACAACGAGTTTCCTGGATATGATACTAAACAATCTGATGGTATGGTTCCAGTAATGCTGGAGCTTTGGAGAATGCAGAATTCCCCTTCATTGCCATCGCTTCCATATCCACTCTGGCCCAGAGCAGTAGAACCTGGGAGAGCTCTATCTATGTGTCAAATAGAACTGCTTGACATTTAACTTGTGTACTTCAACATTTAAACTGAGTGCAAACGAGTGACTAAGGCTAAATTGAATTGTTAGAAATAGAACTGTTTGATCATTTAACAGTGCTTAAATAAATTATGTTTACTTGAATTGTAAGTGTTAAATAGCAATTCTTGAAAATATTTAACTGTGTGAAAACAAATTATAAATAGTAAATAGAATTATTCGTATTAAATAGAAATAAGTGAAACCCTTTATGCAAAAAAAAGATGAGCTCAGTCTCGTTTAAAAATGTTATCTACAAAATATGTTTAGAAATCATATATATAATATATATCTATAAAAAGGATTTGGCATTAAATAACCTAAAATGGTTAATATACCATAAAACCAAACCAAACTAAACTTATATCACAAGTTTTGAGTTCGACTTTCTCGGGAACCCAACTTATTGGTCTAGTGGCTAGAATGTTCTGGAAGACCGGGGTTTAATCCCTAGGGCGAGTCATACCAAATGTTATATAATTGCGAAATGATTTTTTTTTTTTTTTTTTACTTTATCATTTTTCGTTGGTTATATCTTATCATTGGGTTTAATTAGGCTTAGAACTATTCGGCTAGTGCACGTGCAGGTGCACACATTGAGCGCAGGTCTTCACGCTCGCGCACGGAGGATGTGACAATCACAGATGTCATAATAAAAACCCTAGATGGGAAATGTGGCTGGGGTGTGAATGACGTCATGCCCGGAAGCGAGGGGCTGGGAATTTTGGTTATTTTTTAAAAAAAGCAGTTAGTTGAGATTCGGACCTGGGCGAGTCTAGTTGGGTCTACGGGATGCGCCGCGCGTTTGTTGGGTCAGATGGAACGGTCAGCATAGTAAAAGTTCTCTCTCTCTCTCTCTCTCTCTCTCTCTCTCTCTCTCTCTCTCTCTCTCTTAGTGTCGAAAGACTAAACTCAAGAAGTCAATAAACGTTTCGTACCTGAACTAAAGAAAGTCGTCAGTGTTTCGGGATTCCTTTGCATATGAACATTTTACATATCCGTATATTTTACGTATTCGTATGTCTGGATATGCAACACAAAGACTCAAAAATAGTACTTGATACCTCCTCGTTTAACACTCATTATTATAAAGTACGTATCAAGGGTAAAGTGGAGCAATCCAGGAAAAGGGGTAGCACCCTACCCTACACCTCGGTATAGTAGCTATTGGAAAGGGAGCCTTTGGGTCTTCCTCGACGACGATCGGCCAACTTTACAACTAACTTACCGAACAAAGCTACGTTTGATGAAATACACCTTTTGACACATGCAGCAATGGTTAACAAGTTAATCGGACTCTTAGCTCGTGTAGTGATTCCCATTTTCATGGGTCTCTCTTTATAGTAATATTGTACAAAGCTAAGCTGGCTTTAGATAGATAGATAGATAGATAGATAGATAGATAGATAGTCAACTCACTGTAAGGCCCAGTCGGCTGGAACTGTATAATACACCGACAGCATCTCTGCAGACGGGTAAGACCCCCGCCTAACAACTCTCCTGGATATGACATTAAAACATCTGATAGCGAGGCTCCAACCTTGGAGATTTAGGGAATGCGGGGTACCCCTTCATTGCCCATGCTTCCAGGTCCACCTGGAATAGTAACACCTGATAGGGTCTTATCTATGGTTCAAAGAGAACAAATTATGTGTGCAAACAAATAATTGATATTAAATTGCCAGTGTTATATAGCAATACTTAAAACCATTTAACTATATGCAGAAAAGAGCTCAGTCTCGTTTAAGATTGTCATCAACAAAATGTGTTTACAAATCACATATATATTTGATATATATGTATAAAGAGGAGTTGGTAATAAATAACCTACAAAGGTTGATATGCCATAAAACCAAACCAAACCAATTAACTCCCTGTGAATTAGTGGTTAACATACTTGTGTCAAGACATAATGTTGATATCTTGGGTTCGATCCACAGAAATACACCACACCGAATAATCATGGAATTTTTTGAGTCTGACTTTTAACAGTAGCTAGAAAACTAGTCTAACTTTGTAGTGAGTTCGATACTATGAGTGTTCCATTACTCTTGAATTGTGCCAGACTCGGTTAAGCTTGATAAATACGAAGAGCAAGTCTTTTTGAGAATCGATATAAAAGACCAAAGTTCGTTGGGGTTTTTTTTTTTGTGGGGGTGGATAGTTGACAACTTTGTCTCATAGGCCTGTCCTTAATCCTCATTGGTATTCCATGTTTTAGGTTTAATTTAGACGTTTAACGCCTCTTCTGTTATGAAATGCTGAAATTTGATTCATTTTTAAATGTTTCATTGTAATATAATATATACCGGCTCATTGGTTTTGTGGGTAGCGTGTTCGCCAATGGTCTGGGAGACCTGCGTTCAATCCCATGTCGCGTCATACCAAAGACTTTAAAAGTGGTACTTGATGCCTCCCTGCTTAGCACTCAGCAATATAAGGTACTATCAAGGGTAAAGTGGAGCAATCCAGGGAAAGGAGTAGCGCCCTCCCCTACATCTCGGTGTAGTAGCTATAGAAAAGGGAGCCTTCTGGTCGCCCTCGACTAAGGTCGCCAACTTTACTTTACTTATAATTGTAGTCATTTATATTTTCAACATTTCATAGCAATAATTTTTTGCTCTTTAGTTATATCGTTTCAAGTATTCCTTTGGCGTCTAAAACTCAACTCTTTACTTTCTTAAACTAACTCTATTTTTAACTCGTCTGTGATTGTTCTCAAGCACATTCAGAGTTTCCTACACGGCTGGGGATTTTAACTTTGACCTGCCATCTGTCAATCACTCCAATCAAATGTTTGCTACATTTGTAACATATAGACCTTCGACCTAGCCGTCAATCAGGAAACAGGTGTATCCGGTCGAAGATATCAAGATGTAACCTTGACTGTGGACGGGTTGAATTCGGTGCAATTGTGACGCCCACGGGAAGCAGGTGGATGTCAAACAATTATATAGTTAGAGTTCGTGTTGCTGTTCGAGGCAGTGAGAACCAGCTCCCAGCAGAGGGGTTAGGCCCTCAGCACCACGGTTGAGCAGCCCAGCAGAATGAGGAAGAAGTGCTTCTATGACCAGAGGAACTTGGGGTCGATATATTGCAGTCTATTCAGTCTCCAACTCACCTCTCACACACAACCCTTTCACAACCCTTTCAAATAAAGTGTGAGAGGTATATTTTTCTAAAGAAGTGTGTTCGTTCGTCATTATTGTTGATTTTGTTTCCGCATATATATGTATACGTATAGTTGTATCACGGCTATACAACACATTCAGTAGGTTGATGAGGGGAACCATTACATTACATAATGGTCAACAAGTTAATGTTGCAGACCATCAGCAAATCTAGTGATTCCTATTTTTAAAGGTACTCATTTATGATAACCTTGTACCAAACTAGGTTTAGTCTGGCAACAAATATAAATATACAGATTTATTGTTACCTCAGTGTGGAGTTGGGCAAGCAAGCGTTGGTCGTGAGTTCGATCCTCGCGGGTAACCCACTCTTAAGAAGTAACTATGCAATTTTGTGGTTCTAGCCAAGACGAATGAGTATTAAGTTGGTCTAATAGAGCATTCGATTAGTCCCCGTGGGGTAGTGACTAACGTGTAGGATTGTGACATCATAGTAAGTCGCGCTATTAAGTTCACTTTTTGACAAATACCACAGGAAAAAGTATGAAGCCCCTTATTCTCCCAACTATGGGTTAAATAGTACCACTGTTATTCTTCTAGGAGAATGGCTTTGGCATTAAATAACCTACAAAGGTTGATATGCCATTAAAGAAAGAAACCAAACCTTGTAGAGTACTTGTTGTCTATTGACTCCAATCTTCGTTGTAATACAAATTATTGTATCTCGCTTTGGTGCAGTGGTTAGCAAAATTGAAATAAACCTTCATCAACAGAAACAATACAAGGTAGGAAAATAATTAAAACAAACAAATAATATTGTTTTTTGTCAGAATAAAAAAAAACATAAGATTACTTTGATTGGTTGGTTGGTTGGTTGGTTGGTAAGACAACTCTGCTAATATTTAATGGCGACGTCGTCGAGCTTTTTTTCCGTTAGGTTTTTTCTTTCTTTTCTCTTTCTTCTTTATTTCACTTTCTTGTTAGGTTTTTCTTTTTTCTTTTTCTTTCTTTTTTTTGGAGTTTTTTCTTACTATCTTTTTCTTTCTGGTTTTTTTTGGGGGGGTTCTTTTTTCTTTTTTTTTTTTTCTTTTTTCTTTTTCTTGTGTTCTTTTTGTTGGGTTTTTATTTATATTTTTCTTTCTTCTCTCTTCTTTCTTTTTCCTTTCGTTTTTCCTTTTTTTTTTTTGGTGGGGTGGGGGTCTCTTACTACCTTTTTCTTTCTTTTTTCTTATTTCCTTTATATTTTTATTTTTTGTTCTTTTTTCTTTTTTCTTGGGCTTTTCTTTTTTTTTCTTTCTGATTTCTATTTTTCTTTTTTGTTGGATTTTTTCTTTTTTCTTTTTTCTTGCTCCTAGATTTTTTTCTTTTTTGATAGGTTTTTCTTCCATTCTTTTTCTTTCTTTCTTTTTTTACTTTTACTTTCTTTTTTCTTTTCTTTTTTTTTTCTTCCTTCTTTCTTTTATTCTCAACTTTATTTGCTTCTTTTGGTATTTTTCTTTCTTTCTTTTTTTTCTCTGAAGCAATTACATGTTTTCAAGAATTTATTTACTGTCATTTAGCAAAAGAAGAGTAATTTATGAGATATCTTTATTTCTTAATGTCAGCTTTAAATCCCAAAAGTTCAATTTTCATCCTTACTTCTTTTATCGATCTCTTTTTGCCCTCAAGCCTTTATTGTCCCCCCCCCTGAATAATCCAATGGACCCCCAAGGATTGATATTGATCCCTTAGGTGATTTGTGAAGATATACTTGTGATCTTTTTTTTTTTTTAAAAGAAGGTTGAGAACACTGCCAACCATTGAAAAACAGATTACAACTTTAACATTCTCGTAGACAATAAAACTGAATATGGGGATGTCCTCGTGATGTAATGGTTAAAGCGATGGACTGCGGGATCGATCCTCGGGGGTAACCCACTCTTAAGAAGTGACTATGCAATTTTGTGGTTCTAACCAAGACGAATGGGTATTAAGTTGGTCTAATAGAGCATTCGATGAGTCCCCGTGGCGTAGTGGCTAACGTGTTGGATTGTGACATCACAGTAAGTGAGTTCGAACTCCAGTTGCGCTATTACGTTCACTATCTGACAAATACCCTTGGGAAAGGTATGAACCCCCTTGTCCTCCTAGCTATGGGTTAAATAGTACCACTACTGTTTTTTCTAGAAGAATGGCTTTGGAGTTAAATAATTCACAAAAGTTAATATGCCATTAAACAAAGAAACCAAACTGAATCGGATCACAATTTTAACCAAGAAAAAGTCTGCATAATCAAAAGTGTATAAAACAAATTAAGGCATTAGTGTTTAGAATCCTCTCACACTTCTAAACAATAACCCAGATAAATTAATACATCACCATTTAATTCTACATTAATATTAAAACAAAATAAAAATTTGATACTTAGAAAATAAATATATTTTATTAAAGAAGACTTCTCCTTCTATAATGATCCTCATTTATATTTTGTATTAATAATGAATCATAAACTACAGGATACGATTGGTAAACTGTCACTATTTTAAATTAATAACTTCGGACATGAGCTTTATTTGTTTCAAGCTTTTTCAACTATACATCAAACTAGAGTCAGTTGGAAACTGTGTGACTAGCGGGGCCGTGACACGATTCACTCCTCCAGAAATTTGGAAACAGTATGCTGTACTGCTCAGGCGCTCACTTCGGCTGTCCAGTACAAAGATTTCAAAGTGTTTGGGTATCAATCTGAAGACATATTGATGAAAAGCAAACATCCGGTTCATATCACGATGTTTAAGCTGGTCACGTGTGATGTTGACGTTATAGGATAGACATTTCTTTAGTTTTAGATAAATCAATTTTGAACCCGGAGATAGGAATATTCCAGAAAAAAGGACCAAAATCTCACTTACATGGTATTTATACTTTTATATTTTTAAACCAATCAGCGAAGGACACATAGAATTGAATATTCTAGAAAAAGCGGATCAAAAACTAACTTGTAGAAAAATTTGTCACAGAAGCAAAAATAGTTAGGTTCCAAAATTTTTCGCGGAACCTCGGAAAATCCTATTCCTCCATATCGTTACACCTCCATTCATCTTCCTTCGTCCTTATACCCTCATTACCGAGTCTTATATCAGATGCCTTGAAAGGAGGTGCTGCTCTGAATCGAGAGTGGGGGCTGCGAGAAGACCCTACGTCTGGCATCAGGACTCTGTGCTATATCACATTAGCAGGAGAACCTGGTCTTAGTACTGAGAAAATTTCTGCGACGTCATCACCCCTAACATTTGGCCCCCTAACTTCCCAAATTGAAATCCCCCTGATTATTACATATGGGGCGTGGTTAAACGAGAGACCAATAATACTTCCCTGCGACGCCAAAGATGAACTGCATCCAAGGATAACTGCAGTATTTACTAATTTAAACAAGGAGACCGACAGAACAGCTTGCAGGAGATCCCGATGTCATCTGGAAGCTGTAGTAGAAGTCAATGACGATTTCTTTCAATAAATTTAATCTACTTTATTTGAAGATGTAATTTTGCTTAATATGTAGCAGAAAGAAAACTTGAATTTTTGTTTGGCGCGTAATTTAATTTGACCGTTAGAGTCGTCGAACATTTTCACCCAATCAGGATGACCTATCCTATTCAGCCCGAGCCATATTTCCTAGCAGCACCAAAATTTGAAGAAAGCCCGCGAATCTGTCTCTCGGTCAGAAATCCTTAACGGGAACGGACGTCTTAACGTCTGTTCCTGAATAGAGTAGCCGCATCAACCATTATGAGGAGAGCCATCTAGTTTATGGACGCCTTCAGTCTATTCTTCTATACCAAGGGATTCTAGTTAAAAACAAATTAGATGATACACTCAAACAACTTCCTACCTTCTTTCTTTACTACGAGGCTCACAGCATACCAGCGTAAATACTTTTACTTCATGCTGCCATTAAAACCATGATACAAAACCTAACGACGTCTTCGTTCTTCTCCACCACCTTTATTTTCCAACAACATTTAGCGAGGGGATAACAACCAACGAAATACCAACGCTACCGACGAAATACCAATGCAACCAACGAAATACCAACAAAACCAACTTAAACCTTAAAAACAACAATAATAATAATAATAATAATAATGTTATCCCCATCGCTATAAATATATTTCATAAAGAGTCGGTGTTATTTTCCTTTTTGCGTAATTTAGATGTCAATTCATCCATCGCACCATGTATATTATGCGTGGATTATAATCTTTTCTAATATTTTTTAGTAAAATAAATCTCTACTTATATCTTATCATAATAATAATTTTTACTTATATTCTATAGTAATATTAATTTTTACTTTATCTTATCGTAATAAGAATTTTTACTCATATTCTATAGTAAAATAAATCTTTATTTATATCTTATCGTAATAATAATTTTTACTTATATTCTATATTAATAAGAATTTTTACTTATATTTTTTAGTAACAACAGAAATCATACCCAGATCTTCGTTTAATTTTCAATTTCTAAGTTTTCAAAGCAAATGACATTCAGTGTATGTTTCCGCAATTAAGCTTACAATTTCTGTTTTTATTTAGAAAATAAAATTTTGTTGAATCTGATGGAGCTGTATCAGCAAAATATGTGATACAAATAGATTTTGATTACAACCACTTTGTTTTTCATTTGTTTTCTTTTTTTATTTTTCATTCATATTACATAGAGGAAAATGTATAAATTTCTTTTTAAATTGGCTTTCAATACAATGGAACTTTGAGTTGCTATACTACCTAAGCATAATATTATTGTATATGCATGGCTGGTTTTCTGTGAAGGAGGAGTTGATGATTAGTGTTGCTTGAATGTGACTAGAGAGAGTATATATGAAATGAGAAAATCTACTAACATTGGTAGGGAGCTGTTAACATTGGTGGGGAGCTGTTAACATCGGTGGGGAGTTGTGTACCAAAGTCTGATTGAACAGTTTAGAATACGCCGACAAAGCGGAGGAGTGACTCCACTGCAAAAAAAAAAAAGGGGGTCCTGGGTATGGAACTAATATCCGTTCTAAAGCTCTGAGAGGGTAGAATACCCTGTTTTTGCCATTACAAGCAGGTCCCCTCTAATGTCAAAACAGTTCAATATTAAACAAATCAGTTTAATGTAAGTACAATTTCAATATTAAAAAACAGTTCCATTTCAAATAATTCAGTTTAGCATAAGTACGCAGTGTAAATGTAAGTACGATTTAATTGTCAAAAACATTTATTTCAAGCAATTCAGTTTAGTCAAACAAATCAGTTTAGCATAAGTATGCAGTTAGTTCTATTTAACCCATTGATAGGACCCTTATCAGGTGCTACCAATCCGGACCAGAGTGGACCTGGGAGCGATGGTGATAAAGGGGTACTCCGCATTCCCCAAAGCTCCAGCATTACTGGAACCTCACCATCAGATTGTTTAGTGTCATATACAAGACACTCGTTGTTGGGGGTCTTACCCCTCTGCAGAGGTGCAGTCGGTGTATTCTACAGCCCCAGCCGACTGGGCAAGCTATTTAATTGTGTGCTAACAAATGAGTAATGTTGAATAGAATTATTAGCGTTGATTAGCAATACTTGAAACTCTTCAACTGTGTGCTTAAATTGAATTGTTAGCATTACATAGCGATGCCTGAAACCATTTAACTGTGTGCAAATAAAACTATATATGTTAGCAATATTTGAAAACCATTTAAGTGCAAACAAATAATGAATACTAAATAGAACTATTCGTGTTAGAATATTCAGAACCATTTAACTGTGTGCAAACAATAATAAAACTTGTGTACAAATAAAGTAGCTTTGACTCATTTAAGAATAAGATTACCGACAAACTATCAACTTACAAATCATGTCTAACTATTAACTGTGTGCAAATATTTTAAAATGTTATCTACAAACTATGTGTTTACAAATCATATGTGACGTGTATCAAGAGGATTTGCGTTAAATTACCCACAAGGGTTTATATGCCACAAAACACAACCAATT
Organism: Sepioteuthis lessoniana; assembly: GCA_963585895.1. NCBI lineage: Eukaryota > Metazoa > Mollusca > Cephalopoda > Myopsida > Loliginidae > Sepioteuthis > Sepioteuthis lessoniana. The sequence goes on along the minus strand of OY757912.1, from coordinate 108,383,296 downwards.
CGATTGAAGGTCTCCTGAATGCTAAGTTACAAAAATTAGCCCTAAAGAATGTTTTCTTCTTTATTTTTATTTATTCCTATCTTTATTTTTATTTTTTTATTTATTTATTTGACCAGGCTAAGCTTGTAAGAAAAAAGAAAAAGAAAAAAGAAAAGAAAAGAAATTCAAAAAGTGTAGCAGTTCTTAGAAGACATTTGACAAAGAGCGAAATCTGCGCATGCCTGAAAGACAGGTTTACTGGCGCTAAAGAGAAATTCTGTCTCACTTGAGCCTCCACCGTGGTACAGAAAGGATACTCTTTCACTCGCAGCGAACACATGTGCTAATTAGGTCTTGTAGCCTGACACTTAGCCATGTCTGATGCTAGCAAGCCGACACTGTCGAAATATATCTTACAAAAGACACTCACTGGACATAACCACCGACCTTGAACTCTTCACCACCGAAAGGGATATATAGTTCAACGCCTAGTCTGAAAAACATAACATATTTCTACTGGTGCAGGAAAAACTCTCCTCACCACTGAATAGTCATTAAAAACCTAAAATAAAGTTGGAATTTAAAAGGTATCTTCGTCTCTTTCCTTTCTGTAACGTTATTGTATCATTTTGAATGTTCAGAATTCAGAAATTATAACAACAGGTGACTCTGTTGATTCGTTACGAAAGAATTTATTTTGACTCTATACAATTTCCTAGCAGTCATCAAAGCACAAGATAAAGAGAGACAAGCAGAAAGGTCGATTGTTGCTGCTCCAAAGGGCTCTGAAACCGACTCGATTCTGACCCTAGTTATAACTCAACTGCCGTCTCAACGGCTGTCTCCTGAATTCAAAATTACCTTTTCTGATATAAACTATCAATTATCTCATTCAGCTAATGTTATAAAGACACAATATCTTCTTAATTACTGCATCATCTGATCATAAACTTGTATTTCTTACTCAGATGACAAAAATTTTATTTATTTATGTTCAACATCCTGTCGAGAATTATTTTGACATGGCTTATCCAGCACACGTGCAACCTTATGATTTTTTGTGACCTAGTACACTTACACTCAAAGATTTTAGCCAACTTACAATTTTACACAACAAAATAATTTTTGACCAAATAAAATAACTAATATACTAAATTATCACCCTAATTATTTTACATTCTTTCCTTCCATAAGTTCTCTTGCTGCCTTCACAGACAAAGAAGCCAACAAGTTCAATGGAATAAGAAGAAAAACAAATGGAGCCAGATTCGCTAAATCCAACAACTACGACGACAACAACCTACGAAATCAACGAAATAACACAACAAACCTTCCTATCCCCATCAGATGAATTCGGATGGGTGCAGATTTTTTCCAATCATTCTTCTTACGAATAACCAAGTTTAATATTGCATTTTTTTTTTAATTAGGACATTTTCACCAAAATGTATTTGCTTATATTTCTTTTACTTATTTTGGCTTTGATAGTTTTATTTTGTTTTGTTTTTTTCGGGGGGGTGTTTTAGTTTTTTTGTGGGGGACATACGTTTTTTAAAAAAATGTCTAAAAACGTTTCAATCCATTGAGGATCGTTTAAAAAGTTCAAAACCTCACCCAGAGAGAAGAACCTTTAGCGAAGGAAAGTGTGGGATTTGAAAGGGTTTTTTTAAAGGTCAGGGGCTAACGACAAGGCTGTGTTGCCGTAAGATATCTGACTCCATATTTTGGTTATTTTATTTTACCCCACGTTGACTGGCTGGCGCAATGCCTTGCCCAAAGAAGGTCCAAAAGAAATATACAAAAAGAAAAAATAGAAACATATAAGAGACGAAAACATTTCTTCCATACTTTCCTTTATTTACTTGGTGAATGGACTAACCAACGCTACGTCCCAAAACATAGCGTGGTGTCCAAAACACCAGACAGTAAAATCGGTGTTGTCGGTTCGACGTCACTACCCGAAAAAGAGGGCGGTTCACAGAAAACCTGAGTATTTATCTCTCTTCACCGGCTCCAAATTCGTCACTCCAAAATCCTTCTAATTTTGGCGCGACCGCTTCCCATTGGCTACTTTATATTTTATTATTTTTCTTTTTTCTGATTTTAAACCGGATGGATGCGTGGAGCCTTATGCGTGGCGACGCGTTTATACATTTTGTATCTGGCAGCCGACGAGTCAATATCCGGTTGGGAGTTTTACTGTTAATTCCCAAATCCCCACAAAAGTATTCTTGCGCGTGTTGTTTACGTTGTTTAAATTCTTTCTGCTACCAACCATAAGTGAACATTTTTGTTGTCGTAGTAACACACTACCACAACTTATAAAACAATAAACTTTAATTCGGATTTTTGTGTGAGCCTCACCTGCACAGGAATTAAGACAAAGGTGAGAAGTTAGAGACAAATCTAAAATCTTGGTGAGGCTTAGAACTTTTTCAACGAGCCTCGTACTTTGCATTCTACTCTAGTTTCCAGGACGGGATGATATCAATTAATAGCAGCTTAATTCCTGGAATGCCTTCCCTACAAATATCTAGTATCTCTCCCCTGGCTTAAGAAGAGTAAGGGTTGGCTTTATTGTTCAGTGCCTAAAGCGCCTCTCTAAAGGAATGCCGATTGAATCTAAGCAATTTTCAAAAGCGCCTCGTCGGGGGGTTCGTTTCTTGCGCTGCACCCCACATTAAACAGACCTTGTGTCTCATTCTAGCTTCGTACAGAGCTGAATAAATACTCTTATCCAAATTTATGTGTGGCGCAGTCGAATCTAACTCTGCCACATCTAAATGGCTTCATCTTATTAACTTCTCTGACTTGTTTCAAAATTCTGTACATGTCACACCGGGTTAACAGAATAATAAGGGAGATAACTCTACATTTTTATCTCTCCTAATAATATGATTTTTTTTTTTTTTTTTTGGCTCTTAAAAAGTAGTTTTTATAAATCAACATTTCTTCTTACGGATTATTTTAGCAAAGGTCGCCCTAATTTTTTGTTTTTGATTTTGGTTTTGGGCTTTATTTGTCTAGATTTCTGAGGTGAAACTTGAAAATTCTTTTTTATGAAAACAATTGTCCGAATATCTTTTATGAAGACAATAGTCCGATTTTTTTATGAAGTCAATAGAACAAATATTCTAAGAGATAAAAGGTTTTCGGTTTGTTTGTTTTTATTCTTATACTTTTCTCTTTTCATTTATCTAAATATTTTTTTTTTAATTTGATTAGGCAATTTATTCCAAAAACATATTACTCTAACAGCAAAAAAATTCCAAAGCATTAAATTTTATCGTGAAATAAATTAACAGTGAAATGTAGCCTTTTATGTTATTCAAAAAGCTTTTGTTTGGATATGGCACTCAGTCCTCAAGTTGCTAACAGTAGCTGGTGTTGCTTTCGTGGTTAACCATTTAAATAATATTAAACAGGCTCACTGATGCTTAACTTCCGTTATCGAGCCAGAAATGGTACGATCAGCCAGACTTATATATATATATATATATATATATATATATATATATATATATATATATATATATATATATATATATATCCATTTTATTTTATTTATTTATTTAAAACTTCGGATATTTTTATCTACATTTTTTTTGGGGGGGGTTCTCTTATTGGGGAAAAAGGAGAAAGTTTTCGGATATTCCTATATTTCTAAAAACGTCCTTTTAAACTATATATATATATATATATATATATATATATATATATATATATATATATATATATATATATATCCTTTTTTAAACAAAAAACATGTAGACAAAAATATCCGAACTTTCAAATTAATAAATAAGATAAAATGGATAAAATTAGTGACCAAGAAATTTGAAGTTAAATTATTATTTTTTAATAAATTTACTGTTAAAACAGATTTTAAAAAACTGAATCTACTAATTCATAATGAAAAGATTGATTTCTTAGGAAGTCACTCTCAATTAGAAGATTAAGACGATATCAGCTTTCGGTACCTTGGAGATTTTAATCATTAAAGATTGTAATGGATATAAAAATAGTTTAGTCTTTCAAGGGAAGTAAATCTAGTTTCTATTTATATGAATTACTTCCCTTTATACCGTTTATATATCATTTCGGATATAAACTATTAATATTATTTTGTATGATCATTTTTATTATTTACAAGTAAAATTATTGCACATTTAATCTTTCTAAACGGAATTATTTATTCTTTTTAGCAGAGAAACCCACAAGAACGAATTGCAAAAAATAAAGGAGAAAAATGAGGTCGAAAAGAGGATGTGGATGAGGAAAGCTTGGAGATAAAGAAACTCGAGGAAAAACTAAAATAAAATAAATAAAAGGAAATATATATATATATATATATATATATATATATAATAGCTACTACACTGAGGTGTAGGGGGGGCGTTACTCCATTCCCTGGATTGCTCCACTTTTCCCTTGATCCTAACCTTATAGTGCTGATTGCTAAACAAGGCGCCATCAAGTAGCATTTTATGAGTCTTTGGTATGACGACCTGGGATTGAACCCTGGTCTCCCGGGCCATTGGCGAACCTTCTACCAAATAGGCCAAATAATAATAATAATAATAAGAAGAAGAAGAAGAAGAAGAAGAAGAAGAAGAAGTTACAGTGAAGAAGCGAAGTAGGGCTCTTGGAAAAGAGATGGCAGACACCTCAAGCCGAGCTCCACAGTATCCCACTAACCCGTTAAAGAAAATACTCTCAGAAGAAACCCGTCGTCGAAAAGCTAAATACACTGTAAAACCGTTTTCTCCCTCCACCTTTCCTATTGTCATTATATGCTCTCTCTCTCTCTCTCTCTCTCTCTCTCTCTCTCTCTCAATTTAAAGAAGGAAGAAAGAAAAGAATAAGGAAGAAAGACATTTGTACTTTGATATTATCCGCTGATAATATAGCCGACACGTTAAATATGTGTGTCCGCATGTATTAAAAACCTTGTAATATTTTATATCTCTCCTCGTGTAGAAATTTATTCATTGTGTTGTCTGCCTATCAAGTTGTCTTTTGCATGTTCCTTTTCAGCTTCATTCGCCTCAATTTATTCTCGCTAAATGTCCTATTCGCCCCTTTAAAAATATTACACGGGAAATTGGAATTGTCGACAACGACAAATAATAATATTATATGTAAACCTAGAGGCCCGTATCTTCCATTATCCTAGGGGTAGGAAGAGGTAGTGGCCTGGTGGGTGTGTGTACGTGAAAAAAAATGGAAACCCCTTGCCAGCGGCGGTCAGTCTAGCCCCAAATTAACCCCCACATTATATGCCAGTTTCCCAGCGCCCGAAAGGGAATCTGAACTGGAACTTATTCTGCGAGGGATCAAGTGCCAGACTGCCCCGTCTTCACACGTGCGAAAAATAAACTCCCGTCTTGGGAAAAATATTTCTAATGCCACGTCACACAAGCTGTTCAGTTTATTCAAACAGTTCTAATTCAGCTAATTCAGTTTAGTATAAATATAGATTTTGTTTACACACAGTTAAATGTCAAAACAGTTCTATATTAAACAATTCAATTTAGTGAAAGTAGAGTTTCAAAGTCAAAAACAGTTCCATTTCAAACAACTCAGTTTAGCATGAGCACACAGTTTAAATGTAAGTACAGTTTAATTGTCAAAAGCATTTCTATTTCAAGTTATTCAGTTTAGTCAAACAGTTCTAATTCAAACAATTCAGTTTAACATAAGTAATTCAGTTAGTTCTATTTAACCCATAGATAGGACCCTATCAGGTGCTACCATTCCAGGCTAGAGTAGACTAGGAGCAATGGCAATGAAGGAGCACTCCGTATTTCCCAAAGCTCCAGCATTACTGGAACCTCACCATCAGATTATTTAGTGTCATATCCAGGACTCTCGTAGGGGGGAGGGTCTTACCCCTCTGCAGAAGTGCAGTCGGTGTATTCTACAGCCCCAGCCGACCAGGCAACTCATAATAAATGGTATATATATATATATATATATATATAAACAGAGAATTTGCATTTGCCATAGGAAATGAGATAAATAAATCCTCTTTGAGATTCAAACAGATTACATGATTCTTGTCAGGACATTAGACCAAGTATTAATAAACAAGAAGAAAAAGACTTGTCATCTCATAGATTTTTGCCACTCCACTAGATCACAGTGTGAAAATAAAAGAAAGCAAAAAACTTGACAAATATCTGGATCTTGCTAAAGAACAAAAAAATTGTGGAACATGAATGTGAAGGTGATACCAATCATAACTGGAGCCCTTGGAACAGTTTCCAAGAATCTGGAAAAGAGACTGAGTGATCAACTTGGATACTTTGAAGAGTCCTGGAGATCTGAGGAAATTGGCTGTCAATCAGACTCCACTCAAAAACTATCGATTAGAGCTGGTTTGAAAAACTCATAAGGGTAAAATTATGATAAAGAAAATTCTACCAACAAGTAAGTGTAGAATGCACGAGAACAAACTAATCACCTGGTGCAAAGGAAACAAAAAAAATTGGAGTAAAATATAGGGAACAGAAAGAATATAAGGAAAGGGCCAAAATGATAAGTACCATGAAAAAAGGATTACAAAGACTCGAAGAAAACCCTAGGACAGACATACACCTGGAATCGCTCAGAACAACGCTAAAAAATGTACGGAATTGGAAAACACCAGGTCATGAGGGCATACATGGATTCTGGTTTAAAAAATTGACATCCGTCAATGACAGACTGGCTCTTTAACTAAGTAGATGACTAGATGTTGTACTCTCTATCACGTGATAGCACTTGCGTAGTGGACACTAGTCGCTACCCGACTGGACTCTCAGCTTCCTATTATCTAACTACTCTCTAACCCAGTTCACTTGTATCTTGTTTCTATTACTTGAATATATATGTTTTCCTATCTACCTTTTTGTGTTCCCCGTGTCTTTCTTTTTGCCTGCATCACAACACAAGAATAAGTAAGAATGCTGTTATAAATAAGCGTATGGCTGCAAGGAAAGGACAAACAACAGAGTTGCAAATCAAACATGAAGTCAAGTGAAAAATTTTATAATTATATTAACAAACAAGAAACAAAAGGTTCAAACAACTGTTTTGGTGAATATGAAAATGTCTGTGAAATTGATTGGATTGACAGGAACGAGTTAAATTTTGGAAATTTGACGTGTGTTGAATGGTAGTGAAAAACGAGAAGTAAAATGTTCCAATATTTGTATTGGTAGGGGTGAGTCACGGATTTACTCGGTCAACCAGAGTTTATGTCAATAGGGAAGGAGAAACGTTGACGTTGAGAGGGTTGAATGTAGGTGGGGTGGTGATTCTCGGGTCAGACGGATTTGTGTGATGTTGAATGCTGTAAGTGTTGCGGTCAATGTTTTTCTCTCGAGGTCTCTGAGCCAGTATTTGTTGCTGCCTCCCACCAGACAGGACTTGACACAAGGTCAATCACCCGAGGGTCGATTAAAGTGGGGATTTGGAGAGGGGGAGGTCGGGCACGAGGTGAGGCTCGAGCCCTGTGACTATGATGCATCTAGCCCATCCGACCCGACTTTTGAACTTTCATTGACTATTTTATAGTTGTGTTTTGGGTCAAATCGGCCCAGAAAAACTTTGAAGAGGAAGGTTGCTGATTGGATAAAAAAAAAAGAAAAGGATCTTTTAAAATGTGAATATAAAGTTACATTTCAACTGGATGGATGCGCATGTTGTATATATCATGTATGCATATGCAAACACAGGCGTATGCAAATACAAATACAGGCGGACTCTGTTGTTTCAGGTACGAACGCGTTTACTAACTTCTGACTTTGGTTTTTCGACACGAAGAGAGAGAGATGCAATTCTTAAAAGTCTTTGCTAAACATATTATGCTGACCATATTATGCTGACCCCATCCGCAACGCGCGGTGCGTCCTGTGATGTTTAAGATCTTTGTCAGTAGAGATCCAAAAATCCTAACTACACCTTTCAACGGTCAAAATCCAACTCTATGTCTCAATGGCAGAAACTCAACTCTATGCCTCCATGGTCCAATCTCAACTGACTCTTTTTCAAAATCCTCAAATTCTCAGGACCATCTCTTCCAGGCCTGACGTTATCCACACTCCAAACCCCATTTCCTGTCTGGGAGTTTATTATGACCATGATGATTGTCATATCCTTTGCGCGCGAGCATAAAACTTGTGATGTGGTATGCTATAGAGAGAGCGTGAAGGGGAGGTCAATACCCTTACCCCTCTTTATTTGAATCAATAGACATTAAGAAAGATCGGATAACAGGGACCGACCGTTAAAGTGGTAGGGGAGAGAAAGGGTAAGCTATCTGTACCCTCTGCATTTTAGTCTGTTGAACGAAAGAAGTCAAGGTCAATCGAGTGGCGTGATTCGGCGAAGGAAGAGGAAAGGCGGATGATTGGTCCACAGGCCCTTCGTGCCAAAAAAAGCACACGTTAGAGAAATTTGAAGGAGAATTTTCAGTTTGGATAGAAGCCAGCGTTACAACATCATGCTGAATTCAGCCAGCTCCAGAAAGTTCACCCGTCAAAAGAGTAAAATTGAGTTTGGACAAATCCAGCGTCGCAGTAAGATCGTTGAGGTCAGCCAGCTCCGGGAAAAGTCACTCACCCGTAAAAAAGAGAGAAAAAATCTGTAAATAGAAAACCCGTCCAAGATAAGTAGAGCTCAAACCGTTTTCCTTCTTCAATTCTTAAATATTGGAAAGTTGTATGTATTCAAAAAAGAGAAACAGTAAATGTTCTATTTCACTAATAGTTAAATGTATTGAATGAAAATTGCTACAAGCCTCAGTTCGGCAACTTAGGCACTTTTACTTAAGTAAGAGAAAAAGAAAGAGAAAAAAAAGGAGAAAGAGGAAAAAAGACTGTTGAGAGACATTTTTGTTTGATGTTTTCCTGTTGGCTTAATATTGCCGGTATTTTAAAAAGAAAGAAAAAAGAACAGTTTCTTAAATCTCATCATTATTTGTTTGATCATCGCATGTTAAAATCTTGTTATATTTTAAATGCACCCTTGTGTTAAAATCTTTTGGTTGTGTTCTTTCCTCTGTCGATTTGACTTCTTTTGCATGTTGCTTATCTCAGCCTCGTAACATTTTCGTTAATTCTCGCTAACGTTTTATTGCCTGCTTAAACATTACAAGAGGATTTGGAAACCTGTCTACAGTTAATATTATCTAACCTAGAAGTTCGTTCTTCCGTGATCTGAGGGTTAGGAGGACAAAGGACTTGGTGATGTATGTGAAAGTGAATTGGCAACCCCTTACCAACGTCTGAGGCCAGTCTAACCTCAAATTTAGCATCCACATTATTTGTTTCTTTCTCATGCACCCGAAATAGGAGTCTTGACCGGGATTTATTTTGTGGAGTGTCCAGTGCCAGACTGCTCTTAGCGATACACATTCTATTTAAGTCTTCTACAGAGGACAATGCCCGAGATATCGATCTCTTGAGGTCAGAGTCAAATTCCACATCACAAACTGCACCTAATGAATATGCGTCTGAACTTACGAAACTCGAATAGTTCAAAGCCTTACCAAACTGAATGATGAAATATGATTAACAAAAAATGATTAATATAAAAATAATCATTCCTTAACTATATAACACACAGAGCCTACCTGCGCAGCAACATATTTTATTCCGTTTGGTTTCGGCCATCGTCTAGACAACATCCGGCTTTTGAAATGTACGTTTGTGGTGTTTTATTTTTTTTTACTTATTAGTTAGTTGGGAATGTATTATTAAATCAGAAGGGATTTCTATATATAACAATGCCCGAATGGATGACTCACTTTATATGGCACAGACTATTTCCAGAAGAACTGAAAGGATGCCACAGAGGAACAAAATGAACAGGTACACTGATCAACACATCCTCAAGGAGAGCAAAGCAAGGACTAAAAAAATTATCTAGGGTGTGGATTGTTTACAAAAACACCAGTGATATAATTCTGCAAAGCCGATTGTCTGAAAATGTACAAGACATCTGACAAAGTCATTAAATTTATAATGGATACCATGAAAAAGTTTAGCCGAGGTGAAAATCCAAAGAAGCATCTACATGGGAGATACACTTTTAATATTACAATCTGTTATAGCAATGCCACTCAATTACTTTTGTCGACAAACCTATTGTACATTTTCTTGGACTAGTGGAACTGTTTCATTACAACTTATTTGAGGCTGTTTAGAACAGTGGAGGACCAAGTCATATGGAGACCTTTACATGAACTATGTAATAACAATTCTTAGCACTCTACTGCAAGCTACTAATTCCTATGTACTAGTATACAAAACCTTCTAGGTCCTATATATTTAAATATTTAAGAAGTGCATTAGAAGCTACAAATTTACAAAATCATAAGAAAAGATTAATCACCTAATGTACATAGACAACATCAAGCTGTTTGCAAAAATAAAATAAAAAGAATTGAAGACTCTGATATAAACAATAAGAATATACAACCAGGAATGGGATTTGGCATAGAAAAATGTGCCATGTTCATGAGGAACAGTGAAAAAGGAAGCCTGATGAGTGCATAGGCAAGAAATTGACTGTTAACAAGCACCAATGACTCTGGATCTACGCTATATATATATATATATATATATATATATTATTATTATTATTATTATAACCAATGCCTTTAAATAGATAGATAGGACAGTTTTGGCCCCACAGCAGATTTTAAATTAAGTGAAAAGGTAATAATAAATATGAAAGAAAAAGTTGGAATTGCAAATCAAAATTCCTAAAAAGTAAAATGAAAAATTTAAAGCCATTAAATCAGAATTTATTTTTTATCTATACCTTTTTGCTTTTTTTTTTTTTCAATTTTTAATCTTTTTTTTTTTTTTTTTGTGAGTGTGAAATGATAAAGTTCAAGCTTCAAAGGTTGAGTGAATTTTATTATTGAGTCACCAATTCTAATCTTAGGACACTTTCAAGCAGGAAATAAAATCTAGCAAGAAAATCATAAAGTCTGGTAGGACATATTAAAAGCATTTTTTTTTTTGTGGACCTTAACTTAATTATTACTTCCACATTTAACTCCTGATTCCTAAATTACATCAAATTTAATGTATTTTTTAAAAATCAAAGATCACAGTACATTTAAATAATTTTTTTTTTTACTTACCTTGTCAAAGAGGTTCACTTAGCATAATGGTTATCTTTGTAGATGTAATTGGTGATCAGAGTTCAAATCCTGAAAAATTTTGTTAATATTTCCTTTTGCTCGACTGCCACTATGAAACATATATATCCATCTCTTTTCCACTAAACAATACAATCCAAGAAATGATTTTCATCAAGTTTGAAGTTATAATTAGATTATCAGGATAATGTAAAAGTAATTAAAAGAGAATAAAATTTGCAATATAAAAGAATTCAGAGTAAAATTCAAAATGAAAGAATTTATAGTAAACATTGATATGAAGTGAATGATACAAAAGCCAAATTTAGTATTTAACTGGATATGTTTTTAGTGGGCTTTTGAGAGTAATTTTAAATTTTAAGTTTAAACGGTTAATTCTGTAGCTTTCTAGTTTGAATTCTGATTCAAAAAGATAACAAAGTTTTTAAAAAGCAATTTTATACAAAAGAAACAAGAAAGAAAGTGTTTGAAAAGATAAAGCGTTGCAAATTTTTGTGTAATTTGTGGGAAATTACCTGAGAGAATGTCTGGAAAACAAAGTTCTTTGATTTTGAGTATTTTTTCTTTTTAGTTTTGTTGAAATGTTTCAGTTTTCATTTAATTTTGAGTCTTCAGAAAGGTTGTTTTTTCAACAGAGTTCACAGGTTGAATTTTATCTTTTTAGTTGATTTTTATTGAGTCTTTTTAATTTTCTTTTAATTTTAATTGAGTCTTCAATAAATTTATCTTTTCAGCAGAATTCCCGGGTTGAATTTTCTTTCAGTTGTTTAATTGAGTCCTTTTAATTTTCATTTAATTTCAATTGAATCTTCAATAAATTTATCTTTTCAGCAGAATTCTTGGGTTGAATTTTCTTTCAGTTGTTTAATTGAGTCCTTTTAATTTTCATTTAATTTCAATTGAGTCTTCAATAAAGTTATCTTTTCAGCAGAATTCCCGGGTTGAATTTTCTTTCAGTTGTTTAACTTCGTAGAATTTCGGTAGCCAACATTCATTTGTTTTTAGTTTTATTTCTCGGGAAGCTTCTTGTCTGTTTGAAATATTGGCTATTCAAGAAGCAAGTGATGAAACCTTTCCACTGGTAATTTTTTCCTGCCTTAACAGTCTGGTCCCCAAGATCATACTGAGGGCCCAATAGTAGTTTTTGATAAATAGTTGAAGGTAGCTTTTTGGTGCAGTATTGTCTGGAATTACTTCTCTCTTTTCCACTCAGGCCAAATTAAGTGCCACACATGGTCAGTTTGATTCCTTGTTTGAAATGAATGTTTATAAATGATAACCGACAATATGGTTAAGATATACAGTTAAAAAGTGAAAAGCAATTTATTTGTATGATATGTTTTGTCAAAACAGTTAAAAAGTGAAAAGCAATTTATTTGTATGACATGTTTCACCAATACAGTTTCATCAAAATTGTTTTTAGGATGATCCTATTTACCAACCCCTCCGCTCGGGCAGGATATGACACAAGGTCAAGTTTTAAGCAGAGTTTAACTGGTTTGAATTCAGAGTTTTCCTTCTCCTAGACTAGTTGCCTCACCAAGGCTGAAGAACCCAGTCTGTCCTACTATTTACCCATAGCTGGAGGGAGAATAATTGGATTCATACCTTTTCCTAAGGTTATTAGTGCTATGTGAAATGCAATCAGCCTCGTCCAGGATTTGAACTCATGTCGCCGTGTCCATTTCCAACGACGATAACAATTACACCACAGGCACCTCCATTGTTTTTAGGATGATAAAAGAATTTATTAATACAAATCAAATGTTGAACGACAATTATTTATGAGCTTTTCAATTTGAAAATTATTTGGTAAGATTAGGTTAGGTTAGGTTATTTGGTTTAATGGCATATCAACCCTTGATGGTTATTTAATGCAAAATCCTGTTTATATATATATATATATATATATATAACCCTGTTTATATATATATATCATATATATATATATATATATCATATATATATATATATATATATATATATATCATATATGATTTTTAAGTAAATAGTTTTGGGGTTAATTTATTTTAAAACAAGTTAGAGCTAATTTATTGGCACACAGTTAAATAGTGTCAAGTATTGCTATTTAATTTTACCTAATATTAATAACTTTAGGAAAGTATGAATCCAATTATTCTCCTTTCAGCTATGGGTAAATAGCAGGGCAGACAGGGTTCTTTCAGCCCAGCTGGCTGGAGCCGTAGAATACACTGACTGCATCTCTGCAGAAGGGTAAGACTCCCCCAACAAGTGTCCTAGATATGACATTAAACCATCTGATGGTGAGGCTCCAGTCTTGGAGCTTTAGGAAATGCAGAGTACTCCTTCATTGCCATTACTCCCAAGTCTACTCAGGCCCAGAGTGGGAGCACCTGATAGGATCCTATCTATGGGTTAAATAGAACTGTTTCACCTTTAAACTGAATGCTAACAAATGACTCATGCTAAATTGAATTGTTTGTAATAAAACTATTTGATCATTTAACTGAATGTAAACAAATGACTGATGTTTAATTGAATTGTTAGTGATACACTGCAATACTTGGAACCTTTTAACTTTGCTGATTTGTGCTAAATTAGATTGTCAGAAAAAGAGCTGTTTGGTCATTCAACTGTATGTATCAACAAAATGTGTTTACAAATCATATATATTTAATACATACGTAAAAACAGAATTTAGCATTAAATAACCAACAATGTTTGATATGCCATATGACCAACCCAAACTAAACCAGGGTTCCAAAACCTTGGTTGGCAACCAGTCTAAGAGAAGGAAAACTCTGAATTCAAACCTGCAGTACTCCATTGAAAAATTGACATTTTGTTGCAACCTGCTTGTGTCAGAGAGTTTGGGTAAATCCTAAACTTGTCATTAATAACAAACTGGAATTTACAAAGTTTTTCTCTATTCCTTCACATTTAATTAAGACAGTTTTTTATAGCTCAGAATTGTACAATCACACATTCTGCAATCGAAAATGAGATTTTCAATTTTAATTTAATGAGTAAAAGTCTCTTAGGCATGCAGCTAGAGTGTCTGACCAGAAGCAGATACCTGATGAACTCAATCATTACTACCCGACAAATACTGATGAAATTAGTGTAAAAATTAGTGATTGATCAGCGACAGTTGTTTGGTAGAATCAATAATTAATACTTTTGATCAGAATGAAAACACAAAGTACATACCTGCATGAATCAATTAATTACCATTATAAAAAAGTCTATCAACCTATCATAAAAATCATTTTAAAAAAAAAGGAAAAATGATAATGTACATATATATATATATATATATATAGATACATTCATACTAAAATATTTCTATGCATATCTATGTATACATGTCTATACACATATATATACATACATAAATGTATGCATCAATATATATATATATATATATATATATATATATATATATATATATATGCATTCATGGATATAAATATATATACATATATATATATATATATATATATATATATGCATTCATGGATATAAATATATATATATATATATATATATATATATATATATATGAATGTATATATATATATAAATGGCCATATAAATGGGGCACCCAATAAGACTCAAACTCACTCATACCCTATTTATATGGCCTTGTTCCACATGTGCTCTCTGACAAAAGCAACAAACAGCAAGCTGGAAACACACATATGTAAGAACGAAATAAATAATCCTTAAAAAACACAAATCTCTTAGTGGACCTATTCATTTTGAAATATATATCTATATATATATATGCATATATGAGTATATATATATATATATATATATATATATATATATATATATATATATGAAAACAGACTCTGTCTTGAAGAAGTTTGTGAAAATCAAATAAAGCCAAACGGAATATCACATATCTAAATTTGAGTTAAGTGTTTGATTTATCCAACTTTCCACATATTTCTATCATACTGTCAGATACACAACAAATCTATCTTTTCAACATATATATATATATATATATATATATATATATATATATATATATATATATATATATGTATGTGTTGTGTTCTGGTTAGTGAACACAAGTAGTAGTAATAAATAGACAAACTATGATATGTGAGGAAATAATTATATATTACAGGAAAGAGTATTTACAAAAGAGAGACTGTTAGTAGTAGGAATATAGGATTAGTGATAGAGTAAGGGTATACTTCAACAATAGGAAACGCTCTTCAGACTCGTAGACGTAGACTGATCATAGACTGGTCTCAGACTGATCCAGACTGATCTCTGTCTGATCTGGTATTAGAGCCACTGCTATATATGGCAGATGGACCAGCTCATTATGCTGAAAAGGTAGGTGATACCCAAAAGTATATATATATATATATATATATATATATATATATATATATATATATATATATGGTCTAAATGCACTAAAACTGGTGGGAATAGAGGATGCTTAAGGTTGTCCACTCTTTTGAGCCAACTGTCTCCTTTGTCCGGGTGCTTGTTTGTGGTTGGGCATTATCATACAGAAAGAGGACATGATCAATTGACAAGTTGGGTCTTACTTCAAGTAATCATCTATTCTGCCCTATGAGAGAGAGTTTAAGAGACAAACATTTTTTTGTGACAAGGAAGTGAAAACTGCAGTGATGAAGTAGCTCAAAGGACAGTCAAATGAATTTTATTTGGCAAGTATACATGCTCTCATTCAAAGATGAAAGAATGCTATTGAGATAAATGGAAACTATGTCAAGAAGTAGGGATGTGATCCTCAGAGAACCAGGTTTGTTATGATGTCTGATACATGTTCCAAAGTTGGTAATTAATCCTATACTAAAGAAAAAAGGCCTTACTCTTTGACTCACCCTCATATATATATATATATATATATATATGGGTATATATATACATATACATATATATATATATA
>OY757912.1:108197235-108362235 GCA_963585895.1 Sepioteuthis lessoniana | reverse complement strand
AATAATAGACAGGAATACTTGATTGCATATGGCTGCAAATCTTGTATAGAGGGAAAAGCAACAACAACACTGATGTATAAAAATATAATCTGCTTCTTTTCTTTTTCCTTTATTATTTGAAATGTAAAAAATGGTAGAGTGAGAGAGTTGGAGATGACCGAGATGCACCCCCACACACACACAGGGGCAATGGTGCCATTATTCTTTGAAACCTCTCTGCCCTTCTGCTTTGTTCTACCCGGGTGGAAATCTTTCCTGGTTTATATAATTTTCCAGATGTCCACACTATGTTCTATCTCCGCATTGCACAAAGACATGCCTCCTGTCTTGCATACCACCCACGCAACTTCCACTGCACTTCCGCTGAGGAATACCAACATTCTGTTTACTTTACGAGACAAGTGCGCATCCTGTTATGCCACCCAAACAACTTACACAGCATTTCCACCAGAGCATCATTCTGGTTTCTTTAGGAAATAGGCATACATACAACTTATGTGGCATATCAAAGGAACCTTCCTGTTGCTATCTAACACAAGCAAATCATTATTATAATCAAAGAAAATGTGAATTAAGAATTGATTGAAATGAAACAATGAAAGAATAGTCATAATTAAACCAGATTTACCGATGAATCAAATTTCATCTTTAAATAACCAGTGAGAGGTTAATATGCCATTAATTCTGAAATTAGTGGAAAAGTTCACATACCTCTGTAGTAGCATCTCATCAACTGAAAGTGACATCAATATGCGCCTAGTGAAGGCATGGACTGCTATCAATAGGTTATCAATCATATAGAAGTCTGACCAATCCGATAAAATAAAACACAATTTTTTTCTAAGCAGCAGTTATGGATGCACCATATGGACACTGACAAAGTGTATAGACAAAAAGTTAGGCAAGAACTGTACAAGAATGCTACAAGCGATATTGAATAATTCCTGGAAGCAACATCCCATGAAACAGCAGCTGGATGGCCACCTACCTCCTATCTCTAAAACCATCCAAACAAGACATGCGGGACACAGCTGGAAAAGTTAGAACAAACTCATAAGTGATGTTCTCCAATGGACTCCTGCACATGGACGTGCCAGTGTTGGCCAACCAACAAGAACTTAAATACGACAGCTCTGTATGAACATGGGATGTAGTCTAGAAGACCTGCCAGAAGCAATGGATGACAGGGACAAATGATGAGAGAGTCTGGGAAATCTGTGCTAGCAGCATGACTTGATGTTAATGATGAATCTTATCCATGCTTAACTGGATGTTCCCACCTCAAAAATTTGAATAAGAGTGACCAAAATACACTTTGTGTGCCCAAAAAAAATATTTACATGTCTTTGGCTATTTTCCTCATCTGGGTCATTATATTCACAATGTTTTGTCTATTCTTCTTCAAGAGTCAAAATATGAAGAGAAAAAAATACAACTTACCAACTGGACAAAACACTGACAACTTATTGTTAAAAATCTAAATCTTATATACCTAAGGGATTTATGAGATGAGGTTTTTTACAACCTTGCAGAATAGGGAGCTATTCACCACCCATCATCATGTCAGTCAGTTGTTCTCAAGACATTTTTACATTTGAACATACGGCAAATTCTATTATTCATGAACATCATATGAAGAGACTCTGTTGATTAAGAACTTTTGCCAAACGAATTGTACATCATCTTGTAAATAATATTAAAGATATTTCCACATTAAAACTCTGTTGGCCAAGTTAACTGGGACTTTATAATACACCAACTGCATCTCTGCAGAGAGGTAAGATTCCTCCAACGAGTGTCCTAGATATGACACAAAACAATCTAATGGTGAGACTCTAGTAATGATGGTGCTTTAGCTTCATTGTCATCACTCCCAGGTCCCCTCTAGCCTGGAGTAGTAGTCGCATTTGATAGGGTCCTGTCTATGGGTCAAATAGAATTGCTTGACATTTAAACTGAGTGCAAATAAATGATTAATGAATTGTTTGAAACAGAACTGTTTAATCATTTAACTGTGTGTAAACAAATGACTGATGTGTAATTGAATTGTTAGTGATACATAGCAATACTTGGAACCATTTAACTTTGTTGACATCCTAATCTAAATTGCTTGAAATAGAAATGTTTGATCATTTAACTGTGTCTAAATAAATGACTGATGTTTAATTGAATTGTTAGTGATACATAGTAAACTTGGAACCAGGCCATTGGCCTAATGAATAGCATGTTCACCAATGGTCCGGGAGACCAGGTTTCAATCCCAGGTTGAGTCATACCAAAGACTCAAAAAATGCCACGTGATGCCTCCTAGCTTAACACTCAGCATTATAAGGTATGGATCAAAGGTAAAGTGGAGCAATCCAGGGAAAGGAGTTGCGTCCTCCCCTACAACTTGGTGTAGTAGCTATCGAAAAAAGAGCCTTCAAGTCACCCTTAACTATGGTTGCCAACTTTACTTACACCAGACATTGGCATCATGGTTAGAATGTTCGCCATTGGCCTGGGAGACCTAGATTCAATCCCAGGTCAAGGCATGCCAAAGACTCAAAAAATGCTACTTGATGCTGCCTTACTTAACACTCAGTATTATAAGGTAAGGATCAAGGGTAAACTGGAGCAATCCAGCGAAAGGAGTAGCGCCCTGTAGTAGCTATCAAAAAGGAGCCTTCAGGTCACCCTCAAATGTGGTTGCCAACTTACAATTGAAAATCGTTAAAATATTTTGTGCATTGTAGAAGTAAAATCAATTTATTGCGTGTAAACAACCGATTTAAATTCTATTGTCCAGGTTAAAAGTACAGAAAGGTAAAGTTAAAAGTAAAGTTGGCGACCATAGTCGAGGGTGACCCAAAGGCTCCCTTTTCAATAGCTACTACGCCAAGGTGTAGGGGAGGGTGCTACTCCTTTCCCTGGATTGCTCCACTTTACCCTTGATATGTACCTTATATTGCTGAGTGTTGAGCAAGGAGCTATCAAGTACCATTTTTAAAGTCTTTGGTATGACACAACTTGGGATTGAACCCAGGTCTCCCGAACCATTGGCGAACACTCTACCAGGCCAATGAGCCGGTCATCTAAAAATGTTGGACTTTAGGATATTTGTACTGTGTACCCGAAC
Organism: Sepioteuthis lessoniana; assembly: GCA_963585895.1. NCBI lineage: Eukaryota > Metazoa > Mollusca > Cephalopoda > Myopsida > Loliginidae > Sepioteuthis > Sepioteuthis lessoniana. The sequence continues at coordinate 108,359,117 of OY757912.1, read as the reverse complement.
TATTATGGAAAATGAATATCCAATAATAAAATAAGTCAGAAATATGCCAAGACATTTATTTTTAAAAAGATACTACTTTAGTGCTATTTTATTCAATGTGTGTCTTGTGTTTGATGCTGATCTGCTAGTTTTGCAATATTCAGCTTCAACATTGTTAACGTTAATCAAAGACCATTTCTTTGTACAATGTTGAGTTGATTATGAGCTTTTAATGTTAAGTTAAAGACACGGCTGAAATCAGATTCAACAAGATAAGATGAAGGAAAAACAGTAACATTGAACTGTGCTTTAGCTTGACAAGCAAAACTTCGCAAGTGAGTTCAAGTTGTAAGTAGTATAGGAAAAATGAAAGCTTACAAATGAAAGGACATATTTATTTTTAAAATATACTTCTGCAGGGCTACTTTATTCAATGCGAGTCTTGTGTTTGATGCTGCTCTGCTAGTTTTGCAACATGCAGTTCCAACGTTGTCAATACTAACCGAAGACCATCTCTTTGTACAATGTTAAGTTGATTATGAACTTTTGATGTTAAGTTAAAGACACGGCTGAAATCAGATTCAACAAGATAAGATGAAGGAAAAACAGTTATATACAACTGTGCTTTTTTTCCAAGAGTAATGGATATTTTTTAGCAGTGTCATTACTTTTCCAAATATTGTACAACCCATTTTTAAATCTTACTTGAAATATTCAATCACTCTGCAATTCCATGAGATTCCCGTGCAAACAGATATCTACATCAGTAACATTAACATCAAAAGGAAGTGTCACCTAATGAGATATATTTAGCTTGAGTAAGTCGCTAAACCGAGCTTCCATATCATCATTTTTCATACGTTCAACATACAATTATGTCTATCTTGAACTATATTAAGCTTTAAAGAAGGAAGTCTAATTAATGGGGGAGTCTCCATAGCATGGTAGCTAAGGTAATGAACTGCAACATCAGGGTAAGCGAGTTCAATCTCCAGTTGATCTATAATGTTCACTTTCAGACGAATACCCTAGGGAAAGGTATGAACCCCCTTAAATCACAGCAATGGGTTAAATAGTAACACTACTGTTCTTTGGCTTTAAATAACTCATAGGTTGATATGCCATTAAACAAAGAATTCAAACCTAGTTATTCTTACAACAGATAAATTTAAAATGAAATTTTTTCATTGATCACTAAAATACTATTTTGTTTGCATGGACCCTAAAAAATCTTATATGGATTGCAGATGAGAACCACTGCTTACAGCGATTCAGAGACTGTTTTTAAGAACCTAAAATCATCATCATCAGTTTTTCTGAGCTCAAAATCTGGAGCATGTATCTTTTTAAATTTTTTTTAGATACTAATTTCATGTTTACTCTTTATAATAAAACATAACAAAATTTAATAGAGAATCTTGTTTGTTTGAAATGATAAAGAGAATTTCTTTACCAACACCTTTATCCTCTTAGCCATTGTCACATGGGACAATTTAGATATTATTTTTAAGAACCTTCAAACTAATCTTATTTTGTTTGTTTTATCCACAAGAATGTATATTTTGTTTTTTTTGATTTATTTGATATAACAACAAAGATGGAACAATTGTTAGAAATGTATAAATAGTTAAAATAATAATGACTCCTCATCTCAGAAAGTGAGATAGATGGACAGCAATATTTTTCATAATTTCTCATTGGTTAAAAGAAATTATCTAGCTCCTGATTGGTTAGAAAAAAATGACTAACAAATTTCAAATTCATGTAAGCTGCACTCTCGGACTAAAAATAGCCATATTGTCTGCTACATATCATTACAAATATTTTTACTCTTTTCAAAATTTATTTTTGTTGCTTTTTCCTCACTCCCTATTTAACAGCTGAAGAATGTGAGCCAAAAAATGTGTTTTAATAAAAATAGATAAATCAAACAAGTAAAATAAATGTGAGAATGGAAGGTACCAGGCAAAAACAAATTCTTTAAATAAAAGTCTGAAATCTGAATAAAGAAACGAATGAGTAATAATCACCATCTATGTCAAAGGAAAGTCATGTCATTTCTTTAATTTCTTTCAATATTTCTTTTAATGTTAAGGTCATTTCATGGATTTACATTCAGGGTTTGTGGGAGGATAATCCTTGGTAATATTGTAATATGGCTGTCAAAAAAAACCAGACCCATATTCTGGTTAATTCTCAACAAACAAAAGTTTGCAAGGGATAAAAGAGACTTGCACAAAAACAAAAGTGAAATAGTCAAAAAATGGAAAGAAAGAAAGCAAGAAAGAAAGAAATTAAACAAATTAACAAAAAAGAAAAAAAGACAAAGAAAGAAATTAAATTAGATAAACAAATGAATAAGAAAGAAAAAAGAAAGCTAAAGAGAGAAAGAAATCAAGAAAAAAAAATCGATGAGAAAGAAAGAAAGAAAGAAAGAAAGAAAGAAAGAAAGAAATTAACCAAGAAAAATAAATGGAAAAGAAAGAAAGAAAGAAAGAAAGAAAGAAATTAACCAAGAAAAATAGATGGATAAGAAAGAAAGAAAGAAAGAAAGAAAGAAAGAAAGAAAGGAATTAAACAAGAAAAATAAATGGACAAGAAAGAAAGAAAGAAAGAAAGAAAGAAAGAAATTAACCAAGAAAAATAAATGGAAAAGAAAGAAAGAAAAAAAGAAAGAAAGAAAGAAAAATGGATAAGAAATAAAGAAAATAAGAATGACAAAGAAAGGATAAAAACCAAATTCTTTTTTGGTTTTGATTTTCTTTCTCGCTTAAAAGAGAAAAGGAAAAAGAAACGCTATTAAAATCGACATTAATAAAAGAGAAAGAAAAAGCAAATAAGAAAAAATAAAGAAACCGAAGAACAGAATTAAAAGTGAAAAAAAATAAGGAAATAAATTCATCAAAGATGGCAACTCAAAAGGTCAAATATTTTTTTATGTCAAGCCAACTAACATCAAAGCAGGAAATACATTAGACATGCTTGCATAAAATATACATCTAATTCATACATACATAGATATATATGTAAACTGAGGGATTGTGGGGGGTCTTCTGCGTCGGATATGATTAGTTGTAGTGATTGCAGTAGTAGTAGTAGTAGTAATCATAAAGGTGGTGGTGGTGGTGGTGACATTTTCAGATGATCCCTTCATTACCAACTTTATGCTGTAATCTTATGATAGTGGGTAACCACACCATGACCTTAAAACATTTTAGGGGAAAAAAATCCCAAATAGTATAAGAATCAATAGAGTCTTTATTAGCCTGTCATTAGCTTGGTGTTTACACACACACACACACACACACACACACACACACACACACACACACACACAGAGTTTCGTAAGCAAAATTATAATATCTATCAAAGCTTCTGTCAGTAGAGTCCAACATTAAGAATTTTCACATCTTAGTATTCACATAACAATGTTTTGAATAATTCCTAGTCAGGGAACACATGTCACCAAAAAGTTATCAGATTTCTTTTTGTAGAGAAAAGAAAAGAAAATTAATGGCTGCATTCTTTATTTTGTCAGAATAAAAGTAAAAGTCAGTAAAAGTAAAGAAATAAAAAAACAAAAAACAAACAAGTATAAAAATACTAAAGTAAAATTGGCCACCGTAGTCGAGGGTGACCCAAAGGCTCCTTTTCAATAGCTACTACACTAAGGTGTAGGAGAGGGTGCTACTCCATTCCCTGGATTGCTCCACTTTACCCTTGATCCTCACCTTATCATGCTGAGTGTTAAGGCGGCATCAAGTTGTATTTTTTGAGTCTTTGGAATGACTTGACCAGGGATTGAACTCCAGTCTCCTGGACCATTGGTGAACACTCAAACCATTACGCCAATGCAAAAATTCCTGATTCCAATTCTTGCATAATGTTAGGGAAATCTTGGAAGAGTTGTTTTAAATTTAGTCACTTCTTTATTATGTGTGCAATCAGTCAGCTGTGGCATATTCATTTTGCCAAGAGAACATTGCATATGATAAAATCAATTGTTCATGAAATTTTCCATGAAAAGTTGGGATATCAGAAAATATTATCTGGTGACCCTCTCTCATTGAAACACAATCTCTTCACTCATTGGTGAAGTTAACATGAACAATTTATTCATACTCAAATCTGAATAGACTGTGTTTTTTTTTAATAATAGATGTTTGCTTTTTGTTTGTTTTTGGGGTGTTTGTTTTTTTTGTTTGTTTGGGGTGGGAGTGATTAGTAATCTCACTTTAAAGTCCTTCCAAAAATTCAAATCTTCAGGACTTGAGTCAATAAACTTATTTTACTATTTTTTCCTGCTGAGAAGAGGAAAAAAAAAGATACATTTATCAGCTTCTAAAGACCATCAAATACCGACTACACATGAAGAAGGCTGAAGAACGTATAGGCCGAAATATTATGATGGAAACAACAAAAATGAAGATACCAGTCTGAATAACATGTAGAGAGACATATAAAGATAATCCGATGTCAACTACACGTGAGGAAAGCCGAAAAACATATAGGCAGAAATATTATGATAAAAACAACAATCCCGAAGCTACAAGTCAGCAAAATAGAAGCGTTTATAAAAACAATTTTATAGCTTTATACAACAATTATTATATAGTTCAGATTTTGTTTACATATACTGTAATTATTTGTGTATAATGCACACTCATGTATAACATGCACCACTTTGGACTTTGGACTACAAAATTTTGGAAAAACAATTCTTGTGTATAATACGCACTGACTTTTCAAATTTGTAACAGCTAAATTTAACCTAAATTTGGCATTTATTCAACTTTTACACAGTATTTAGAACAAACACACAGACATGTTCACACAAAAATGCTACAAGTTTGTGGCAAAAATAAACCCAACATTAGGAGAAGCAAAATTATAAACAAACACACATTCCAGTGGATATTACTCTGTAACAGCATAAAATAGATTTGTTTGGAGTATAGATATAACTCACTTTCAGTCATCCTGTCCCAAATATGGTGAGGCATGTGGCTAGAAAAGTAAGTTAATCATATAGTTCTTGTGTATAATATGCATCCCGAACTTTTGAGCCAAAAGATCTGGAAAAATTGAACATCTTATGCACAAATAATTATAGGAAGTGATTTTTTTTTATTATAATTAGATTATGCAGGCAAAACTTTCAAAAAAGGAATTATTCACAGTTTGATATTTGTTAAAAAAAGATTTTGAAATATATACAAGAATAAATACTAAAAATGATCTGTTTTTCTTTTGTTTTTGTTTTTTTTTTTCTTTTTGGGGGGTGTTTTATTTTGTTTTGTTAGAAGACAATGATTTTACATCTCTATTTTGCTCAGTTTTTTCTTATTCAGAAAGAAGTCATTTCCAACATTTTTTCTTTCCATTCTCTCACCTCTTTCAAGTCATACTTCAAACCAGAAATTTGGCACTAATTTTATATTCATTGAAATATTTCTAGTTCTTTTTCTTTTTTTCTTTTTTTGTCATTTTAAGACTTTTATATATTTATATATTTATCTCTCTATTCCTTCCATTATTTAATTAAGGTTTAAAGGAAAGAGAAAATAAATGCTCTTAGGGGTTTCATTTAAAAAATAAAAATGCAATTTTCAATATTACAAAAAACAAAGAAAATCCAAACCAAGAAGAATGTAATGAAATAAAAATTTTATCAATCTTTCATCATGGCTTCCAAAATCAAACTCTAGAGGAAAAAAAAGATTCTCTGTCTGATAAAAAAACATTAGGAAAGTAAATGTTACGATTAATGATGAGGATTTTTCTACTTTTTTCAATTTGACTTTATTTATATTATTTTCACATTCTTTGTTCATGATTGATGGTTGTCAACAAAGAATAAGTGACAGCAAATCTAGTCAATTTTTCAGTGCCTTTTTCATAATTCACAAAGATTTCAGCACCAATTTTTTCTAGGGAGTTTTATTCATCCAATTGTTATTCTAGCATCTCTAGGATATTTTCTAGCATTTCTAGCAATACTAGTTGGTTGGTTGGTTGGTTGGTTGGTTGGTTGGTTGGTTGGTTGGTTGGTTTTATTGTGTATCAACCCTTTTTGGGTTTTGCCAATTCGGCTGGTACTGTAGTATACACCGACTGCTTCTCTGCAGAGGGGTAAGACCTCCTGCCCCAATGAGTATCCTAGATATGACACTAAACAATCTGATGGTGAGGGTCCAGTAATGCTAGAGCTTTGGGAAATGCAAAGCACCCCTTCATTGCCATTACTCCCAGGTTTACTCTGGCCCAGAGTAGTAGAACCTGATAAACCTAAACTGTGTACTTGAGCTAAACTGAATTGTTTGAATTAGAACTGTTTGACTAAAATGAATTGCTTGAAATAGAAATGTTTTGACAATTAAACTGTGTACTCATGCTAAACTGAATTATTTGAAATAAAACTGGTTGTTTGCATAAAAATAGATTTGGCATTAAATAACCTACAGAGGTTGATATGCCATAAAAACCAACCAATCATTTTGGGTGATTTGACACCAAATCAAATTCAGTTTAGCATAAGTACTCAGTTTAATGCTATTTAAAAACAGTACTATTGATGGACCACAAAAAGCATTACGTGGAAAAATAAACCTCATTTGGTCATGTTTTAAGAGAGTATCTTGGTCAATCTATGAACTTTTCAGCAGACCCTTGTAGTAAAAAGTTTTCCTCTCAAATAATTCTGCTTGGTTGGTTAAAAGTTTCTGGTGCTCCAATGATTACTGGTACTGGTCTCATCCCTATGTTTCACTTTTAGCAAGATTCTTCAATCTCATTATAATTTCTGGTTCTTTGTTTTTTTATCATTTTCAACATCATAGCAATTGCAGAAAAATTTTTGGTATGTTAATGACTTTTCTGAAAGTTATAGACAATTCCATGAATTTATTAAATAGAGGAGTAAAAAAAAGAAAGAATGGTAATACCATCAGTGCTGCCTTTAATTATACCTTTTATATAATTATTTTATCTTTGTTATGCCATTACTATTATTAATATGAGAATGTAGCTTATGTTCTTTTGCTTTTTAATCAACAGTATGTTTTCTGGAGCTTATAAAATGCTCTGCATATGGTCAGTTTAAGAATCTAGCTCTCCTAAAAGTTTTGGAATTCTGGAAGTCAGGTTTCTATTCTACATCAAGTTTTAAAGCAATGATGCTTGTCTAGTTCTAGGCTTTATTTGAGTTACCACCCTTAAAATGCTTAAAAGAGGCACTCATGGTGAAATGGTTATCATTGGAGAAAATGGACACATCAACTAAATTTCAAATCCTGGACAAGGCTGTTTGTATTCCACATAGCTCTAATACTCTCGGGAAAGTTATGAATTCAACTATTCTCCTTCCAGAAACGAATAAATATGAGGGTAGACTGGGCTCTTTAACCTCAATATAGCAACCAGTCAAGGAGAGAGAAAACTATTAATTCAAAATATTAAACTCAACTTAAAAAAATGACCTTGTGCCACATCATGCTTGTGTGTAGAGGTTTGGCAAAAATATAGTATGCTTAAACAAATTTTGGGTAGTATAATCAGATATTTTTTCACTGCTTGAATTCTATAAACAACACCATCAACAGTGAAGCCCTGATTAAAATGCTTACCAGAATTCCAGTATTGGTATCCACTATAACAGATTCTAAAAAAAAGATACAACTAAATAATATTGATAATGATATGATATACAGTATTGTACAACCCAACAATTTTCTTTAAAAGATGAATTTTTATCTTAAACTAAAAATACCAGGATTTTATCATTTCTGTCCGAACATTATACAATCAAAATGGATATCATTAGGTATTGTCTATAACTGAACTCTGAGGCATTAGAACTAATGAGTACTCTTATCTATATACATACACACATACATACATGCTCTTGTATATATATATATATATATATATATATATATATATATATACTTGTGTATATGTGTGTGTAAATATATATTTATATGATATTCAAGGTTCAGTTGAAAAGTTCATCAGCTGACCAAGATATTGTCATAGAATATAACCAAATGAGGTTTATTTTTCAACACAGTCTCCTCTGTGCTGTACACACATCTACAATTTCTGTTGCAGTACTTGTATCCCATTGGTCAAAAAAAGTCATCAAAAGCAGATATGACAACACCTTTTGAACTTTTCACCTAATGAACTTTTCAGCTCACCCTTGCACATATGCTGAGTGTAAGTAAAAAGTAAAGTTGGTGACCTTTGTCAAGAGTGACCCGAAGGCTCTCTTTTCAGTAGCTATTACACCAAGGTGTAGGGAAGGGTACAACTCCTTTCGCTGGATTGCTCCACTTTACCCTTGATCCTTACCTTATAATGCTGAGTGTTAAGCAAGGCAGAATCAAGTACCATTTTTTGAGTGTTTGGTATGACTTGACCTGGGATTGAACCCCAGTCTCCCGGACCATTGATGAACACTCTACTCATTAGGCCTATGGCCTAGTTATGGGTCTAAATTACACAAAGATAAAATTAACATGGACATCTCGCTTTAGCGGATATATTTACAAAAATCACATGAGAATATCTTTAAATACTATAGATTAGATTAATTCAAAGAAATTGTCATTGGCTTCAACCATGGCCTCTAGATGACTTGGTATCTCCTACAAGTCTTTCTGGTGGTCTCCTTGCTTTAATTAATAAATGCTGTTGTTATCTTTACCTTCAGTTCACTTTTGGTGTTATACAGAGTTTTTTTGGTCTTGGAGTGATGTGGTTGCAGAAGTTTTCTGACAGCCAACACTGGGTTCTCTTGCTTGTGTAGCATGGTGCACACTCCTCTTGCCAGATATGTCTTGCAGCAGAGATTGTCTCAATCCAGGACAACGCTACTTTCTCCAGGCACTTGATGTAGGCCTCTGTGTTGAGTCTAAGGCCATGTGGAAAGAGGAATGGAGACATATCATCACCGTCACTAGTGACCATCCCAAACACAATGATGTGAACTGGGTGTTTGCTTTTTATCAATATGAATATGAATCTGATCACAGACTTACACCCAAACACTTTGAAATCTCCATATTAGGCACTTCTGGTGGGAATGACAAATAGTACAGCATGCCATTTCCAATTTTCTGGAGGAATGAACTGCATGATGGTGCTGCTTTCCTCACAGACAGTGCCCAACAGATTCTAGTTTACAGAACAGAACACAAAACCTGAAACAAAATTGATAATTTAAAATGATGACAATTTATCCATCATACCCAGTAGTTCATAAATTGAAGTATCAACTGACAGAGTATTTGATATCTGGGATAGATTATATATAGAGAGTAAAAATGTTTGGCAATAAATAATATGTAATAATATTGTAACATATTGGCCTTTGACCCAGCCATCAATCAAGGAACAGGTGCATCCGGACAAAGATATCAGGGTATAACCTTGCCTGTGGACGGGTTGAATTGGGTGCAGATGTGACGCTCACAGGAAGCAGGTGGGCATCAAACAATGATATAACCCGGTGTGACAGACAGGTTCGGTTAGTTTGGAGTCAGTTGGAGATAAGATGCTGTAGAGAGAACCAGCACCCAGCAGAGGGCTATGGGCCCCCAGGACCCCCGATTGAGCAGCCTAGCAGAACGAGAAAGAAGTGCTGTTAAAGACAAAGGAACTGGGGGTCAATCTGTTGCAGTTTGTTCAGTTTCCAAATCACCTCTCACACATAACCCTTTTGTAACCCTTTCGCAACCATTTCAAATAAAGTGTGAGAGGTATATTTTTCTAAAGAAGTGTGTTCGTTCGTCATTATTCTGTCGACTATGTTTCCGCATGTATAGTTGTATATGTATCATATGTATGCAACAATATGTTTTGATTAAATTCTTGGTATTTTTGGTTTAGAAGAAAATTAACTTTTTATTAAAGATTGTTGGGGTGTATTTATTTATAAGTGATACTGTGTACGTGGAGGTGCCCGTGGTGTAATGGTTATCGTCGTAGGAAATGGACATGGCAATGCAAATTCAAATCCTGGATGAGACTGATTGCATTTCACATAGCACTAATACCCTTGGGAAAGGTATGAACCCAATTATTCTCCCTCCAGCTATGGGTAAATAGTAGGACAAACTGGGTTCTTCAGCCTTGGTGAGGCAACTAGTCTAGGAGAAGGAAAACTCTGAATTCAAACCTGTTAAACTCCGCTTAAAAATTGACCTTGTGACATATCCTGCCCAAGCGGAGGGGTTGGTAAATATGGATACTGTGTGCAAGACCAGTTTTAAGAGGTGTAGAGCTCGATGTGAGAGATATATGTTGCATTGGGTTGTTACGTATTGTTGACGAGCCAAGAGTAGATTATACCTTAGCAATTGGGAACAATTGGTCCAACTGGCTCAAGTCCGGTCCTGGCTGAATACATAATAATAGTAATAGTTATATTACCATGTAGTCATAGATAATGTGCTGATGTGTACATGAAATAATCTTTGGAGTAGAAAAAAAGCAACAAAAAAAAGTGAATATAAAAGAAAGAGATAAATTAGACAAATACTTGGACCTAGCTCGAGGGCTGAAAAAATTGTGGAACATGAAAGTGACAATGATATCTATAATAGTTGGAGCCCTTGTCACAGTAATCAAGAACCTGGAAAAGAGACTGAGTGAACGAGATCAGAGGGAAGAATTAAGTCCATCTAGACTACTGTTAAAATCAGCTTGGATATTTAGAACAGTCCTACTGATCTGAAGAGACTTGCAGTCACTCAGACTCCAGTGAAAACTAGCAGTTAGAGCAGGTGTGAAAAACTTGCAAGGAATAAGATAATATTGTGGAGACACAGTATTTAGAGGTGTACATAAAATAAGCTTTTGAGTAAAAGGCTGGAAAAAGACAAAAATACTTTGGATACGCCTTAGTATTAACATTATCATCATCTTTCATAGTACTAGCGTACATGTTGTGTTTTTACGCCAGAAATTTCAGGTGGAATTCACATGAGACTAAGTGACAGCAAATCTTCTTGGTATTCCAGAGCTTTTCATGGGATTTTGGTTGGCAGGGTCTGTTTAGGAACCTTTCAAAAAACCAATTCTTATTGCCTGCATATTCTACAATTCATTCAATTCTCAAAGTCCAGATATTTTTCTAAGCTAAAAATTTCTTTCACCTTCATTCTGTTTTCTGCAAGAATTACACTATTATCAGACAAAATTATCTTTTTTTTTTTTCTTCCCCAAGTCTAGTTTGAATGATTACTCTTAATTTTAAGTCCCATAAAGTTATTTTTTTATTCTCTAGAATTGCTTTATACCAGTGATCAGAATGTTCAAATTCAAATGTTTTGCATAGTTTCTGGTGAATTACTATTCCTATCAAGTTATGTTGATTTTACATACATTCTGAGCTATTTTGAAAGAATCATTTATTATATGATTGATTCATTCATCTCTGTTTTATTACAAACAACATTTGTTATTTTATTAAGTATTGTCTATTTTGTCTTTACTTATACACATGGTAATAAACCCTTCTTATTCCACTTCACTACTGTTCTACAAGGATGGATTTGGCATTAAATAACCCACAATGATATTCTATTAAACAAAGTCACCAAAACAAACTTAATGTTCACCCAGTTGGCAGGGTATAGAATATACCAACTGCATCCTCTGCTAAGAGGGTAAGACCAACTCTTTGGTTACCTAAATATGACACGAAACCACATCCAGTGGTGAGGCTCCAGTTCTGGGGTTATGAGTAGTACAGAGTCACCACTTTATGGGAATTACTCACCAGTCTACTCATTGACTTAGAAAACAAACAAGTTGGTTGGGGGGGTCTCAGAACAGCAAAACTTTCGTCTATGTGTGATATGCCTGACTCACTCTCATGACCACTGAGATGAGTGCTAAAGTCCTGATGACTTTGGCAACATATTTTAATTGTTGCTTTCATGCTTGAGGGTTAGATCGAGTATATTGGTTGTTATCACGGATTTTATTGCATTTTGCCAATCAATCAGACTTTCAACTTTATCAATTCATCTCTACGCAAGTTTTTTACACCAGTTTTAACTGGTGATTTTTCACTGGAGTCCAAGTGACAGGAAACCTCCTCGGATCTCCTGGATTCTTCTAAGTATCTTAGCAGATTTTAACAGTCTGTATGGTTTTGATTCTTCCTTTGATCTCCAGTTCCCTCTGTCTTTTTTTCAGGCCTTTGGGGACTGTCTCAAGGGCACCAACAACAATTGGGTAGGGTGTCCTCGTGGTGTAATGGTTAAAGCGATGGACTGCGGAATCGTAGTAAGTGAGTTCATATTCCAGTTGCGCTATTATGTTCACTTTCAGACAAATACCCTTAGGAAAGGTATGAACCCTCTTATCCTCCCAGCAATGGGTTAAATAGTACCACTACTGTTCTTCTAGGAGAATAGATTTGGCATTAAATAACCTACAAAGGTTAATATGCCATTAAATAAAAAAACAAACCAAACTAGCAACAATTAGTATCACTATCACCTTCATGTTCTATAGCTTCTTTCTAGCAAGATTCAAGTATTTGTCTATCTTTTTGGCTTATTTCATTTTCACTCTGAGGTCTGTTGGAATGGCAAAATCCACAGAATGGCAATTGTTCACCAATGGTCTGGGAGACCGGGGTTCAATCCCAAGTTGAGTCATACCAAAGACTCAAAAAATGATACTTGATGCCGCCTTGCTTAGCACTATAAGGTAAGGATCAAAGGTAAAGTGGAGCAATCCAGGGAATGGACTTGCGCCCTCCCCTACACTTTGGTGTAGTAGCTATTGAAAAGGGAGCCTTCAGTTGACTCATGACTAAGGTCGCCAACTTTTCTATAATTATTATTATTAAATACCTTGCAAATTTTTCCCACTCGTGTTTCTTGGTGGTCTTTCCCTGACGTCTGAGTGACAGCAAGTCTCTTTAGGTCTCTAGGACGCTTTTCAATATTCTAGCCTATCTGTGCTGTAATCTCTGATTTCCAGTTCTTCCAAACTCTTTTCTAATCATTTGGGGACCGTTCCAAGCACATCAATTACAATTGTTGTCGGCATAACCCTCGTGTTCCACAGCATTTTTAGTTCTCTTGCTAGGTCCAAGTATTTGTCATTCTTTTCACTTTCCTTTATTATTATTTTCACTCTGTAGGAAGCAAAATCAATTAGATGGCAAGTTGTCTTTTTTTGTTAATTAACACAAGGCCTGGTCTTCTGGCTAGAATTAGCTGAGATGTTAGTATCTCAAAATCTCAGAGAATTTTATAGGTTATTTTATTACTCCTTCAAGTTTTTCATGCAAGTGTTAGCTGATGGTCTTTCAGTGGATTCTGAGCGACAAGTCTCCTCAGGTCTCCAGGACTCTTCTCAGTGCTCTGGCCGATCTTAGCAATGCTGTAGTTTGGATGGTCTTGGCTTTTCCTCCCATTTTCGACACTTCCTGTCCCCTTACCATGCCTTTGGGGACCATTCCGACCACATCAATTATAATTGGTATGACAGTCACTTTCATGTTCCATAACTTTATTATTATTATTATCACCCCTTTGAGAGTTTTCACACCAGCATTAGATAATGGTTTTCCACTGGAGTCTGAGTGACAGCAAGTCTTCTCACATCTCCAGGACTCTTCTCAGTATTCTGGCTGATCTTAATAATGCTGTTGTTTGGATGGTCTCTACTTGTCCTCTGATTTCTAAGTCATCTAGTCCCTTTACCAATTCTTTGGGGATTGTTCCAAGTGCACCAATTACAATTGGTATCACCATCACCTTCATGTTCCATAGTTTTTTTATTGGTTCTCTAGCAATGTCGAAGTACTTATCTCTAATTTCATTTTTTTTAATTGTACTCTATGGTCTGTCAGGACAGCAAAGTACACTACGTTGTTGTTGTTGGTGGTGGTGGTGGTTGTCATAGTATCATTATTTCTTTTATTATGATTATCATTATTGATATTCAATACATTGTTCTTTTTATCATTATTAATAAGTGTTACTATCTTTTTTTTTTCATTTTTATTATTGCTATTATTATCCTTATAGATATCATTATTACAGCAGTTATTATCATCATTTATATCTTTCTTTTGTCATGACTGATATCATTATCATAATCATGATGGATATCATTATTAACAATGTTGTCATTTTTGCTCTTTTTGTCAGCATTGATATTATAGTTATTAGTGTTATTCATATTACTGTTATTATTATTCTTATTATCATTGATATCATTATTATTGTTACTACTATTATCATTATATTTCATTTAATGCTGTCATATTTTCATGCCCAAGCCAAGAGAACAATATGGAATAGAAAAAAAATCAATAACTCAGCAGGAGTGTCTCTTTTGGATGAGATTATTCACCTAATTCTAGGCTGTAGCTATGAATCATGGCTCTTTGAGTTCAGATGTGTATGTATGTGGTGGTGGTGGCAGTGGTCGTCGTCGTCATTGTGAGGGTCGGTGGAGGAGTTAAGGTTTGTGCCTTCATTTCTATTCCAGTGTGTCATAACGGGCTGGACTAATAAGAATCACGATTCAGCACTTATTTTGGCAATTGCTTGTTACCCATTGGTCATATAATTTCCTTCTCTCTCTCAAGTGAAGAACAAGAAAGGAGAACAATAGAAAAAGTTATCTATTTAATTCTCATTAAGGTAACCGTGAGAATTTTTCTAAATTAGTAGCGCAGAAATACTGGCTTAGAACACATGGGGTCCCAAACACAGTGTCAACTTGGTGATATGTATGACCAAAAGTTCAGATGACAACAACACCAAAGCAACAACAACAATAACAACAATAATAACTGGTCATCTAGTTTTAGTACACCACAGAGTGAAAATAAAAGAAAACAAAAAGATTGACAAATACCAAGATCTTACCAGAGAGTTGAAAAGGTGGTGGAACATAAAGGTGATAATAATACCATAGTTAGTACACTTGGAACAGTCCTCTAAAAGTTGAAAAAAAACAAACTAGAGGAATTGAAAATCAGAGGAAGAATGAAGACCATACAAACTACAGCATGGTTAAGATTAGCCAGAATATTGAAAAGAGTCCTGGAGACCTGAGTTGACCTGCTGTCACTCAGACTCCCGTGAAAGACCATCAGCTAACACTTGTGTGAAAAACTTACAAGGAGTAATATAATAGATCCTCTAGTACTTTGAGATTGTTCACCAATGGTCCGGGAGACCTGGGTTCAATCCCAGGTTGTGTCATACCAAAGACTTTAAAAATGGTACTTGATACCTCCTTGCTTAACACTCAGCAATATAAGGTATGTATCAAGGGTCTAGTGGAGCAATCCTGAGAAAGGAGTAGCGCCCTCCCCTAAAACCTCAGTGTCGTAGCTATTGAAAAGGGAGCCTTCTGGTCGCCCTCGACTACAGTCACCAACTTTACTTTACTTACTTTGAGATAAAAACAAATCACCCAATTCCAACTAGAAGACCTGACCATGACTTTATGGTTCCAGTAAATCTGAGGAGGCTTACTGTCACAAAGATCCCAATGAGGGGACTACAAGTTGAATCTGGTTGGAAAAACTTACAAGGAGTGAAATAATAATAATAATAATAATAATAATAATAATAATAATAATAATAACCCACACGACCAGACTTTATAATAATCAACCAAAAAAAAAAGAACTTGCAAAATTGTGGACTTTGCTGTCCTGGCTGACCAAAGAGTAACATTGAAAGAAAGTGAAATGAAGGATAAATACCTCAACCTTACTAAAGAACTGAAAAAAACTGTGGAACATGCAAGTGATGATTATACTAATTGTAATTAGTGTGCTTGGTACAGTCACCAAAGGATTAGTTAAGGGACTGGAGGATTTGGAAATAAGAGGACTAGTGGAGACCACCCAAACTACTGCATTATTGAAATTGGCCAGAATACTGAGAAGAATCCTGGAGACTTGAGGAGACTTGCTGTCACTCAAACTCATGTGAAAGACCATCAGCTAACACTGATGTGAAATCTCAAGGAGAAAATGATAATAATGATAATAATAATAAAACTGTCCTAGAAAATAAAACTCGCAAAGTTCTGTGGGACAGATTTGAAATAAAGAAAAACGAATAACTCAAGAAATAATCTGACCTTGCCAGAAAGTTTAAAAAGTTGTTGAATATGAGTAAAGTAAAAAAGTAAAGTTGACAACCTTAGTTGAGGGTGACCCGAAGGCTCCCTTTTTAATAGCTACTACACCAAGGTGTAGGGGAGGGTGCTACTCCTTTCCCTGGATTGTTCCACTTTACCCTTGATCCTTACCTTATAATGCTGAGTGCTAAGCAAGGCGGCATCAAGTACCATTTTTTGCATCTTTGGAATGACTTGACCTAGGATTGAACCCCAGTCTCCCAGATCATTGGTGAACAATCTTCTTTACTGATCTGGAGCTCTGGAAAATACAAAGACACCTCTTAATTGCCATTACTGTTATGGTGACCTATCTACATGATAATCAACTCTTCCTCTTTCATAAATACTCACCCTATCAACTCTCGGGGAGACTTCTTCCCAGCAGTCGAACCTGACAGTTTCAGACGGATACTTCTACCTTCTCTACTAACACTCTTATTTTGTATACATTTTCTGTTTATTCAATACACATGTTCCACCAACTTTCTCTTCTTCCATGTCTTCTTTCTGGCCCCTAACAGGCTACAACAATTACTCCTAGTTCCACTTTGACCAAGAGTAGTAATATCTGTTTGAGTCCCATCTATGGGTCAAATAGATTTGTTTGAAAATTATAAAAATATGGTAGGACTACTTGAAAATATATTACTGTGTACAAATTATTAGTATAATTAGTTACTTAATTATAATTAGTTACTTGTCATTATAATTGTTTTAACCGGACATTAGCATGATGGTTAGCGTGTTCACCAATGGCCCAGGAGACTTCAGTTATATCTCAGGTCGAATCATACCAAAGACTCAAAAAATGTTACTTGATGCCTCCTTGGTTAACACTCAGCATTATAAAGTACAGATCAAGGGTAAAGTGGGGCAATCCTGGGAAAGGAGTAGCACCCTCCCCCATACCTTGGTGTAGTAGCTATCGAAAAGGGAACTTTTGGGTCACCATCAACTAAGGTCACCAACTTTACTTAATTTACTTTTATGATTATTTGCTAATAAATATTATCATTAGTTAATTAATTAATACAATTAATTGATTAATTAATATAATTAGAAATATTAATTAGTTAATTATAATAACTTGCAAAAAGAAGACTGACTTTAGCATAAAATAACCCAACAAGAGTCGACATGCCATAAAACCAGCCAACCAATCAACAAAACAACTTTCTGTTTTCTATGTTATTCTTAATTCTTCAGAATATTTATTCAAATTTGAATCTTGATTTTTTTTTTTTGTTGGGAATACAAAAAATGGTACTTGATGCCACCTGTCTTAACACTTAGCATTATAAGGTAAGGATCAAGGATAAAGTGGAGCAATCTAGGAAATCGAGTAGGACCCTCCCCTACATCTCAGTGTAGTAGTTATTGAAAAGGGAGCCTTAGGTTCACCCTCAACTAAGGTCGCTAACTATTTTTATACATATACTGTGAGTACTTTATATATACAATATATGTTCATGTGTCTTGCATCACTGCATGGGCCTTTATGCCACAAAACAATTGAATCTATTTATGATCATTTCCTCATGGCCAAACAGTTATCATCATAGAAAATGGACACAGTGAAACATGTTCAAGTCCTAGATGAGGGTGTTTGCATTTCCCATAGCACTAATACCCTTTGGAAAGGTAAGAATCCAACAATTCTTCCTTCAGCTATGGGTAAATAGTAGGGTAGACTATGTTCTTTAGTCTTGGTATGGAAACCAGTCTTGGAGTAAAGGAAAACTCTGAATTCAAACCTGTTAAACTCTGTTTAAAAATTGACTTTGTGTTGCATCCTGCTTGTGTGGAGGGACTGGGTAAATACACACTTTACTCTGAAAACTTAGAATTAAGTCAGCCAGGATTGCATGGTTCAGACAGTAACGGTTGGTAGCCAGCCTGAGGCAGGCTTCTAAATGTTCATCAACCATGGCAGGATGGTACTTGGACTTAATAATCTTTGTATGGAAAAAGACTGACTCACATAAATATATAGGACAGGTAAAGAGGATACATGATAGCTGAAATCTACTAAGAAATTTTTTTTGAATGACATGCAATCTACACACACTACTTTTGCAATCAACCAGTCAATTACAATCAACATATTGGGCACCCCTGTTCTAGGCACAAAATAATCCTTGATGGGTTGACATGCCATTAAAATCAATCAAACTAACAAATAAATAAAAAAATCAGCTTCTAATTTTATCATTTTTACCAGCAGGTAAGTATTGTTCCACACTTATTTCAAGCTTTGTAGGAGCATCTTTGCTGCACAGTGGCTAATGGGCTAGACTGTGTAGAGACGTTTTCATGAAGATATACATATTTGCACACACATGCATGTGCTATGCAAATATGAGCATGCAGAATGCACACAGAAGGGATATAAGCAGTGGTCAGTAGTCGACTAAATGTTCTCTACTCAGGTGTCAACCCTGTTTGTACAACCAACACTTCAGTCCAACACTGTATACTGCCAACCTCAGCCAACACTACAGACTGCCAACCTCAGCCAACACTACAGACTGCAACATCTTTGTAAGCAAGTTCAAACTCCAGTCACACTGTTACAGTCACTTTCAGACCAAGATTCTTGTAAAGTAAGTAAAGTTGGCGACCTGAGTCAAGGGTGATCCTAAGGTTCCCTTTTCAATAGCTACTACACTGAGATGTAGGGGAGGGTGCTACTCGATTTCTTAGATTGCTCCACTTTACCCTTGATCTCACCTTTCAGTGCTGAGAGCTAAACAAGGCAGCATCAAGTACTATTTTTTTTTAATCTTTGGTATGACTCGACCTGGGATTGAACCCCAGTCTCCCAGACCATTGGCGAACGCTCTACTCATTAGGCCAATGACCCGGTGGGAAAGGTATCAACCCCCTTATATCCCCAACTATGGGTTAAGGAATATCATTGCTGTTCCTCTACTAGAATAGCTTTGGCATTGAATAACCCTTGAAGGTTGATATATCATTAAACAAAGAAACCAAACAAAAAATATCCCTGAGAATTACCTGGAATCCTCTTCTTTCATTTTTTTTTTCTTTTGTCTACACGGAAAAATTTCTACTTTCTGAATTATTCATTAGATCAGTTAACATTGAGTACTTCTTATACAAAACAGCGTAAAGTATTTTTTTTTCTTTAACAGCCTTTTTTCCTTCTTTATTTTTGCTACGAAACTTTTAAGGAACATCTAAATCACTATAAAACTGATTATATGCAAATCATGAAAATTCCTTTTTGATTCTTAAATTCGTCCTTGATCTGCATCCTTTAAGGGTCGGAAAAGAATGTATGGAATGTTCAATATGTCACCTATCAATCAAGTGCCTGGTTAACCTGATTTGTTTTATTAAAAAAAATTCCATGTTTCTTAATTATAACTGAACTTTATACTTGAGTTTCAGTCAAAGGTTTTTTTGGTTATGTACAAAATATATGATAATATTATATACACGTGCTACAAAAAATTACAGATGCATAGCCCAGAAAACCTTCATCAAATGATGACTAGCCCAGTCGGCTGGGGTGGTTGAATACACCGACTGTATCCCTGCAAAAAGGTAAGACTCACCCAACAAGTGTCCGGGATATGATATTAAACAATCTGATGATGAAGCTCCAGTCTTGGAGTTTTAGGGAATGCGGAGTACCCTTTTCATTGCCATCACTGCCAGGTCCACTCTGATTCTGAGTAGTAACACCTGATAGGGTCCTATCTATAGGTCAAATAGAACTGTTTGACATTTAAACTGAGTGCAAACAAATGACTTATGCTAAATTGAATTGTTAGAAATAGAACTGTTTGATGATTTATCTGTGAGTAAAAAAATGTCTGCTGTTTAATTGAATTGTTTGTGATACATAGCAATACTTGAAATTATTTAACTTTGTTGACTTAAGCTAAATTGAATTGTTAGGAACAAAACTGTGTATAATTAGAAAATGTGTTTATAAATCATATATTAAATATATATGTAAAAACAGGATTTGGAATTAAATAAATTGATATAGCATAAAACCAAACAAAACCAAACCAAACATTTAATCATTTTACTGCATGCAAAAAAAGAGCTCAGGCTCATAGAAAAATGTTATCAACAAAATGTGTTTACAAATCAAGTATTTAGAATATATGTATATAAACAGGATTTGGCATTAAATAACCTACAATACTTGATATACCATAAAACCCAACCAAACCAAATCCTATATATTTAATATATATGTATAAAAAGGATTTGGTATTAAATAACATACAATGGTTGATATGCCAAAAAACCCAGACAAACCAAATCCTTTTTAATTTATATATATGTATAAAGAGGATTTGGCATTAAATAATTTAAAATCGTTGATATGCCATAAAACCCAACCAAACTAGATTCCTATATATTTAATATATATGTATAAAAAGGATTTGGCATTAAATAACCTACAATGGTTGATATGCCATAAAACCCAACCAAACCAAATCCTATATATTTAATATATATGTTTAAAGAGGATTTGGCATTAAAAAACATACAATGCCATAAAACCCAACCAAACCAGGTGATAACTCAGATGTTATTCATGGTTTCAGTGCCAAAGCATCATTATCACTAACCTAAAGTGTCTCAGCAATATCTTACAATATCACCAGACAACATTGGTTTTCTTTATAATATTTCATTGTATTCACAACTTTCCTGCAACTAAGCATTAATTCACTGATGTAAGATTTGAATTAATTGAATAGATGACAAATCTTTACCCTGAACTCAAACAAGAATAGAATTTCTGTGAAATCCTCATCCAAAAATCAGTTTAAATGAATCAGTCCACAAATTAATTTGAATGTGGGACTTTCGGTTTTAATTTTATACAATTATGCACAACACGTGTTTCAAACTTCTTCAATAGACTAATAATGCTTAGGGCATTTTTTTTCTGGTTTTTATAGTGAAGATTTTTTGGATAGGGATGTAATTCTTTTTAATTCCAGGATCTGAGTCTGTGAATATCACATTGAAGTTAATTGTCTGTGAAAACATTTGGCCTCTGCAGATTTTTTTTGTACATATGACTGGAGTTTGAATTTGCTTACTACAATGTTGAAGTCCAGCATGTTAGCCACTACACCTTGAAGACTCTCCCTATATTATCGACTCTCCCTATATGGAAGACTCTCCCTATATTGTCGACTCTCCCTATATTGAGGACTCTCCCTATACAGTCGACTCTCCCTATATTGAAGACTCTCTCTATATTGTCGACTCTCCCTAAATTGAGGACTCTCCGTATATGGTAGAAACCTAGCCATAAACTGATGGTAGTAGTCTCATGCACTTTCTACGAGAAAGATTTGTGTCTCATTGGGTGCTCCATTCATTGAACCTTGTACCAAATCGAAGCAAAGAGCTTTGTAAATTATTACTATAAAAAAGATTTTTTTAAAAGAAAAACTGATTAAATCAAAGTCATTGTCAAATGTATTCCTGCTGTATACCTTAGCATTAAGATTTTCATTTTTAAATTATTTTAAAATTCTAGAAGTTTTGCCAGTGGTTGTTTATTACCCATTTTGTAAATTTCTACTGCAAATATGGAATCCATTTTCTCTTGGTTGTTAATCATATTTTTGATTATTCTGGAAGTGTTTGTTACTATATATACATAAGAATATTTTGTTTTGGCTTTTTTTGTTTTGGCTTTTTTTTGTTTTGTCTTTCATGTTGTTAGTTATCACATTTGGAAGTAATATTACATATTCATTTATTATAATATATTTATTTGTTATCATATATTTATTTATTATAACATATTTGTTTATTATTATATATCTGTTTATTATTATATATTTATTTATTATTACAAATTTATTTATTATTACGTATTTATTCATTATATAATTATTTATTATTATATATTTATTTATTATTACATATTTGTTTATTGTTATATATTTGTTTATTATTATATATTTATTTATTATTATATAATTATACATTATTATATATTTATTCATTATTATATATTCATTTATTATTATATATTTATTTATTATTACAAATTTATTTATTATTATACATTTATTTATTATTATATATTTATTTATTATTATATAATTATTTATTATTACATATTTATTTATTACTATATATTTATCTATTATTATATATTTATTTATTATTATATATTTATTTATTATTATATAATTATTTATTATATATTTATTTATTATCACATATCTATTTATTATATATTTATATGCACTGGCTCATTGGCCTCGCAGGTAGAGTGTTCGCCAATGGTCTGGGAGATCTGGGTTCAATCCCAGATCGCGTCATACCAAAGACTTTAAAAATGGTACTTGATACCTCCTTGCTTAACACTCAGCAATATAAGGAACGTATCTAGGATAAAGTGGAGTAATCCTTGGAAAGGAGTAGTGCCCTCCCCTATACTTCGGTGTAGTAGCTATTGAAAAGGGAGCCTTCAGGTTGCCCACGACGACTATATATTTAGATATTATTACATATTTATTTATCATTCTATATTCATTTATTATTATATATTTATCTATTATTATATTTTTATTTTTTGTTTTTTATGGTGTTATCATTTTTTTTGTTTTGTATATATTATATTTTTTATAAGGATAGAGTAAACAATTTTCTCCCAAAGAGAATTGGCATGTCTGTTTGGAGCCTTGTTGGTTGTTGCATGACAGTCTCAAAAACCCATTCTTAACATCTATAGGGTCCTCCTATCTATGGGTCAAATAGAACTAAACTGTATACTTTTGCTAAACTGAGTTATTCGAAATAGAACTGTTTTGGCATTTAACTGTGTGTGGACAAAAACTATACATACTCTAAACTGAATTGTTTGAATTAGAACTGTTTGACCAAACTGAATAGCTTTAAATAGAAATGTTTTTGGCAATTAAACTCTGTACTTACATTTAAACTGTGTACTTATGCTAAACTGAATTGATTGAAATAGTACTGTTTTGACATTGAAACTGGAATTATGCTAAACTGAATTGTTTAATATAGAACTGAATTGACATTCAACTGTGTGAAAAGCAAATCTATACTTATACTAAAGTGAATTGTTTGAATTAGAACTGTTTGAGTAAACTAAATAGCTTGAAATAGAAATGCTTTTGACAATTAAGCTGTGTACTCATTCCAAACTGAATTGTTTAAAATAGAACTGATTATTTGTATAAAAATGGATTTGGCATTAAATAACCTACAAAGATTGATATGCCATAACACCCAAATAACCAACCAACCAACCAATCTAACTCTGCCAAGGAATGGTAAAGCCATATGGCTATATTACCCTTACTTCTCAAGTAAGCCCTTTTGCTATTTTGTACCCCTTCAACATATTGCTTGTTCATGGAAAAATATGTGTATAATTCTAATATTGGATACATTCGTGTATTCTTTCTTGATAGTGCCACTTGCATGTATATTATATATATAAAAGGTTAAATGTTTTTATATGTGTAAATGAGTTTATCTTGTCCTTCCTCCTATTGTGTTTAGGGTTAATATATCATGGGGACTCGATAAAATATGAGGGCATTTCAATGATTAAGGGCAAGTTTTTTTTAAAGAAAAAAATACATTTTTTTTTCAAAATATTTTTCCATAAATTATGATGAATTTATATTTACCAACCCCTCCGCTCTGGCAGGATATGACACAAGGTCAATTTTTAAGCGGAGTTGAACAGGTTTGAATTCAGTGTTTTCCTTCTCCTAGACTAGTTGCCTCACCAAGGCTTAAGAACCTAGTCTGCCCTACTATTTACCCATAGGTGAAGAGAGAATAATTGGATTCATACCTTTCCCAAGGGTATTAGTGCTATGTGAAATGCAATCAGTCGCGTCCAGGATTTGAACTCGTGTCGCCGTGTCCATTTCTTACGACGATAACCATTACACCACGGGCACCTCCTTATTATGATTATAATTCATTATGATGAATTAGCCCACAAAATATGATAGTTAAGGTGATGACAGATAAAAGTTAGGGACAGGAAGAATATGAAACACAACTTAGAAGTTTTAAAAAATATTTTATTATAGTCATATATGTAGCAGAAAGAAACTTAAATTTTTGTTTGGTGCATAATTTAATTTGACCGTTAGAGTCGCCTAACATTTTCACCCAATCAGGATGACCTGTCCTATTCAGCCCGAACCATATTTCCTAGCAGCACCAAAAATTGAAGAAAGCCCGTGAATCTGTCTCTTGGTCAGAAAACCTTAACGGGAATGGACATCTTAATGTCTGTTCCTGAATAGAGTAGCCGCATCAACCAGTATGAGGAGAGCCATCTAGTTTAGGGATCCCTTGGGTCTATTCTTCTAGACCAAGGGATTCTAGTTAAAAACAAATTAGATGATACACTCTAACAACTTCCTATATATATATACCAACAGTGCAAAATTATATATATATATATGGTAGAAAAAAAGAAATAAAAAATATGCTATACCAGCAGTGCAAAATTATATATATATATATATATATATATATGGTAGAAAAAAAAGAAATAAAAAAATTACATATATATATATATATGGTAGAAAAAGAAATAAAAAAGATGCTATACCAACAGTGCAAAATTATATATATATATATGGTAGAAAAAAGAAATAAACAATAAAACACCCATAATTGAATGGAAGTTGATCAAAAAGACGGGCAGACTGGGCAAGATTGGGAAACAAAAATATTGTCATCAGAGAAAAAAATGTTAAGTCATCAGTTTCTCCAAGCAAAAAGAAATCTACTAAATAAGATATTTGAATCAATAACCTGATACAGACATATGGACAAATGTCTCTAATGTTCATTGGCTCTAGATTAATGGTAAAAGGTAAAAAGCTGTTTGGAACATTATATTTTTGCGTTTTTCATATTTACCAACCCCTCCTCGCGGGCAGGATATGACACAAGGTCCATTTTTAAGTGGAGTTTAACAGGTTTGAATTCAGGTTTTCCTTCTCCTTGACTAGTTGCCTAACTAAGGCTGAAGAACCCAGTCTGCCCTACATAGCTGGAGGGAGAATAATTGGATTCATACCTTTCCTAAGGGTATTAGTGCTATATGAAATGCAATTAGTCACGTTCAGTACTTGAACTTGTGTTGCCATGTCCATTTCCTATGACGATAACATTACACCACGGGCACCTCCAACATTTATGCATTTTCAAGCACTGACCATAATTTATCACTCCACTAATTATAAAACTGACTGAAATGTGAAGAAAGTGTTTATGTATGAAATCCGATTTTACTTCATTTTTATCTAGGGTCTTAATTCAGGATTTTAAGGTTTAAAACACACACACACACACACACACAGACACACACATACACACACACACACACACACACACACACACACACACACACACACACACACAAGTATACAAAGTGGACTGGAAATTGCTTCATTCTCTAAAAGTGTTTTAAGTGTATTGCTCTATTAAAAATCTTGCTCTGATATGCTATTTTTTCAGGATTACAGCTACATGCATATGAGGTATGTTCCAAAAAGTATTAAGACTGAAATTGTATTTCCCAAGACAGAAAGGAAAAATGAATAAATTGTTAATTATCTTCACAACGGCCCCTTAAGCATTCAGTATGTTTATTCCATTGAGTTTTTCAATGGCCAAAACATTTCTGAATCTCTTCTTTTGATATAGTGTAAAGATGTACTATTTTATCTTATTATAATGGAGATTATTTGTCTGTTTATCTGTCTGTAACCAAAACTATGTCACTACCAACATCACAATTCCCTTAGTAATTTATGTATCATTCTTCATGATTTTACTTTTACTTAAATCTCAGTTGTAAAAACATTTTATATTATTAATACTGTTGGCCTTAGGTATTTGTCTATGCCTCCAACTTGAAAGAATTTGACACAAGGTCTTTTTTATCGTAGGGAGTTAGAGGAGGGCAAGTCACACACAAACTGAGACTCGTGCACTGCTGGTCAATGCAGGTCATAGGATTATTGTGAAGTATGATAGCTTTTGCTGAGTCTCCTAGCAGGAAGCCAGGTGACCTAGCCTCAAGTCCCATTGATCATTGATACTCCGTGTGGCTTGAATGCCAGACAGCCCAGCTAAAAAGCCAGGGCGCAAAACTAACAGCAAATTAATGTCGTTGGCTTTGGCTATGTACTAATAACATGCAATTGCATCTTTTATATAAAACACAATAGCAGTCTATAGTGTTAAAAGAAAAGCTAATTTCCATAATGATCCTAAAAATTTGATTTTGATAAGTATTTGTTTGTTTTTATTGATTTCTAAATGTTGGGTCTTATTTTAATAGATATGAGCAAAAATTCCATTAATAAATCTTTAAAGAAATCCATTAACTAAGAGAAATAACTAGGATTTTATTCTTTACTGTCTAATTTAGTTAAGTAGTTGAATTAGAAAAATGTATCAATGTAAGCCAGGAGTGATGGGAAGAGCATACATCCAAGCTGTTCTCTTTCCTTTTTCAAATAGGTTTAATGGAATAATTCACGATTCATATAGAAATCAATTAAAATAAAATAAAAAGAAATGTAATATTTTTATATTCATTCTTATTTAATTTTTTGTCATCTTTCTAATTTGATATTGTATTTTATGACATTAAAACTTGATTATTTGAGGCAATGGATGCATTTTTGTTAGTTTCTTTTAATGTCTACATAGTTTCTCTATGAACTTTCAGTTTAGTAAATTAGAAAAAGTCATATGAAACTAGAACTGATGAGTATGTTGCATTTGCTGGATACTGTGTTTCCACAAAAACAAGAAAAAAGTTACTTGACATTAGGTCTATTGATGATGGAGGGTGTTGCACTTGCACAATATTGTGTTTCACCAAAAACAGGAAAAAAGTTACAAGGCATTAGGTCTAGTGATAATGGTGGGTGTTGTACTTGCACAATACTGTGTTTCACCAAAAACAAGAAAAACGTTACTAGGCATTAGGTCTAGTGATAATGGTGGGTGTTGCACTTGCACAATACTGTGTTTCACCAAAAACATGAAAAACGTTACTAGGCATTAGGTCTACTGAGTATTGAAGGTATTGCACTCACACAATCTTGTGTTTAACAAAAAAGGACTTTTTTTTCAAATTGACACTGTCTTACTAAGTTATACACTTTTAGTAACTGGAAGTCTGGATTGATTTGATTTGGTTTCTTTGTTTAATGGCATATCAACCTTTGTGGGTTATTTAATGCCAAAAGCCTTTTTTGTAGAAACATAGCAGTGATATTGTTTAACCCATTGCTGATGAGATAAGGGTTTCATACCTTCCCCAAGGGTATTTGTCCGAAAGTGAATGTAATGATATGACTGGAGTTTGGACTCGCTTACTATGATATTGCAATCCAGCACATTAGCCATTATGCCAAGGGGACTTCCCCTGGATGTTTGGAGAAAGTATATATAGTATCACATGTAAGTAAATACATCCCTAATAATTCCTCATTTTAAAAAATGAAAATTTTCTTCTGAACCAAATATACCAGTTTGGGTTTTATGACACATCAACAATTATCGGGTATTGTTGTATCGTGGTAAGGAAGAGATGCACAGTGAAATAGAGTTAACTATTTATTTACTCATGTCCAACAAATATTATACGTCTTGTGCTGTGGGAGTTGCGTTTGAAGTTGGTCTTACGACTGACCAAGATCTTGCAGAACCCACTCATGCTTAAGAAACATGGCGTCTTTTATACCTCCACAATACCGGAAGTCACATGGTATGAGCCACTATACAACATGTATTTAATGCCAAATCCTGTTTTTACATGTATATTAAATGTACATGATTTGTAAACTCATTTTGTAAGTACATTTTTTAATGATCCTGAGGTCATTCTTTCAAACACAGTTAAATGGTTTCAAGTATTTCAATCTAATATGAATATTTCAATTTACTATTAATTTTTTGTTTGCACACAGTTAAATGTCTTCAAGTATTGCAATGTAACAGTAATAATGTAACATCAGTCATTTGTTTGCACACATTTAAATAAATATACACATATGGTTTGTAAGTGAATAGTTTGTCTGTAATTTCATTTTTAAATGAGTTACAACTAATTTGTTTGCACTCCAGTATTGTCATTGTTTGAACACAGTTAGATGGTTTCATTTATTGTCATCTATCACTAATCATTCTATTTGATATTAATCATTTGTTTATTCACAGCAAAGTGCTTACAAGTATTGCTATTTAACACTAATTATTCTATTCAATGTTATTTATTCATTTGCACAAAATCAAATAGTTTCAAGTATTGCTATATGTTGGGTATCACCTACCTTTTCAGCATAATGAGCTGTTCCATCTGCCATATATGGCAGTAGCGGAGATCAGTCTGCAAATAAGCCTACGAGTCAGACCAGAAGAGCCGTTCCTATTGTTGAAGTATATCATTACTCTATCACTAATCCTATGTTGGGGGTGTCCTCAAGGTGTAATGGTTAAAGCGATGGACTGCGGAAGCGTAGTAAGCAAGTTCGTACTCCAGTCGCGCTATTACGTTCACTTTCAGGCAAATACCCTTGTGAAAGGTATGAACCCCCTTATCCTCCCAGCTATGGGTTAAATAGTACTACCACTGTTCTTCTAGGAGAATAGCTTTGGCATTAAATAACCTACAAAGGTTGATATGCCATTAAACAAAAGAAACCTAATCCTATGTTCTTATTACTAACAATCTCTCTCTTGTAAATACTCTTTCCTGTAAATATAACTATTTTCCTCACATATCTTGGTTTGTCTTACTACTTGTGTTCACTAACCAGAACAGAACACTATATATCGCTAACAATTCAATTAAACATCAATCATTTGTTTACACACAGTTACATGATCAAACAGTTCTATTACCAACAGTTCAATTTAGCATAAGTCATTTCTTTGCTCACAGCTTAAATAGTCAAAACTCTATTTGACCCATAAATTGTAACCTGATCTGGTGTAACTACTTCAGGTCAAAGTAGAACAGGGAGAAATTGCAATGAAGGGGTAATCCAAATTCTAGACTGGAGCCTCACAATTAGATGGTTAAGTGTCATATCCAGGACACTTGTTGGAGGTGGGGTCTTATCTGGCAGCAAAGACATAGCCAAATGGGCTAAAATATACCAGGATTTTATTATTTCAAGTTGAACATTATACAATCCAAACAGACATTATTAGCTATTGTTTGTTACCAAACTCTACAGCATTGACCATATGAATATGTCATAATTATCAAGGTATGCCAACAGCACAAATTCACTTGACTCTCTCTTGCCATTAGTCCCCATTCCTTTGATAAGTCCTTTAGATAGCATCTAGTGTCTGCTCAAACCTGATGAATGTAAATGTAAGTTTTTTTTTTTCTGGTCGGCCATCACTGGTGTGTCTATGTGCAGGGCCCAAGCTTACTTTTTCCAGCAGTATCCATCATGCCTTGCATGTCTTACTTTGATGGATGGCTTACAAGATCGGAGGTAAGTTGCCATACAGGTATTTTTTTGTGAGGTACTCCTTCCAGAATTTTTTCAAAACAGTAGGCAGTATCCTTGTGTAGTTCCCATTGTTTAAAAATGAGTACACCTCTCATATATTTTATTTTTTGTTAGAGAATTTCAGTGCTGCAGAACTTATATATATATATATAGATGGAAGTAAATGATGGAGTAAAATTTGACACTATAGAGAAAGAATTGATGACAAGGTAATTCAAGCCGAAGGAGAGGTTTATTGGGAAACAAAGTAATTAAAACTGAAATGCAATTGTATCAACTTTGTTTCTCAATAAATCTCTCCTTCAGCTAGGATTACCTTGTTATCAATTCTCTCTCTCTCTCTCTCTCTCTCTCTCTCTCTCTAAATATATATATATGTATGTGTGTGTGTGTATGTGTGTGTGTATATGTTTATATATATATATATATGTCAGTATTTATTTAAGTATGTTCATGCATGTTTTGGTTTCTTTCTTTAATGGCATATCAACCTTCAATGGTTAATTAATCCTATTTACCAACCCCTCCGCTCGGGCAGGATATGACACAAGGTCAATTTTTAAGCGGAGTTTAACAGGTTTCAATTCAGAGTTTTCCTTCTCCTAGACTAGTTGCCTCCCCAAGGCAGAAGAACCTAGTCCGTCCTACTTTTTACCCATAGCTGGAGGGAGAATAATTGGATTCATACCTTTCCCAAGAGTATTAGTGCTATGGGAAATGCAATCAGTCTCGTCCAGGGTTTGAACTCATGTCGCCGTGTCCATTTCCTACGACGATAACTATTACACCACGGGCACCTCCTCAATGGTTAATTAATGCCAAACCCATTCTTATCGAAGAACAGTAGTGATACTATTATATCATAGCTGGGGAGGATTAGGACGTTTATAGCTTTTCCAAGGGAATTAGTCCAAAAGTGAATGTAATAGCACAACTGGAGTTTGAACTCATTTTACTTCGAGGCAGCAGTATAGCACTTAAACCATTACACCACCAGGACTCTTCTTTATATTTACCCTTGTGCGTATACTTATAAGCAGGTATATGCCTCTGTGTGTGGTTATATATATATATATATATATATATATATATATATATATATATATAATCTCAACTATGTCTGTCTTTTGTTTCAACTATATTAGCTGTGGTTCTAATCTAAGCTTATTCAAAGAGCAATATTACATACATGTCTTTGTCTGGAATAAACTTCCCATCAAATTCCCAGATTAAGCAGAAGATAAGAATGTACAAGGAAAAATCATCTCTTGATATTTATCCTAAAAAAAACAAACTTTGATATATTTTTCTGAATCCAAAAGCAATAACAACTCTACACTTGATAATCAACAGTTGTAGTGAAAACCATTCAGGAAGAAAATTTTGGATATTTTTTGTACAAGTTTGTTTTTTTTCCCATAAGGGGAAAAAAAACAATAGGAAAACATTAAAAAGAAAATATTAGCTGTGGTTTTAGATAAAATGTGTCAACAAGAAAGACTTCTGCAAAAATATGGCTTTTATTGGCACACACACACACACACACATGCACACAAAGCTATTTGTTTGTCTTGGTTTAACATAAAATTTGTGTTTCTAAAACAACTGTTTCTTCCCACTTTAACCAAGTTCATGAGTAGCCAATTATATAACTTGACAAAGGAAGCAATTTTTTTTCTAACTGTGTAGCCTAATTTGCTTGTTTTGGCTCTAAAAATCCCTTATTACAAAATAGAAAAGTGATTAATTAAAAAAAGTGATAAATAAAAAAAAATAGCATTTAAAATTAATGTTTATCAAAGCATGTTAAAGTACAGATTCCCTTGACACTATCTGTTCCTCTCGATCATCACTTTTAAGAAAGTCTTCTAGACAGCATACAGTGTCTGCAGCATGTCTTGCTTATCTTAATTAAAATTGATAACTAAGTTCAATTCTTCATTTTCAATCTTACATTTTCATTGCCCCTTTTTTTTCTTTTTTTTTAATCAAAAAAAGATTGTCTTGTTAATAACTTTTATAATTTTTCTTCACTGAGATAATCTCATAGCTAACCTGGATTTTCATGGCAATATTAGCCTTATCACAAATTGAAACATCCACCAAAAAATTAACTAAATTCTTCTCAACAATACAATAAAGATATTGAACTTTTAAAATATGATAAAATATATTTACTCTTGTTAAGAAAACCAAAGTTTTAATTCCTGATCAGAATAATGTAGCAAGTGGCTGTATACTGTGCTCAATTCTCTAGTGGGGATTTATTAGGAACTAAAATTCCCTCATTAGATTTGCTGAGATGATTAAGAGCAAAATAGAAATTATACCTTTCAGCAGAGAAAAGCAAAGAAAGAAAAAATGAGTCTCTAGTACATAATTTAAACTCATTTACAACAAGAAAAAAAGAAAGAAAGAATGGTAAATTTCACATTTGAGGAATTGGTGATATCATTCCAGTGATTTTCAGTTCCCATTTTCAAAAGAGAAGACAAAAAATAAAAGAGAAGAGTTTGGAATGTTGGGAACTCAACAGCTGGAATAAGAAGGCAAAAAAAAAAAATTACTTTTAAGTGGAAAGTGAAATAAATAAAAAAATATTTGTTCTAAGATGCATCATCAGAAATTGTTTAGAAAATTTTGGTATTTCAATGAAGATGTAATTGCAAGAATTAAGAGAGTAGACAATAATCATCAAGGACTGAAGGAAGGAAAGAAAGAAGGAAGGAAAGAAAGAAGGAAGAATGAGATGGAAAATGTATTTCTACAAATTTTTAATGAAAAATGTGGACTTAAGTCTATGATACAATATTTGAAATACATGGAAGATAGATTTCTACAAATTTTCCCTGAAAGTTGTCGACTTAACAGTACATAAAAGATTGGTGAGATTTATTATCAACATGAAGTATAGCATTCGAATTTAGTACTGAGCCATTGGATACAGGGGAAAACACAGTGAATCAATCAGTATGAATGAAAGCTATTGAACCCAAGGTCAATCTGAGTTCATGGCTCTGATTGGATGGTTTTAATCAGTTGACCAAAATTGTTCTAGGGATTTGGGAGGGAAGAATAAGTTAAGCAGTTGCAGAAGAATCTTCAAATTCTGTTTGTATTCACTTCAAGTTAATACCCATGGGGAAAAGAAGGAATCTCTCTCTTTTTCTTCCAGCTCTGAACTCTGAATTTGAAACCAAAGGATATCCGACAAGCAACATCATCCCATAAAAACCAACTTACTCTGAAACTACTCCCCCATCACAGATATACTGTGACTGCAGCCCTATGTCTCTCAAGGAGACAGGACACATATTTTTTCAAATGCACACTCACACACACACACACACACACAATCAAGTTTGACTGTGAGCTTCCACACACAAACACACCAGTGTTGACCAACCAACAAAACTTCACATTCATCAACTTTATGTGGATACTGGATGCCATCTAGAGGACTAACCAACAGAAATGACTTAAAGGGATATATGGCGAGAGAACAGCGAGAGAATCCATGCTATCAGCATGACTTCATTTTATATATCTATATATTGTCATCCACAGACTGTTTCGTTGTATCACAACTCATCAGTGACACAAGATGCTTCAAGCTGGGATCAAAACCCAGCTGACTTTTCGCCAGTCAGAAATCTTACTGCACAGTCAGCAGCAACCTCAGCGTAGGCAAAGAGATTTAACGAATATGTATCATTTTTCTTTTGTTTAAATATATGCTTAACAGCTACCGTGTGCTCAATAAATTACCCTTTAACCCATCCTATTTTAGCTAAAACTAAAAATCAGATTCTACTTTTTTTTGGTGAATACATATAAATAACCAGAAAAAATATCCACAAGGAAGAAATTTTAGAAAAAAAAAAATTTTAGAATTTAAGAGGAATCACTTTGTTATATAAATTTAATGCAAAATGATCCCCCACTTCCGGACCAGCAAGCATTACTGACGATTAGAGATAGCAGAAAAACGGACATGTAACCAATTTTTTTCCCGTTTTTTTGTAGGGAAATCAAATGGAGAGTGGGGAGGTGTTAACTAAGCTTATTTGGGGTGGGGATATTTTTTACAATAAAACAAAAAAATAGTGTGTTGAAAAAAAAAATTGGGGGGGCATTTTTTTTTTTTTCTAAGAGATTGAAAACTTAAAATGAAAAAAGACATACTGTGGGGGGGCACTAACTTTGACCAATTTTTTTCTACTAATTTGATTATACATCCCTTAACCGCTATCTCTGGTCATCAATAATGCTTGCTGGTCCGGAAGAAGGTGATCATTTTATGTTAAACTTATATAACTATGTGATACCTCCATTTAAATTCTAAAATATTGGAGTTTTTTTTTATAAATTTCTTCTTTGTGGATATTTTTTCAGGCTATTTTGCATGTATTTGCCAAAAAAAAGCAGAATCTGTGTTTTAGTTTTTGCTAAAATCTGATGGTTTAAAGGGTAAAAATTTATCCTTATTTGTTTGTTTTGTTATTAAATGGCATGTCAATCTTCTCTGATTATTTAATGCCAAATCCATCTTTTTTCTTAGGACAGTAGTGGTACTATTTAACCCATAGATGGGACGATGAGGAGGTTCGTACCTTTCCCAAGAGTATATGTTCAAAAGTGAACGACAGGAGTTCAAACTCATGTACTACGATTCTGCAGTCGAGCGCTTTAACCATTACACCATAGGGACACCCCCTCAGAAACTTATGGTTCACAAGTTTGAACTGAGCCATAACATTGTGGACACAACTAAGAACATTTGTTGTGCAAAAGGTGATGGTGTAGTTGATCACAGTACAGTAACCAAATGTTTCAAGAAACCTGTCACACAGTCCAGTGTAGTTCATCACCATCATGATTTCAACTGCCAAATTGTGCCTTATGTTTCTAAAACATTGCAAAACTTTTGACTCACCCCATTACATTTACCATACACACATTCAAAGATGCCTATCTACAAATACCCACAAAGTGCCTAAAAAGATTCTTCAGTTTAAGAAATAAAAATAAAAGACAATTTCTTTTTTGTTTTCAACATTATTTTTATTGAACAATATATTTACTGTTTTGTTCCATTCTTCATCTGCCATTCCTCATCGGCCATTTTTCTGGCATTTTCATGATTATAGCTTCTTAGAATATTTTATCTTTTTAACACAAAAATTGCCTTTTTGAAGTTTTCCAAGGTACTGAATTTTTTAATCTATTTCTTTTCTTTTTCTTTTTTTTTGCATTAAAAGAATTCTCTCAAGACTGAAATAACTCATAACTGAAGGCACAGTAGCAAAAGGAATATGGCAGGGTAAGTGAAAACTTTCCATCTAAGCAATAACAATTTCTGTCTGACCACCAAAGAAAAAAAGTTTAGTGTTAACTGCTAACACATTATAAATGCATATTCTCTGGGAAGAGCTTATTATAGAAAAACATTTCTTTTTGTTTAGCATACAGAAAACCTTCCTCTACACAGGCAATTTGTCAGTTCTAAAAAATATTGAGTTTAAATTAAAGGACCTGTTTGCAATATTATTAAGTAAAGTTGGCGACCGTAGTTGAGGGTGACCTGAAGGCTCTCTTTTTGATAGCTATTACACCAAGGTGTTGGGGAGAGCACCACTCCTTTCCCTGAATTGCTCCACTTTACCTTACCTTACAAGGTAGCATCAAGAACCATTTTTTGAGACTTTGGTATGACTTGACTCGGGATTGAATCCCGGTTTCCTCTAACCATTATGCCAATGTCCAGTACTGTGTTGAAACTATAGGTATACAATTGATTTTTTTTCTCTCAAAGAGAACTGGCATATCTATTAAGAGCCTCATAAAGTGTCACATGACTGTTTAAAATCCTATTCTCAACCTCTGTTATTTGAACAAAAGAGATGTCTGACTCTTCCAAGGAACAGTAAAGCAACACACATATATTACCTACACTTATCAAGTAAACCTTTTTTCTATTTTGTACTCCTTCCACATAGTGCTTGTACATGGAACAAGATATACATTATTCTAGCTGTTGGGACATGTTTGTGTATTCTTTCTTCTCAGTACCATTGTTTATTATGTATATAAACAGTTCAATGTTCTTTTATGAACAAATGGGTTGGGTAGGGTTGGTTGGGTTTTATGGCATATCAACCATTGTTGGTTATCTAATGCCAAATCATCTTTATACATCTATTAAATATATGATTTATAAACACATTTTATTGATGATATTTTTAAATGAGTCTGAACTCAATCTTTGGTACACAGTTAAGTAGTTTCAAGAATTTCTATCTGATACAAATATTTCAATTTACAATTAATCATTAGTTTGCATAAAATTGAATTCTCTCATATATTGCTATGTAACAGTAATAATTTAATATCAGTCATTTATTAGCACACATTTAAATGAATGTATATATGTGGTTTGTAATTGAATAGTTTGTTGGTAATTTCATTTTCAAATGAGTCAGAACTAATTTGTTTTCACATTAATATTGCTATTGCTTCTACAGTTAAATGGTTTCAATTATTGCTATCTAATACTAATAGTTCTATTCAATATTAATCATTTGTTTGCACACTGAGACATAGTTATAGGAATTGCTTTTTAAGACTAATTATTCTAGTGTTGGCCTAATGGGTAGATTGTTCGCCCGTGGTCCGGGAGACCTGGGTTCAATCCCGGGTTGTGTCATACCAAAGACATTAAAAATGGTACTTGATACCTATTTGCTTAACACTCAGCAATATAAGGTACGTATCAAGAGTAAAGTGGAGAAATCCAGGGAAAGGAGTAGCACCCTCCCCTACACTTCGGTGTAGTAGCTATTGAAAAGGGAGCCTTCTGGTCACCCTCAACTACGGTCGCCAACTTTACTTACTTATTCTATTCAACACAATACATTTGCACACAGTCAAATGGTTCCAAGTATTGCTATGTATCACTAAAAATTCAATTGAGCATTAGTCATTTGTTTACTCACAGCTAAATGAAAAAATAGTTCTAGCAATTCAATTTAACATAAGTCATTTGGTTGCACACAGTTTAAATATCAAACAGTTCTATTTGATCAATAGATAGGACCCTATCGGGTACTACCACTCCAGGTGAGAATGGACCTGGGAGTAATGGCAATGAAGGAGTACTCCACATCTCCCAAAGCTTCAAGACAAGGGCCTCATCATCAGATTGTCATATCCAGGACACTTGCTGGAGAGGAGTCTTCTCCCTCTGCTGAGATACAGTCAGTGTATTCTACAGCCCCAGCCAACTGGGCAAGATGAACAAATGTGTTTATTGTAACTTTCCTTTTGTTATGTTCGATTTTAGTATATCATGAATATACTAATGCTAGGGTTGGTTTTTAGTGAGCGGAGACTCAAATAAAACATCTATTTCGTCACTAAATATTTCAATAAAATGATCTCTGACATTCTGACACTCCAATTATCTTTCCTTCAGTTTTATTAATAAATGTCAACTTTGAAATTGTGCTTATGATATTGAAACTTGGCCCCCAATAGTTATCTTCCATCACTACTATTAGGGATTTTCTTCCTATTCTTTGAGAATAATGAAAATAAAAATAAGGGAAAGATAATCAATCTATGAACACTCATCTCAGAAAGTCAGGCATCTTTTCAACACTGTATTTATAAAACTCTCATACTGCCACAATCTAAAACTATAAAACGTCAATATTGTTCAGTTTTTATCATCAAGGGTTTTCAGAATATTGTCTTCATCTTTATTGTTATTTCCACTATTTGTTATTTGTGGAAATAACAATAAAGATAAAGACAATAGTCCGGAAACTCTTAATGATAAAATCATCAAGCTTCGTCTCAGAAATTTAGACGACTAATATTGTTCAAATCTGGCAAACTGCCTGACTCATGGAAGCACCATTATTTGGATAGTTAAGTATTTTTATGATACATTATAAACCTTGCATGTTACTTTGGGTTTCTGAAGGTTAAGGGTCTGGCCAATGGTCTTGGACCCTACATTTAGATAGGATGAGACATCTAATGGGCTCTTCAGAATGAGCAATAACTGTTGGTAATTTTCACATCATCATCATCATCAAGTAATGCTGACAGCACAGATTAACTTGATTCTCTCTTGCCATCCCTCCCTATCATCCATAGCTCTGATAGGCCCTCTAGGCTGCATACAGTGCCTGCACAATCAAATTGTAAGAATTTAAAACAAAGATTTATAACTGTCTAAAACCAGAGAAAATCAATATTGCTAAAATTTGACAAACTGTTCTTGTAGAAGAAAGTCTTTTGAATGTTGAGCTACAAAAATTGGTAATAAAAAAAACTTTTTTCTAGATTGTGCTTGAATCCCTTCCTGTTCAACCATAAATACAATTTTCACCTTCTTTGGTTTGGTTTATTTGATTAATGGCATATCAACCCCTTATGGGTTATTTGATGCCAAAATTTGATTGATGAAATATAAATGTTTGATTATAATCATAACTATTTATATTTTCAGTGTTCCGTTGCAATAATTTTTTTAATCATCATTTTTATTTGCCTGCAATAATCATTTGTTTTTACATGATTATTTAGGAGGGGATCCCCCATGGAGTTGTGGTTAATGTGCTGTACAATGACATTGTAGTAAGTGAGTTCAAACCCCAGTTGCACTATTACTTTCCCTTTCAGACTAATACCCTAGGGAAAAGTATGAACCCTCTTATCCTCAACAGCTTTGGCTTAGGACACTGCTGGAGAAATAGGGACGAGCTCATAAGGGATGTACTCCTATGGACCCCATCTCATGGCTGAGATTGCAGGGCAACCAGCTCGAACCTACATACAGCAGCTCTATGAGGATACAGGGTGTAGCCTCGAGGGCCTGCTGGAAGTGATGAACGATAGGGAGGGGTGGCGAGAGAGGGTCAGGGTATCCGTGCTGATGGCACGACAAGATGATGAAGATGATGACTGTTCTTCTAAAAGGATGGCTTTAGCATTAAATAATCCATGAAGGTTGATATGCCATTAAAACAAAGAAACTAAAATTGAAACAGTTCTATGATATTCCTATTAAATAAAAATACACGTGATTTCATGCATTCCTATCAAATGCTAATAAATTAAAACATATCTATTTGACCCATAGATGGGACCCTAACTGGTAATTCCTCTCTGGGTCAGAGTGGACCTGGAAGTAATGACAATAAAAGGGTACTCCCCACTCCCCAGATCTTCAGAACTACAGCCTCATCACTAGATGCAGTTTAATGTCATACCTTGAACACCCACCTTCTTTGGAGGAAGATTGGTTTTTGGTATAATTATTTATGGTTCATTTCACTAGCTCAAAGATTTTCCTGCATGCCATATTGTAGTAATGTATTGCCTGTGATTATTTCTTTAAAAAATAGAACCTTTTCTGACCATCGGTGAGGCTTAGAATACACCAACAGCATCATCTGCTGAGAAATAAGATCCTTTCCCTTCTAAAAAATGACTCCCAAGTCCACTCTGATGCAGAGTGGTAGTCTTCATTAGGATCCCACTGATAAGTCAAATAGATTTATTCAAAAATTATTAGTATTAGATATCAGTACTTGAAAAAAGACAAAACTTTAAAATCCTAAATCTTCATATAATAATTATTATTTTACATATTATGAGTTTTTCATGCCAGTACTAGAGGGTGGCTTTCACTGAAATCCAAGTGTCAGTATCTCCTTGATTCTCCAGGACTCTTCTCAGTATTCTAGCCAATCTCAGTAGTGCTCAATTTTTCTATGGACCTCCAGCACTGCAAGTCTATTTTCTAGTATCTTTCAAACTGTTTCAGATGGTTTTGTCTGTTATTAGTATTACTGTCACTTTGATGTTAGCATGTTTTCTTGGTTCTCAAGCAAACTCCGGGTATTTATCCAGTTTTCTCTCACTTTTACTAGAATGATAAAGTCCACTAGTTGAAAAATACTTTTTTTTTTGTTCAATAATACTCGGTCTTATCTTTTGACAAGGATTAGGTTATCTGTTTTCATCATAGTTGGTGACCTTAGTCAAGGGTAACCCAAAGGCTCCTTTTTCAATAGCTACTACACCGAGGTGTAGGGGAGGGCGCTACTCCTTTCCCTGGATTTCTCCACTTTACCCTTGACCCTAACCTTATAATGCTGAGTGCTAAGCAAGGCGGCATCAAGTACCATTTTTAAAGTCTTTGGTATGACTCGACCTGGGATTGAAACCCAATGGCCCGGTTTTCATCATAAAATTCCTTAATATCATTATTACTCCTTGTGAGTTTTTCACACCAGCATTAGCTGATGATCTTTCACTGGAATTTGAGTGGCAGCAAGTCTCCTCAAGTCTCTAGGTCTCTTCTCAGTATTCTAGCTAACCTCAACAGTGCTGTAGTTTGGATGGTCTCAGCTCGTCTTTTGATTTCCAACTCTTTCAGTCCCCTTACCAAGCCTTTGAGATTCGTTCCAAGGGCACCAATTACAATTATCATCACCATCACCTTTATGTTCCATAGTTTTTGGGGTTTTTTGTTCTCCAGCAAGGTCTAAGTAATTGTCTCTCTTTTCTTTTATTTTAGTTTTCACTTTGCAGTCTGCAGAGAACGCAAAGTCCACTATTTGGCAGGTTCTCTATTTTTGTTAACTTGCTTTTGCTATTGTTATTGTTGGTGTTATTAAAATGATGCTGGTGATAATTTTGTTATTTCATTTATACCACATTGTAGGGTCTTGATATAAGTTGCTAAAGACAAAAACGAGATGAAGAGGTCACAAAAAATTCACAGAAAAGTCTGGCATCTTATCCAAGAAAAATGCTGCTCACTTTATTCAGCTGTTTCTATCTCAATGAGAAGGAGGACTGCTTCACTAGTGCCAAAATTTAAACTCCTTATTCATCCTCAGCTGGTTACTTACTGACTGCTTGGTTGACTTCTATAAAAATCTCCAACTCATATGTGACCCTTTCACTCACTTATAGCAAGAATTCTCGTGGTTAGCTTTTCTTGTCAGTCAAACAGAACAAGTTTCACCAGGGTGGGAAGGGCGCTACTATATTACACTTGAGCCAAATTTAACACACACACACACACACACACACACACACACATGTATGGGTAACTAAGCAGATATGTGAGTCATTCAATAAATAAGATAAATTTTACCAAATATTAGTCAATAGTAACTACTGTTAAAATTGCATCTTTTTCAAGGAAATTAATAGTGATGGGTCCTTTTGTGTCCCAAAAAACAACCAGCATGACCTTCTTTACTGACCATTGCAAGTGGATCTTTATCTTTATCAGAGAGTCAGTAGGTTTCCACACCATGGACTGTCTTATCAACTCAACATTGTCATGGCAAACCCATGTTTAGCCCATTTGTAAATACCACAGATTCTTCTGCAAATTTCATATGGTTAGCACTTCTCAGCCACCAAAAATTTGCTAAGAGAACTCTGTTCCTGCATAGAGGACTTTGTTTGAGTTACTTTCATTTTGAATAGCCTCAAAACAAATATTTTTGCAAGATTAAAATAATTTTTTGCTAAAAACCAATTCAAAACAATACAGAAAAAAATTCTGAAAAAAAATTCCTTTGCTTTTTTAAAAAACATTCCTCTTATTTATTGAATGAACCTCGTTAATAGATAGATTCCTCTAATTTATTGAATGAGCCCTGCCGCATATATATATATATATATATATATATACTATCTATATACTCCCCTACCCCCGTGGGGTTGAGTTCTCTGGCGAAGAAGTAATCGTGTTGCCATTAGCGTCTCTCGCAAGCCTCTTCGTGGATGAATTGAGGTCTCGGCAACCGTTGAACGGATGTATGTAAACAATAGTAATTGTGATTCATAACCATTTAAAATTTACTTCGCAGCTAAGATCTCCTTGTGGCTGAATGGTTAAAAGCTTTGGTTTGGCATTTGAGTCAACCGGGTTTCGATCCCAGCTACGGGAAGATACTGTCTAGCCACACTGATGAGTTCTGATAGAACAAAACAGATCTGTCTGTGGATGACAATATATATATATATATATATATAAGTTGTCCTTCTTCTAGCTAGACAACCAGACAAAGAATAAGGGGTCCAACTCTCCCAGAAATAATGATATGCTAGATGTGTGTGTGTGTGTTTGTGTGCGTGTATATATATATATATATATATATATATATGGGGCAGATGGGGCTCCTTAGCTGTGGTGAAAGCAACCCATCTAAGACAATGGAAAAGTCTGATATAAAATTGCAACATGATGTACACATGTGTACTCTATTTGGGGTAGATGTGGACTCGTTAGCCACAGTCATAGCAACTTCTTTCAGAGAAGGAAAGCTCTGAAGCAAAACCTGGAGTCAGGTGTAGACCAATCGTCTCATTTTATGTGCCATTGGAGATTCTGCAACTTACTCGAAAAGTGAATTACATGTGGTGCAAGCTCAATTCACTATAAATAAACTCACGCACAAGTACCTATTGAGAATTACAAAATACAATTGATGATCACACACAAAAACAAGAGGACAGCATATATATATATATATATATATATATAGAGAGAGAGAGAGAGAGAGAAAAGGAGGGAGATACCACTTATTTTTTGAATGATCCTGATGGATAGATTACTCAGATTTATTGAATGATCCTTGTATATATATATATATATATATATATATATATCATCATCATCATCATATCGCGCTGGTAGCACGGATATCCCTGACCCTCTCTCGCCACTCCTCCCTATCGTTCATCGCCCTAGGTAGGTCTTCAGGACAACATCCCGTATCCTCACATAGCTGCTGAATGTATGTTCGTACTAGTCGTCCTGCTTTTGCACGGCCATGTGTGGGGGTCCATAAGAGTACATCTCTTATGAGTTCGTCCCTGCTTCTCCAGCAGTGTCCTGCATGTCTGGCTCGTCTAACTTGAATAGTTTTCGTGATGGGGGGTAGGTGGCCGTACAGTTGGTGTCTTGTTGTCATCTACAGACTGTTTTGTTGTATCACAACTCTTCAGTGTGGCTAGACATGCTGGACGCTTCAAGGTAGGATTGAAAGCCACCGAACATTACATTAGACTTTCCCGCTCAACCATTTCGGTGACCAGTGTAGGCTTGGGGATTTAACTCATTATGTATTTTAACTTTCATTTGTTTACATTTTTCGCAATTTGTTACCACAGTGCTCCAATGCAAAAGCTCCAGAAGAGCTTTTGCATTACACGAGTGGCTGCCATTAATTCCTTCGCCAGAGTGCTGAACCCCTGGGAGGCGAGCTTATACATGTATATATATAAAAAGAGAGAAAGGGA
This sequence comes from Sepioteuthis lessoniana, assembly GCA_963585895.1. Taxonomy (NCBI): domain Eukaryota; kingdom Metazoa; phylum Mollusca; class Cephalopoda; order Myopsida; family Loliginidae; genus Sepioteuthis; species Sepioteuthis lessoniana. Next base: position 108,316,047 of record OY757912.1, on the reverse strand, counting down.
GAGGGAGAGATACCACTTATTTATTGAATAACCTTGATAGATAGATAGATAGATAGATAGATAGATAGATTTCCCTTATTTATTGAATGACCTTCATATATGTAAATCGGTCACATAAATATATGCATGCATATGAATAAACCGATATTGCCTGTATAAGTGAAGTATATTGCTGCTGATTTTACAAATTATTATCTTTGAGTTGTGAATTTAGTACTCACTGAGTGCCCTATAATTGCAGCTTTTGCCTGCTGTAATAAGCTTGTGAGCTACTGACAGTGAGTCTGATTCTCCTTGATAGCTCAACAAATGTGCCTGTCCCAAAAATATAGTTCATTCCCATTCTCTTGATATTGTACTCTCTTGGTTTCTTTTTCAGCTAGACTTATGAATACTTATAGTAATTGTTTCTAATTGCCACATACTTAAAGGAAAATACAATAATTAGTTATAATTAGCAAAAATACAACCTCTTGGTGAGCCACAATTTACATCCATGCACATAAACATATAAATATATACATAGGCATATATATATGGGGATTGTTCAAAAAGTTCTAAGCTGAAGAGTATAATGGAACATTTTCATTTTGGCACCGTACAACCACTTCTTATTAAACTAAAAAAATCTGAAGTAGTTTTCCTCATTTTATAAGAAGTTGCCCAACAAAAAATTTCAGCTATGTTCTTCCTGAGTGAAGTTTGGATCTTTTTGGACGAGCCTTATATATATATATATATATATATATATATATATATATATATATATGCTGAATTCAATAAGTTTGCAGACTATTTTTATACAGGCATTTTAAATTGTCATAGACTCCTGAAAACTCAGTATGTTATTGCTATACATCATATGAGATGACAGACTAATTTTTATTATTTCAGGTTCAAATGAACAGCTACAGCAGGAATTGGAATACACCCTACTAAAACCTGATTGTCACAGCTGGTGAATTTCAAAAATGCAATCTGGACATGAGGACACTTTAGAAGAACAATATGCAATAAAATTCTGTTTTAAACTTGGAAAAAATGTCACAGAAACGTATGGAATGCTTCAGACTGCTTTTTGGCTCATCTTGCATGAATTGAGCATGAGTTTTTGAGTGGCAGAAGAGATTCAAGGAAGGCAGGGAGTCTGTTAGGGATGATGAGAGGTGTGGGAGGAGTAAGGAAGTCAATACACCAGAGTTGATTGGCCAAAGGGTTAGGGTTAGGGTTACTATGTTGAGGTTTTAAGGGAGTTCAGAAAGAGGATCTGTCGGAAGAGGCCAGCACTCTTCAAATTGGGTCAGTGGCATTTCCACGAGGACAATGCACCAGTTCACAACTCAATCCTTATCACAGACTATTTGACCAAGATGGGCATCAAGACAGTTTCCCATCCTTCCTATAGTCCAGACCTTGCTCCCGGTGACTTTTGGTTATTCCCTAAGCTCAGAGGTTGTCGTTATGAGACAATTGAGGAGATGAAAGAGGCTGTGATGAAGGTCATTGACATGCTCACACAAAAGGACTTCCATGGGGCCTTCCAGAAGTTGTTGGAACAGTATAACAAGTGCATTGCAACCGGAGGAGATTACTGTGAAGGGTACTAGAGTTTTATGTGTGTACTTTCAATAAAAGTGCCCATATGAAAAAAGTCTGGAAACTTATCTAATGATCCTCGTATATATATATATATATATATATACTTGTACATTTTCATATATATATGTATATATTTTCATATTTCCACATTTCCATAAATGTATAATATATATATATTAATATTTGTAGATTTTCATATATATATATATATATATATATATAGTTGTACATTCTCACATCCATATATATATAAATATAAATATATATGTATATATTCATATTTGTAATTTTTTCGTGTATATATATGGAAATCTATATAGATATTTACCAACCTTTCCACATGAGCAAGACACAATGCAAGGTCATTTTTAAGTTAAGTTTAACAGGTTTGAATTCAGAGTTTTCCATCTCTTAGACTGGTTGCTATACCAAGGGTAAAAAGCCCAGTCTGCCCAACTATTTACCCATAGCTGGAGAGCTAATAGTTGGATACATATCTTTTCCATGGATATTAGGACTATGTGAAATGCAAACAGTCTTTTCCAGGATTTGAATTCATGTCGTGCCGTCCATTTCCAGTGATGATAACCATTTTATCATAAGTTCAACCATATACACTTATTATATACTTATTATACACTTATGAGCTAAAACATTATGATCACCAATTAAATCTGGTACTGGGCCATTATATGCTTGCAAAACAACTCTCACGCAGTTAGTTATAGACTCTAAAAAGCTTTCTCTTGGTTTTAGTGCTAGGGATTTGTTGGTTTGGGTTGGGTTGGGTTGGGTTTGATTTTATGGCACTTCAACCATTGAAGGTTATTTATTGACAAATATTGTTCATACATATATCATCATCATCATCATCATCATCCTGTGCCGCTAGCACGGATATCCCTGATCCTCTCTCGCCACTTCTCCCTATCATCCATTGCTTCTGGCAGGTCTTCAGGGCTACATCCCGTATCCTCACATAGCTGTTGAATGTATGTTTGTGCTGATCGTCCTGCTTTTGCCCGGCCATATGTGGGGGTCCATAGGAGTACATCACTTATGAGCTCGTCCCTGCTTCTCCAGCAGTGTCCTGTGTGTCTGGTTCATCTAACTTGGATAGTTTTCGTGATGGGAGGCAGGTGGCCGTATAGTTGGTGCCTTGTGGGGATACATATATATTAAATATATATGGTTTGGTTTTATGGCATATCAGACTTTGAAGGTTATTTAATGCCAAATCATGGTCATATATATATATATATTAGATAAATATAATTTGGAAACACATTTTGATGATAATCTTTTTATATGAGCCTAAGCTCATTTTTTTTTTTCACACAGTTAAATGGTTTCAAGTATTTCTATTTAACATGAATAATTTTATTTACTATCAATCATTTGTTTGCATTTGTTAAATGGTTTCAAGTGTTGCTCGATAACAGTAACAATTTAATATCAGTTATTTGTTTGCACATATTCAAATGGATACACATATACAATTTGTAAGTTAGTTTATTGGTAATTTCATTTTTAAATGAGTCAGAACTAATTTGTTTGCACACTCATATTGCTGTTGTTTCTACACAGTTAAATAGTTTCAATTATTGCTATCTACAGGGTGGAACGATAAAATTGTCGCCCTAGAAAAGACGACATGATTCCGTTTCTGTTTAATGAAAACTGGTTTTCTTTTTTTGCCGCAGGCCATCTACTAGTTGGCCAGTTGTGTACAAATCCCAAGAGCGATAGGAGCCTTCTATCATGTCTGAAAGTGACACAATGTTCGACGAGCGAGATTGGAGATGCGCTGCAGTACAACTCATGCTCTCTACCGATCCAAGTTATGACAATAGGACCATTGCCAGCACCCTCAAAATGCAAATCCAGATGGTTTAACACTTGGCACAGCTCAACGCATCAGACAACCCTTTGAAGGAGGTGGAGTGGAAGGCCACATAATGCCACCTCACATCTTCGAAGTCGGCTTAAAAGTCAACACGAAAGTATACTGGTGCAATCAGGTGGCCGGTGGCAGACCCTGAGTGTGGCAGCAGGACTCGGTGCCGGCCCACAAGTCCAAAGAGACCCAGGCTTGGCTTCAGAAGGAGTGCTACGACTTTTTACCCTTCTCTCACTGGCCCCACTTCTCCCCCGACCTGGACTACTTTGTTGGGTCATACATCGAGAACATCACCAACATGACCTCCCACAACACCAAAGCCAGCCTGATCACCGCCATCCGCCAAATATTCGCCAAGCTTCCACCGGTGCAGGTGGAAAAGGCATGCTCCCAGTTCTGGATCCGTATCGAGGTGAAGGCGACTACATTGAATAGATGTCAGCTCTACTACATAATCAAGTTACCTGAATTGATTTTTTCGATAAAAGTTTTAAAGTAAAGCTGTAGTGTTGTTTTCTTTTGGACGACAATTTTATTATTTCACCCAGTAACACTAAAACTTCTAATCACTATTAATCCTTTTTATTTGCAAACAGTGGAGTAGTTACAAGTATTGCTGTTTATCACTAACAATTCAATTAAATGTCAGTCATTTGTTTACACACAATTAAATGGTCAAACAGTTTTATTTGTAACAAATCAATTTAACATCAGTCATTTATTTGCACAAAGTTTAAATGTCAAGCAGTTCTATTTGATCCATAGATAGGACCCTGTCAGCCGCTACCCCTCCAGGTGAGAGTTGACTTGAGAGTAATGTCAATGAAGGGGTACTCCCCATTCCCCAAAGCTTCAGGACTGGAGCTTTGCCATCAGATGCCATTTAGTATCATATTCAGGACACTCATTGAGAGGGGGGTGGGTCTGTGTATTATACAGCCTCAGCCAACTAGGCTATAATGCTAAGGGGTTTAAATGCTGCAAGTTATTTGATAAAGATTTAGTAGAGTGAAATTTTGATCCAATACATCCCATAAGTGTTCAATGAAACTAGATTTTTCACTTGTTCAGGGTGGAATCCAAGAGGTATAATGACTAAAGTGCTGAACTTTTGCCTCGAATTAAATGAGTTTGAACTCCTGTATGGTAATAGAAGAATATTATTTGGGAATGTTTCGATCAAGTGACACCCTAGCTTATGAATATGTATATTTGCGCGCATACACACACGTGCTATGCAAATATAAACATACAGCACACATAGACATACATGCTATGCAAATATGACCATACAGCACACATAGACATACATGCTATGCAAATATGACCATACAGCACACATAGACATACATGCTATGCAAATATGACCATACAGCACACATAGACATACATGCAATGCAAATATAACCATACAGCACATGTAGACATACATGCTATGCAAATATAACCATACAGCACACATAGACATACATGCTATGCAAATATGACCATACAGCACACATAGACATACATGCTATGCAAATATAACCATACAGCACACATAGACATACATACTATGCAAATATAAACATACAGCACACATAGACATACTACTATGCAAATATAACCATACAGCACACATAGACATACATGCTATGCAAATATAAACATACAGCACACATAGACATACATGCTATGCAAATATAACCATACAGCACACATAGACATACATGCTATGCAAATATAACCATACAGCACACATAGACATACATGCTATGCAAATATGACCATACAGCACTCATAGAAGATATGTAAGTGGCAATCAATAGCAGTACAGCAGTTGTCTTTTTCAGAGTTTAGTCGTCCTGTGTCCATTTGTTGAGTAGACATCATACCATACATACCTCCAACACTCCAGTTCGATCACAACCAACACCACCAACCTTATCCAACCCAACACAGTCATGCAATTACATTCCCTTTTGGACTAATAATCTTGGGAAAGGTATAAACCCCCTGATTCCTCTAGCTGTGGGTAAAATTATATCACTGCTGTTCTTTTACAGGGATGGCTTTGGCATTGAATAACCTATGAAGATTGATATGCCATTAAACAAATCAACCAAACCTAAAAAACCTAGAAAGCTCTATTATTTACCCATAGCTGAAGAGAGAAGAGATGGGTTCATGCCTTTTGCAAAGGCATTTGAATTCAGGGGACTGGTTCTTTTTTCAACAAAACCAAAAATAAAATTGCAATAACTCTGAAACCAAAAGTTAAATTACAACAACTCTTTAACCAAAATAAAATTGCAACATCTCTGAAACCAAATATTAAATTGCAACATCTTTGTAACCAAAATTAAAATTGCAATGACTCTTTAAGCAAAAATTAAATGGCAACAACCCTTCAAGCAAAAATTAAATTGCAACACCTCTGTAACCAAAAATTTAAATTGCAACAACTCTCTAAGCAAAAATTAAATTACAACATCTCAGTAACCAAAAATTAAATTGCAACACCTCTGTAACCAAAACTTATATTGCAACATCTCGGTAACCAAAAATAAAATTCTGATAACTCTGAAACCAAAAATTAAATCGCAGCAACCTAAATATCTCTGTAAGTAAAACAAAATATCTCTGTAAGTAAAAACAAAATTGCAACAACTATGATACCAAAATTAAAATTGCAACGACTATCTAACCAAAAATTTCAATTGCAACAACTCTTTAAGCAAAAATCAAATTGCAACATCTATGTAACCAAAAATTAAATTGCAACACCTATGTAACCGAAACTTATATTGCAACATCTCTGTAACCAAAAATTTAAATCGCAACAGCTCTTTAAGCAAAAATTAAATTACAACTCTGTAACCAAAAAATTAAATTGCAATGTCTATGTGACCAAAATAGCACTAAAAAAAGGGAAGAAGAAATGATTGTTGTTTTTTTTTTGTTGTGGGGAGCGCTAGTAAATGTTTTTTTATGTTTACTTTTCAATGAAATAAGCATAAATTGAAAGATTTAGAAGATAGATAATAGTCAGTTCATTTCCTAATGACTGGGTGTAAAGTTCACTCAGTTTGAAAAAAAAAACCTGTCCAACAAGGGAATGACTCATATGCATCCATGTTTTTATATGTAATTTCAGTGGATACCATTTTCAGCTTTTTTATCACTTTGACATTGTAAAAAGGAAATAAAAAACATACTTTGACAAGAAACAAAAAACAACTTAATGCTTACTTGAATGTGAAGAGCATGTCAAACACTCACCAAATTGATATAGATCCATACATGAATATTTTTTAACTATTATTATTTTTCTAGTTTATAATCTAACAGAATTTATTTTACTGACTAGTTCTTCAAAAGTGTATATTCTATTGGTTCATGGCCTTGTGTCACATCTAAGCAAAAAAAGCTAAGTAAACTACAATTCTACTTGTTCATATTTTTTAATTTTTTCAACTAGTTTATATTTTGAAAGAATTTCTTTTATGAGTTTATATTTCCAAAATAATTTATTTTTCGGGTTTATATTTCAAAATAATTTATTTTACTGGTTCATATTACTTAATTTTTTCCATTGGTTTATATTTTAAAAGAAAATATTTTACTAGTTTATATTTTAGAAAAATTTATTCAAATTATTTTTTATTCAATTTATTTTACTAATTTATATTTTAAAATATATTTTTTTTAACTTGCTTATATTTCAAAAGAATTTATTTTACTAGTTTGAATTTTTTCTACTATTTCATCTTTCAATAGAATATATTAGTTTATATATATATTTTTTTATTCATTTGACAACTTTGTTTTCAAAAAGATTTCTTTTTAATATTTCATATTTTAAAAGAATCTATTTTGATAGTTTATGTTTATAAAAGAATCTATTTCAATGATTTATGTTTTTAAAAGAATCTTTTTCAATGATTTATGATTTTAAAAGAATGTTTTAATGATTTTTATTTTTAAAAGAATCTTTTTTAATCATTTATGTTTTTAAAAGAATCTTTTTTAACGATTTATGTTTTTAAAAGAATCTTTTTTAAATGATTTATGTTTTTAAAAGAATCTATTTTAATAGTTGATATTTTTAAAATAATCCTTTTATCAGTTTCCCCTTTCCATCAGAAAATTATGGCAATATTTAGATATTTAAATAATTTTGAATATTAAACTAAACTAAATGTTCACTGTTGGAGAAGTAAGGCCGAACTCTTAAACAACGTTCTTCTATGGACCCCTTTGTACAGTGTGCAAGTGTTGGACGACCAACTAGAATTTATCTACAACTGCTCTGTATAAATATGGGATGTATTCTTGAAGACTGGCCAGAAGCAATGGATGATAGAGATGAATGGTGAGAGAGAAAGTCAGGGAAATCCATACAAGCAGTACAACATCATAATGATTATATATATATATATATATATATATATATATATATATATATATATATATATATATATGCACAACTTGCATAATAAAGTGATAATGTTTAGATTAGTCAGTGTCAATTCTGAAAAACTTTTTGATCAGAAGATTTTTTGTGAAACAAGGGATTGTGCAAGTGTGGCAATACTCACCAGTGTAGCTCTGTGGCACATTTTCTTGTTCCCTATACAAAAAATTCTTCTCTACGAGAAGTTATTTGAGGAAGTGAAGAACATTAGAATAAGGGCTATGTAAAAGCTTCATTTTATATGAAAAAATAAATTTTAGAGGTGCTTTGACCAGGTGAAATACGTGCATTAAATGAGAAAGTAACTATTTTGAGGAAAATTAATGCTAGTTTTATTGTTCGTTTCAGTTTTGGTAAAAATAACATCAGCTTTGAAACTTTATAGAACACACCTAATATATTTGAACAAATAAAGTTTATTTATAGGCACAATCATGATTTAAGATTCCCTTTAAAATAAGCTTAACTTAGTTCTTGATCTAATGAATAGTGTTCACCAATGGTCTGAGAGACCAGGGTTCAATCCCAGTTCGAGTCATACCAAAGACTCAGAAAATGGTACCTGATGCCATCTTGCTTAACACTCAGCATTATAGGGTAAGGATCAAGGGTAAAGTGGAGCAATCCAGGGAATGGAGTTGTGCCCTCCTCTACACCTTGATGTAGTAGCTATTGAAAAGGAGCCTTGGTGTAGTAGCTATTGAAAAGGGAGCCTTGGTGTAGTAGCTATTGAAAAGGGAGCCTTACTTAGTTCTTAGATGAACCCAGAAACATGGTGTCTGAAGCTATTGAAAAGAGAGCCTTGGTGTAGTAGCTATTGAAAAGAGAGCCTTGGTGTAGTAGCTATTGAAAAGGGAGCCTTACTTAGTTCTTAGATGAACCCAGAAACATGATGTCTGAAGCCCACAATCAAGAAAAACAAATATATGTTTGTTTTTCTACCCACATCTATGCTCATATGTATGTTTTTCAGATTAAAAAATGTTCTACTCAACAACATTCTTAAATAACATTTATATCCTCAATTGAATTATTGTAAAATTTTATTTATGAAACATCATCATCATTAACATCATCAAGTCATGCTGACAGCATGGAGTTCCCTGACTTTCAATCACCATGCGTTCCTTCTGTCATCCATCATTCCTGTTAGGTCTTCCAAACTGCATCCAGTGTCCACTCATATGAATAAATCCATGCTGGTTAGCCAACACTTGCACCTCCATGTGTTGGAGTCATTAGTAGAATGTTGCTAATGAGTTCATCCTCACTTCTCCAGCAGTATCCCACAAGCTTTGTTCAACTTACTTAGATGATTTGTGTGATGGGATGTAAGTGGCCGTACAGCACATAACATTCTTGTGTAGTTCCTACCTAGCTTTTTCTCTATGCATTTTGTTTGCATCCATTCTATGTTACCAGAAGATTCTATAACATAATGACTTTAACTGTAACAATGGAATCTCATTACATGCTATCCAGATGATTTGTGAGATGGGATGTAAGTGGCCGTACAGCACATAACATTCTTGTGTAGTTCCTACCTAGCTTTTTCTCTATGCATTTTGTTTGCATCCATTCTATGTTACCAGAAGATTCTATAACATAATGACTTTAACTGTAACAATGGAATCTCATTACATGCTATCCAGATGATTTGTGAGATGGGATGTAAGTGGCCGTACAGCACATAACATTCTTGTGTAGTTCCTACCTAGCTTTTTCTCTATGCATTTTGTTTGCATCCATTCTATGTTACCAGAAGATTCTATAACATAATGACTTTAACTGTAACAATGGAATCTCATTACATGCTATCCAGATGATTTGTGAGATGGGATGTAAGTGGCCGTACAGCACATAACATTCTTGTGTAGTTCCTACCTAGCTTTTTCTCTATGCATTTTGTTTGCATCCATTCTATGTTACCAGAAGATTCTATAACATAATGACTTTAACTGTAACAATGGAATCTCATTACATGCTATCCAGATGATTTGTGAGATGGGATGTAAGTGGCCGTACAGCACATAACATTCTTGTGTAGTTCCTACCTAGCTTTTTCTCTATGCATTTTGTTTGCATCCATTCTATGTTACCAGAAGATTCTATAACATAATGACTTTAACTGTAACAATGGAATCTCAATACATGCTATCCAGATGATTTGTGAGATGGGATGTAAGTGGCCGTACAGCACATAACATTCTTGTGTAGTTCCTACCTAGCTTTTTCTCTATGCATTTTGTTTGCATCCATTCTATGTTACCAGAAGATTCTATAACATAATGACTTTAACTGTAACAATGGAATCTCAATACATGCTATCCAGATGATTTGTGAGATGGGATGTAAGTGGCCGTACAGCACATAACATTCTTGTGTAGTTCCTACCTAGCTTTTTCTCTATGCATTTTGTTTGCATCCATTCTATGTTACCAGAAGATTCTATAACATAATGACTTTAACTGTAACAATGGAATCTCAATACATGCTATCCAGATGATTTGTGAGATGGGATGTAAGTGGCCGTACAGCACATAACATTCTTGTGTAGTTCCTACCTAGCTTTTTCTCTATGCATTTTGTTTGCATCCATTCTATGTTACCAGAAGATTCTATAACATAATGACTTTAACTGTAACAATGGAATCTCAATACATGCTATCCAGTGGCGACTCTAGCCTATTTTTGCAACTCGTACCCCCCCCACCCTCTGTCAACTTCAGTTCCCAACCCGTGGTCCGTGGACCCAAAGTAAGTCATCATAGTTGCTATTGCGTGATTCTCCATTGTATAGCACAGATTGACAAACGTATGTATTTACCCAACCCCTCCACATGAGCAGGATGTGACACAAAATCAATTTTTTGAGAGGGATTTAACAGGTTTGAATTCAGTTTTCTCTCTTAGACTGGTTGCCATACCAAGGTTAAAGAGCTCAGTCTGTCCTACTATTTAACCATCACTGGAGGATGGATGGAGATTCATGCCTTTTATCAAGGGTATTATGTATTTACCCAAACCTTCTGCCATAAACAGAATGTGACACAAGGTCAATTTTTATTTTTTTCAAATTTATCATGCGTCTCCTCTCACTTTCCCTATTACTTTTGTGTGTCTTTGGAGTTTTTTAATTTGTCCCTTCAATCACATTTTATCACCCTGCATTTGCTTCCTTGTTTTTTGTTGGGTCTTTTGACGAGATGTCTATTTGGTCAATAACTACTTTTTCCCCTACATATTGCCTTTTATAACAATATCCTGGATCAATACACTCTTTCATGATTACTATTTTGTGACAGAATTGCTTACTATTTCATTTGTTGATGGAAATTGATAAGGATTTGTGACTATTAAGGTTTAAGGTGCCAAGAATACTGGAAGAGAGATCACAAAACTGTGTTGAGGAATATATGTAGGAGAAATGTTCCTTTCTCTCAAGCAATATTGTACAGTATTCCATAGTATATTACAGTATACCATATCCCTCCACCATGATATTTACTTTGATTCTGGCCTACCATACCACACTCACCTATTTATGCTAACAAATCATAACTTTATTTTATTTTCTTCGAAATGCAATGATGATGTTTCGTTCCTCAGTTATAATCATCTCCACTAATATGCACACAAGTACATAAAAAACAAATAAAAATTGTTTTTCCGGCCCTAAACACACATACACTAAACACCACTTACACATCTACACACAATAATACACAACTATAATCCTCCTACTCACACAAGCACACATAAAGATTTGTACACAATTCCAACGGTTTTTGACGGTATTTTTCGAGTTTTGCATTTTTTTTCGTTATCTGCTTGATGATTGTTATTTGTAAAACTTCATGAAACCTAAGGTCGCAGACAAACTTTCATGGCATCAAAAATATAAAATCTAATATATATATCAGAACAATTTTGAACAATAAACAAAAGCATAGTTTATTGTGTGAGCAAACAACATAGAATACAAAAGAAATAAATAGAAGTGTCTATGCAGAAATATTGTTGAATTCTGGGAAGAGCAAATAACTCTTATGTATAAAAATATAATCGGCTTCTTTTCTTTTCCTTTTTTTTACGAAATGTACAAAATAGTGGAGTGAAAGAGAGAGTCAAGGAATGGCTAAGATATATACACAGAAGAAGATACGGAATCTTTGGTGAACCACTTCTTCTTTGTTCTGCTTTCCCTAGACTGGTACAAGGCTAACTCAAAACATTCAATCATCTTCGCTTCTTCTTCATTCTTCTTTTGGGAGACTGGTACAGGACCAACTCAGAACATCTAATTATTTCAGCTTCTATATGTTTTTCAACTTCAGGGCCTTTGCAAAACAGCCCTTCTTTCTTCTGGAATCATACCTGCTTTCAACTTTAACAAGCCTGTTTCTTCACATTTCTTCTACTTTCATCTGCCTGTTTTTTTCTCACTTCTCTGCATTATCTTGAGGCATTTAATCATCTTAGCTCCTTCATTTTAGCAACTATCGTATAGCCCAGACCTTTCTCGACCTTTCAACCCTTGACCATCTAATATAAGGCCAGTACCCAGAGTGGTATGACATCTAATGACTCTGTGAGCTCCTTCATTCTCCCTGAGTCGAAAATCTTCAGTCATTATATCATTTTCTGGACACCCAAACAATTCTCGTGGTCACACTTCCTTCTGGCATGCCATCCACGCAATTCACATGGCATTTCCACAGTTTTTTGTTTATCTTAAGACACAGGGTCACATCCTGCTTTGTCACCCACGTACCTTACACGGCCGGTCAAAGGCACCAACCTGTCACTATTCAACAATATCTTTATTGTATAAGAGTCAACTGGAAAGTCCATAGGCTGACCGAGATACTCTCATGGAAAGTGATCAAATGAGGATTATTTTTCAACATAATCTCCCCAGCAGTCTACACATTACTCCCATTAATGTTTCAGTACTTGGATCCCATTTGTCAAAAAAGTCACCTGCAGCAAATATGACATCATCATATTTACTTTTCAGTCCACATTAGTGGTCTAAATTTTTTAGAAGGAACGTAAGTTTGCAAGAGGCTTATACATTTAAGAAGAGTTCTTTAGTTATAACTTTTGTAGAAATTATAAAACATACCAGCAAGAAAGCTTAAGACACTGTATTCAATTGGGGAAGAGAATGTGATCTTCATGATTCCTTCTTATATACTGCTTTGGCAACACCATCCAGTGGTTATCAGGAGAAATGCCTTAGCAGATAAGGGTGGTAATTCCACAACATATCAGTACACAATTACCATTTATTCAAATACATAACAAGTAGCAACAACAACTAGAAATAGTCATCAGCAGGTGCCTGCTGCTGCTGCTGCTGCTGCTGCTGCTGCTGTCGCACTTAAGGTTTTTGAAAGTGGAATTTCCGAGGTAGAGGACGCAATTTCAAGTCTTGTCGGAAATAAAGTAATTTCCGATTTAGTCCTGTAACTTCAAGTAAGTGAAGAGTTTACTGGTCTTGAGTATTGTGATGAAAAAACAACAATAATAATAATATGGATTAAAACTAGTACCCAAATAATAAAAATGATAATAAATTGATTTATGGATTGATTGGTTTTAATGGCAAGTCAACATGTCTTAGATTATTTTATGCCTAGAGGTTAGGGAATCAAGTTCCTTATGCATTTACATTTTTTTTCTTTAGTTGTTTCTTAAGAGTTTTAACACATAGTTGTATGGTTTCAAGTATTCCTACCTAATATTAATAATTAAGTGGTTTCAAGTGATTATTTTCATTTGATAATAGTCATTTGTTTACACAGTGGTATGGTTTCAGGTAACTAATAATTTGGTTGTTGGTGACTGTAGTCAAGGGTGACCTGAAGGCTCCCTTTTCAATAGCTACTACACCGAAGAGTAAGGGAGGGCTCAACTCTTTTCCCTGGATTGCTCACCTTTACTCTTGATACGTACCTTATATTGCTGAATGTTAAGCAAGGAGGTATCAAGTACCATTTTTAAAGTCTTTGGCATGACGCGACATGGGATTGAACACTGGTCTTCTGGACCATTGGCGAACACTCTACCCACTAGACCAATAAGCCGGTAAGTAACTAATAATAATCTTTAGTAAATAATAATAGCTTCAAGTAACTATTCTCAATACAAATGATTTACAGTTATATTGCATCAAGTATTCCTATCAAATGCAAATAATTTGCACACTGTTGTATGGTTTCAAGTATTCCTATCTAATACTAATAATGGTAATAATCATTTGGTTTCAATTAATTATTTCGATCTGATAATAGTCATTTGTTTGCATACAGTTATAAGTTTTCACATAACTAACAATAAAAAGTAAAGTTGGCGACCGCAGTCAAGAGTGACCAGAAGGCTCCCTTTTCAATAGCTACTACACTGAGGTGTAGGGAAGGGCATTACTTCTTTCCTTGGATTGCTCCATTTTACCTTTGATACATACCTTATATTGCTGAGTGTTAAGCAAGGAGGTATCAAGTACCATTTTTGTAGTCTTTGATATGACATGACCTGGGATTGAACCCATGTTTCTTGGACCATTTGCAAACACTCTATCCAATGAGCCAGTCTTACTTAACTAACAATGATCTTTAGTTAACAATTATAGTTTCAAGTAACTTTTCTTCAAACAAACAATTTACAGTTATTTGATAACGAGAATTCTTTTCAAATACAAATCATTTTTAAACTGATCTATTCTCTCCATCATTGGAACGGGCCTAGGAGTAATGGTAATGAATGGGGACTCCACACTCCCAAGAAATCCAGAACTGGAATGTCACTATCAGATGCAGTAGGGGGTGTCTTACTCCTCAGCAGAAGATACAGTTGGCATATTCTAGGCCCCACTGACAGTGTGGTAAATAAGGAATTATAAAAAAAAGAAATGCTTCATAACAATTAGAAAAAAATAACATAAAAGCATTTTCATTTCTGGTGGAAAGAGTGCATTCTAAAGTATAACTTGAAGATAAAGCATAATAGTCAACTTAAAAATATCTATGGTGCAAGCAGTGCTTTGGATTTATTCTTATATGTAAGTATATCCATAACAAATTTGCTTCGCATGTAGATATTTACTTAGCTTACCTATTAATCCATAACAGAAATCCATGTTGATAGAAAATGGATTTACAGCAGATTTTGTCTGACAAAAGAGAAAATGTAGTATTGAAAGATTGTGTAGGTCCAATATTCCAGGAGTTTGTTGTGGAAGCCCTCGTACTAATGGGTGAGGATATGCATTCTACAAATGTATGTATCCAACCCCTCTACAAAAACAGAGTTGAACATGAATTCAAAGTATTCTTTTCCTAGACTGGTTGCCAACCCAAGGTTAAAGAACCTAGTCTGCCCTATTATTTATCCATTACTGGAGGGAGAATAGTTTGATTTATTTTTTTCACAAGGGTATTAGCCTTATTTTTTGTGTGCAATCAGAAAGGTGACATCTCCACACTAGACGGAACCTCTCTGAAACTGGTTGACAAATTCACCTACCTAGGAAACAGCGTCTCATCAACCGAAAAAGACATTGACACATGGCTAACGAAGGCATGGACAGCTATCAATAGGCTTTCGATCATATGGAAATCAAACCTGAGCGATAAAATGAAACGCAGTTTCTTCCAGGCTGCGGTCAAGTCGATACTGCTATATGGATGCACTACTTGGACGCTGACTAAACGGCTGGAGAAGAAGCTAGACGGCAATTATGCAAGAATGTTGAGAGCAATATTGAACAAGTCCTGGCGTCAACACCCCACAAGGCACCAACTATATGGTCACCTACCACCTATCACGAAAACTATCCAAGTTAGACGAATCAGACATGCCGGACACTGCTGGAGAAGCAAGGACAAGCTCGTAAGTGATGTACTCCTGTGGACCCCCGCATATAGCCAATCAAAAGCAGGACGACCAGCTCGAACATACATACAGCAGCTATGTGATGATACGGGATGTAACCCTGAAGACCTGCCAGAGGAGATGAATGATAGGGAGACGTGAAGAGAGAGGGTCAGGGATATCCGTGCTGGCCGCACAACATGATGATGATGATGATGATGATTAGCCTTATATGAAATGCTAACAGTTTTGTCTAAAATTTGATACCCCAATTGACTGGAGCTGTAGAATACACTGACTGTATCTCTGCAGAAGTATAAGACCCCACCCACCAATGAGTGTCCTGATATGTTACAAAACATATAATGGTGAGTTTCTAGTTCTTAAGCTTTGGAGAATGTGGAGTATCCCTTCACTACTTCACAGGTCCACTCAGACCTGGAGTGGTAATACCTGTTAGGGTCTCATGTATGGGTCAAATAGAACTAATTAATCAGTTACTATACTTAGAACCATTTAACTGAGGTCTGGCCCATTTAAAATATCTTGCCTACAATTTATTCACTTAAAAATCATATATGTATAAACCGGATTTGGCATTAAGTGTTGATATGCAATCAAATCAAGTAACCTTACCCATAGCCTAACCAGGAGATTTGAACTCAGGTCATCATGTATATTTCTGACAATGATTACTATTACTTGATAAGTACCTCCTTAGCCTCGTACAAATGTAATCATCTAGGAAAGAGGTTTTCAAACTGTAGTCTGGAGTCTATAGGAGGTCTGTGATGTCAACAGCAGGGGTTTACAGATACTTCGTGGGTGTCTTGAAAATTTATATAAGCCAATTAGCAATAGAACAGTAACTTTGTATTTCATGTTACTCATACACACCTATGAAAATTCAGTTGAAACAGTGACTAGTCCCAAAATTTTGGCTTAGCATGGATTCTGATCGTCCATTGTTGTCTTAAAAGGCAGTCAAAATGCTGCAACATTTTTTTTTGCAACAACATATTATATGAAACAGCATTTTCAGCACTTAGAGATATGATGACCAAATACAAATCTAGACTTGCCACAAAGTGTATTGCTGATATCTTCTTCAAAAATATCACCAAGAATTGACAATTTGTGCCAAACAAGGCAAGCATATCCATCTCACTAAATGTCATCACTCGGTGTAAATATTGGATTTCATTAAATACTTTTGATAAATTTCATTTTTATTTAGATGGGGTCCACATGATAGACCCTGAAATAGAAAGAGGTCCCAGCTCCAAAAAATTTGAAATCCACTGGTCTAAGAGTACCATAACTCATGCTAGCTGGAAAAGAGAGAGAAGTAACACAACAATGGGGATAAGACGTATTTTAAAAAAAAAGACAAATTTTATTCTTGTTTCTGGTCATTTGGGATGTATCATATACCAGAGTTGTTGTTAAAAAGGACTATATGGAAAATCTTCTTGGAAAGGAAGGTTGCTAGTACCTTGTCATGCTGACTGTCACAAATGGTTGAGCTGTTTACTGGACATGTTCTCTGTCTGCTGCTTGGGTACTATATGCCTGCAAGGTTAAATCAGCTTTTTTAAATTGAGCACAAGTGGCTCAGATAGGCTTTTCTGAGAGTCACAGAGCTTGGTTTCTGATTGTTTGGAAAATATTTTCTTGACTCTTCATTTTTCCCTCATCTTCATGCCAGAAGGGGATACATGTAGCCTTTTGAATTTCAGTTTTTCTTTGCCATATAAGTAGTGACTATTGAGGTGAACAATACCATTTGGGTTGTTGAGAGGAATGATAACAAGATGAAGAAATGTCTGCTTCTGGTTTAAAGCATGTTCTTAATGTTCCATTAAAAACAAGTGAACAAAGAGATGAAAAAGTTAAATTGTTCATTATATGAATAGATCTATAAATTAGTTTTAGGTTGGTTTCTTTGTTCAATGGCATATCAACTCTAATGGGTTATTTACAGCCAATGCCATCCTTTTAGAAAAACAGCAGTGATACTATTTAACCCATAGCTGGAGTGGGGTATAAGGGAGCTCATACCCAAGGGTATTAGTCTGAAAGTAAACATAATAGCATGACTGGAGTTTGAACTCACTCACTTCAAGGCCGCAGTCCAGTACTTTAGCCGTTACACTATAGCGACTGACCCCATAAATTTCTTTACCTATAAGTAAAATGTTGGTTAGTTTGTTGGTTGTTTTTTGTTGGTTGGTTGTCAACACTTGTTGGGTTATTTACTGCCAAAATCAATCATTTTTTTTACAAGCAATTGTATGGTTTCAAGTAACTAATTATAACCATTTGTAAACAATTATAGCTTCAAATAACTATTCTTAATATTAAGAATTTGCATATAGTTATGTGGTTTCAAGTATTTCTATCTAATACTAATAATCATTTGTTTGCACATTTGTTTGTTATATAGTTTCAAGGGACTAATCTTATCTAATAATAATGATTTGTTATTTGCAATTATATGGTTTCAATATTCCTATCTAACACTAATACAGTCTATTTGACTGGAGCTATAGTAATTTTCTAAGCTTTTTACCTAGATGTGGCACAAGGCCATATGAATGGGGAACCCATTTAGCTGGAGCTGTAGAATACACTGTCTGCATCTCTGCAGAGGAGTAAGACCCCACCACAACAAGTGTCCTGGATATAACATTAAAGTGAGGCTCCAATCATAGGGCTTTGGGGAGTGTGGAGTCCTCCTTCATTACCATTATTCCCAGGTCCACTCTGATCAGGAGGGTAGTACCTGTAAGGGTTCCATCTATGGATCAAATAGAACTGTTTTACTATCTAACACAAATGACTGATGTTAAATTGAATTGTTAGTGATACTTAACAATACTTGAAACCATTTAGCTGTGAAAACTAATGAGTAATGTCGAATAGAATTATTTATATTGAATATGAATGTATTGTGTTGAATAGAATTATTAATGCTAAATAGCAATACTTGAAACCATTTAACTGCATGCAGATAAAGCTATTAGTGTTAGCACTGCTTGAAACTACTTCACTCTATGTAAGCAAATGATTAAGACTGGATTGAATAATTAGTGTTTGATAGCAATACTTGAAACCATTTAATTGTGTGCAAACAAATTAGCTCTAACTCATTTAAAAATAAAATCACCTATAAACTATTCAATTACAAATCATACATGTATAAAAAATTTAACAGTGTGTCAACAAATGTCTGATATTAAATTGAATTGTTAATGTTAACAAGTAATACTTGAAACCATTTAACTGTGTGCATACAAACTAGTTCTGGTTTGTTTAAAATGTTCTATACAAATTATTCAATAACAAATCATATATATATATATATATATATATATATATATATATATATATATATATATAAGCAGGATTTGGTATTAAATAACCTACAAGGGTTGATATGCCATAAAACCCAAACAACTAAACCTAATACAAATAATTTTTACACATATGGTTTCAAGTTTAAAATGTTCTATACAAATTATTCAATAACAAATCATATATATATATATATATATATATATATAAGCAGGATTTGGTATTAAATAACCTACAAGGGTTGATATGCCATAAAACCCAAACAACTAAACCTAATACAAATAAGTTTTACACATATGGTTTCAAGTTTAAAATGTTCTATACAAATTATTCAATAACAAATCATATATATATATATATATATATATATATATATAAGCAGGATTTGGTATTAAATAACCTACAAGGGTTGATATGCCATAAAACCCAAACAACTAAACCTAATACAAATAATTTTTACACATATGGTTTCAAGTATTTCTATCTAATGCAAATAAATTTCACACATTTATATGGTTTCAAGTATTCCTATCTAATATGAATAATTTTCACACAGTTCAAAGGTTTCAAGTATTTTTAACTAATACAAATAATTCTCACACAGTTATATAGTTTCAAGTATTCCTATCTAATACAAATAATTTCCACACACTTATATGGTTTCAAGTATTTTAATCTATTATACATTTTCAGTTAACTGATAATCATAATTTTTGTAACCAATTGTAGCTTCAAGTAACTATTCTTAATAAAAATAAGTTACACACAGTAATATCGTTTCAAGTATTCCTCTCTAATACCAATAACATTTAAACAGATCTATTTGACCTATAGATAGGTCCTTAGCAGGTATTACCATCCCAGTTCAGAGTGGACCAGGGAGTAATGGCAGCAAAGAGGTGACTCCACATTTCTCAGAGCTCCAAAACTGGAACCTGACCACCGTATAAAATTTAGAGTCCTACACACTGGGTTGTTTCATTTAACATGATTTGACCATGATACATTACACCAAACCCATCTCTGCTCAATGTTGGGGTCAAAAAACAAAGGGATTCCATTTAGATAGCACTAGAATTCACCAGAGTCAATAATAAAGAAATAATTGATTATAATTTTTCTTTTAAATTAAAGCACTTCCAATATATATACGAGGATCATTAAAAAAATTTCCAGACTTTTTTCGTATGGGCACTTTTATTGATAGTACACACATGAAACTCTAGTCCCCTTCGCAGTAATCTCCTCTGGCTGCAATGATCTTGTTGTGCCGTTACAACAACTTTCTGGAAGGCCCCATGGAAGTCCTCTTGTGTGAGTGTGTCAATGACCTTCATTACAGCCTCTTTCATCTCCTCAATTGTCTCATAACGACAGCCTCTGAGCTTAGGGAATAAGCAAAAGTCACAGGGAGCAAGGTCTGGACTATAGGGAGGGTGAGGAACTGTCTTGATACCCATCTTGGTCAAATAGTCTGTGACAAGGATGGAGTTGTGGACTGCTGCATTATCCTGGTGAAAATGCCACTGACCCGATTTGAAGAGTGCTGGCCTCTTTCGAACATATCTCTTCCTGAACTCCCTTAAAACCTCAACATAGTATTCCTTGTTGACTGTCTGCCCAGTGGGAACCCAGTGCATGTAGATCATGCCAGTGCTGTCAAAAAAAGGGAACATCAAATGTTTGTGGGTGGATTTGCTCTGTCTGGCCTTCTTGGGTCTGGGAGAGCCAGCTTGCTTCCACTGGAAACTCTGTCTCTTGGTCTCTGGGTCATAGCAGTAGATCCAGCTTTCATCGCATGGCATTTTTTCCAAGTTTAAAACAGAATTTTATTGCATATTGTTCTTCTAAAGTCCAGATTGCATTTTTGAAATTCACCAGCTGTGACAATCAGTAGGGTGTATTCCAATTCCTGCTGTAGCTGTTCATTTGAACCTGAAATCATAAAAATTGGTGAGTCATCTCGTAAGATTTACAGCAATAACATAGTGAATTTTCAAGAGTCTTCAACAATTTTAGATGCCTGTACAAAAAAGTCTGGAAATTTATTGAAGGTACCACACACACACACACATATATATATATATATATATATATATATATATATATATATAAAGTAAGTAAAGTTGGTGACTGTAGTCGAGGGCGACCTGAAGGCTCCCTTTCCAATAGCTACTACACCAGCATGTAGGGGAGGGTGCTACTCCTTTCCCTAGACTGCTCCACTTTACCCTTGACACATACCTTATATTGCTGAGTGTTAAGCAAGGAGGTATTAAGTACCATTTTTAAAGTCTTTGATATGACACAACCCGGACCATTGGCAAACACTCTACCCACTAGACCAATATTTCTATTTCCTTAAACTAAAATCTATGAAAATACCCTATCATGCTACAGAGGAAGTGGGTTTTAACTATTCTTAATAGAAATAATTTATAAACAATTATATGGCTTCAAGTATTCCTTTCTAATAAAAATAATTTTGACACAGTTATATCATTTCAAGTATTTTAAGCATTTATATGATTTAAACTAACTAGTAATAATTATCATTAATAAACAATTAAAGTTTCAAGTAACTATTCTTGATACAAACAATTTCCACATAGTTATACGATTTCATGTATTCCTATCAAATACAAATAATTTTCAAACAGATCTATTGGACTCATAGATAAGACTAACGGGTATGACTACTCAGGTCACATTTTAGCTCACAACAAAAGGGTGATTTCACCTTCTCCAGAGCTCCAGAACTGAAACTTCACTACCAGATGAACTTTGTGGGGTCAGTCTACTTGAATTAAAAAGTAAAATTTATATCTGAGTATCCTGTTCACAAATACAACACAAATTTATCAAACAACATAAAGAAACACTACGAAGAAAAACAAGTTGAATTAGTTAAACATTTATATACATTTTAACACTTGTATTTACACACCTATTTGGGGGGGGGCTTTGGTGTGTTATGGTCAGAAACACCAAAAGTTCAAAAATTCAAAAATGTTCTTGGTAGGAAGTTTATATAATGTGTGTGTATGTGTATTAAATATCAATAGCCCACAGTAGCGGAGTTTACATTTGATTGCTGATTGAATGTCTGTGTGTGGAAGAGCACATAAAATATCAATAAGATCATAATAATCTGATTATTATTCACCAATGTCTGCACAGCTCGGGTACTGTCAGTTTCTGCTCAATATTAATCAAACTTCTTAAAACTGTTAGAGTCATTCCTGGAAAGATATTAAGCTATTCTAGATGATCCAACTTTGATTATGTTTTTACGTGGGATCTCTCTCTCTCTCTCTCTCTCTCTCTCTCTATGTCTGACTGCTCTTTTAACTGTAAATGGATGTCCAACTCACAATGCTTACCCACTCCCTAGGTAATTGTTTTCAAAGGCAAATGACTGTCTCCATTCCTATATTCTCTTAGATCCTCTCTGTTGTAGTCAAGCAGCTAAGAAGGAATTGTCAGGCCTAAAAAAGGCTTAGTAAGTTGGCCTACAACTTTTCAATAGCTATTACACTGAGGTGTACAGGAGGGCATTTATCTTTTCCCTGGATTGCTCTACTTACCCTTGATATATACTTTATAATGCTGTGTGTTAAGTAAGGAGGTATCAAGTACAAAAACTGGACATTGGCATGATGGTTAGAGTGTTTGCCAATAGCCCGGGAGACCTCAGTTCAATCCCAGGTCGAGTCATACCAAAAACTCAAAATATGGTACTTGATGCCTCCTGGCTTCACACTTAGCAATATAATGTAGGGATCAAGGGTAAAGTGGAGCAATCCAGGAAAAGGAGTAGTGCCCTCCCCTACACCATGGTGTAGTAGCTATTGAAAAGGGAGCAATTGGGTTACCCTCGTCTATGGTCACCAACTTAGTGTGACTCGACCTGGGATTGAACCCTGGTCTTCTGGACTATTAGTGAACACTAAAGACTTAGAAACCCAAATTGAAAAAAAATAGGTTAATATTACCACTCCAAGTCTGGAAAATTGAAAAATTAAATATTTATTTGAAATATTCATTAATTTTTTAGGGTTTTTGAGTATACATGAGATCTCTGAATAAACAAGAATCAGTCTTCCGTATGCCAGCCTTGGCTTTAAGAAGATATTAACCAGAAGTAAATAAACAATAAAAACAAATTATAAGTTGTAAGTTGGCGACTAGTTGAGGGCAATCCAAAGGCTCCCTTTTCAATACCTATTTCACTGAGGTATACAAAAAAGCACTACGCCTTTCCTTGAATTGCTCCACTTAACTTTGATCCATACCTTATGATGCTGAGTGTTAAATAAGTAGGCATCAAGTACCATTTTTTGACTCAAGTGGGGATTGAACCCTGGTCTCCTAGGCCATTGACGAACTCTTTATACACTGGACCAGAACAAATAAAACATTCTTTAAATTCAAATAATTATACTAAACTTAAATAGAAGTGACTCTTATGGGGAATAAGAAGATTTAATTGGTTATTATTTTTGTTTGGTTGGTTATATTTTGTTAGTTGGTAGTAGTTGTCGGTCGTTGAACTTGGGTTTATGTATCTGACTCCATTCTTCTTCTTCTTACCCCATTTAACTTGTCAATATCTTCTTTGTCTGTGGAGGGCTGCAATTAAGGAAGGAAGGAAAGAGACAAAGGTATCTTTTAAATTCCAACTTTATTTTTGGGTTTAAAACTGCTATTCTGTAGTGAGGAAATTTTTTCCTGGACTCTTAGAAATATATCTGTTTCCCAGATTAGGTGTGGAAATATATTCATCATTTTCAGTGGTGATGAGTTTAAGTTGAGATATATTCAGTAGGTGTCTTCAATAAAGGCCATTGCTAGAGGAAACACAACCCGTACCTCCAAGTCCAAGACTTAGGCAAACACATGGGCTACCCGCCAGCAGCTACGAGGAGGATGTCTATTTAGTACCAAAGGTAAAGCTGAAGAGAGCCAATTTCTCTTCTGTGTTCAGAAGCACCTTTCTTTATGCATGCACCATTCTTGTTTCCCGTCAGAGATCTTCTGGGAACTGCTACATTTTTTGAATTTATTCTATTTTATTTTATTTATTAATTTTCCTTTTATTTCTTATTCAATCCCATACTCTACATTCTTTATTTTTAATAATGACCATCTTACAACCTGTATGTAATATTGGTAAGTACTACTAGTTTGACCCCTTTAAATATAAATAATTATCCTAAATGTTAATAAAAGCAATTCTCTGTTTTTTTTTTATAATGACAAACTTACAATCCATATGTATATGTAATCTAGCTTAGAACTGTTAGTTTGACTATAATTTGCCAAATGTCTTTCTTTGTCCATTTGTTTGTTGTTGTATAACTCAAGGAAGATCAGTGTCATGGATGTCAAATTTTCTGCTCTTACTAATGAGATTCCAGAGTAGTTTTTTGACATATCAATTTAAAAATGTTCAAACATCTTAAATTTCTAGGGAGGAGGTTTGATTTACAATGTAAGTATAATACTCAACTCAATCCTTCCTTTGTATCCATCCATTAACTAAATTAAATTTTTATCTTTTTGTTTAAACATATAAAGTAGGCACTTAGCTGAAAATTTCCAAACCAAAAACAAAGGTTTTAATATTTTTTACAAGAATTTTCTTCCCTATGACATTTTTCTGTTCACTGGAAAATCAAAACTAAAGAAAATTGTTTTTGTCTTTACATTCATAGTACAAACAGTGACCACCAGGAGGCCATAAACATTAACCTATGAAGATATTCATTAACTTATAAATCCTCACAAAAATATTGTTTATAGCTACTAATTTGAAATCTAGCCAGTAGAACAAGTTTTCAGCTAGTTATTATAATTATCATTTATAATTATTCTTGATAACACCATTATAGTCTGGCTCAAGATCCCAGCAGGTGAGCCGGGGGTGTCCTCAAGGTGTAATGTTTAAAGTGGTGGATTGCGAAATCATAGTAAGCAAGTTCGAACTCCAGTTGTGCTATTACATTCACTTTCTGAAAAAATACCCTTAGGAAAGATATAAATACCTTTATTCCCCCAGCAATTGGTTAAATAGTACCACTACTGTTCTTGTAGAAGGATAGATTTAGCATTAAATAACCCAAGAAGGTTGATATGCCATTAAACAACCAAACCAAACCAAACCAGTAATTGGGCACAAGTAAAGAATTAAATCACAACTAAAGCAAATTAAACTGTAAGGAGATCTTGGTTTGGTTAGGTTAGATTTTATGGCATATCAATCATTATAGGTTATTTAATACCAAATCCGGTTTATACATATATATTAAATATATATGGTTTGTAAACACATTTTATTGCTGACATTTTTAGATAAGCCAGAACTCTTTTTTGCACACAGTTAAATGGTTTCAAGTATTACTCTATAACAGTCACAAATCAACATCAGTCATTTGTTTGCACACAGTTTGTTCTATTTGACCTATAGATAGGACCCCGTCAGGTGCTACTACTCCGGGCCAGAGTTGACCTGGGAGCAATGGCAATGAAAGGGTATGCTACATTCCTGATATCTTCTGAGCTGGAGCCTCGCCATCAGATGCAGTTTAGTGTCATATCCAGGACACTTGTTGGTAGGGTGGTCTTACCCCTCTGCAGATATGCAGTCGGTGTATTCTACAGCTTCAGCTGATTGGGCTAAAGAAGATCTTGATAACCATCACACCACAATAAGTACAATATGCTTATTTATTATGTGTAGCCATGTCAGACACAAGGTCACAATAATGCTTTTTTGGGTGATGACTCTACATATGCCCAAGTATTGGTTTTGCAATGACTTTTTGCAATAGGACCTGATAAATAGTTTTTTAAATTGATAAAAAAGAAGATATAAGAAATTGCTCCATAGGCTGGGGCTGTAGAATATACTGATTGCACCTCTGCAGAGGAGTTAGACCTCCCAAATGAGTGTCCTGGATATGACACTAAACAATCTGATGGTGAGGTTCCAGTGATAAAGGGGCTTAGGAGAGTGCGGAGCGCTCCTTCATTGCCATTGCTCCCAGGTCCACTCTGGCCCAGAATAGTAGCACCAAATAGGGCCCTATCTATGGGTTAAATAGAACTAAACTGCATACTAATGCTAAACTGACTTGTTTAAATTAGAACTGTTTGATTAAACTGAATAGCTTGAAATAGAAATGTTTTTGACAATTAAACTGCGTACTTACATTTAAACTGTGTACTTATGCTAAACAGAATTGTTTGAAATAAAACTGTTTTTGACATTGAAACTGTACTTACACAAATCTGAATTATTTAATATAGAACTGTTTGACATTTAACTGTGTAAATAAAATTTATACTTATACTAAACTGAATTGGCTGAATTAGAACTGTTTGACTAAACTGAATAGCTTGAAATAGAAATGTTTCTGACAAACTGTGTACTTATGCTAAACTGAATTGTTTGAATTAGAACTGATTAGTTGTTTAAAAATGGATTTGGCATTAGATAACCTACAAAGGTTGATATGCCATAAAACCCAAACACCCAACCAACCAGATATAAGAAGGTTTAAAAATTGATTTTGTGCCATATCCTGCTTGTGGCACAGGGAATGGATAAATACATACATGTTGTAACCTAACAAAAAGGTTACTGAATGAGAAATAACCAAAACAGAGTTTGGAAATGAAATGGAAATTTTTATAACATTAACAAAATACAATATTTGCCAGAGGCATGAAGTAGGTAACAACTGCTAGTGGTGACTACTTAGTATATTTTCACCCCCTCACAATAGTTTCCAATGTGTTTATGAGGAATGGGACATGCCCATTGATAATCATTGATAGGGCATATAACAATACATATGTATAATCAATATACAAACCTAGGGTGTATTTTAATAATATATAGATACATATATACTAATAAAAGTATGTGTGTGTGTATGTGTATTATCTGATGAGGACTTTGTTAAGATTACAACAGATACAGTTCTACAGTTCTCCAAACAGAGGCTTTGTCATTCAATGACCCAGGGGTCAGGCATGGTTTTGGATGAGAACATCATTATAACTAACCCAGGACACCTCAGCACTAACTGACAATACTACCAGACATTGGTAGAAAATTTCAATTACGTAGCTTATGGAAAACTTACCATATTCAACCCAATGCAAAATTTGCCAATTGTGGAATTTTTCTTGTATCAGAAATATTCATTCCTAGAAATTGGAGGCTGAAGTTATCAAGAACAACCTAACCTCATTAGGAGTTATTTCAAACCATTTCTTCACACTTACATTTCAGCTCTTATTTTTCCAACTTTAGTTTACAGACCCATGCTGTTTTCAAAAGACGCTGTTAACTTCATAATGTGCACTATATATAAATGGATAAAATATCAGAATGAAGAAAAATAAGATACTCTAAAAAGTAAGAATAAAAAATATAAGAAATTGTGCAATCACAATTATTTAAGCTGAGTTAAAACAATATTCAACTTGAATTGGGTTTGAGAAAACAAAATCTTATCAATAAGAAAGACTGGATTCATTCATACAGAAAATAAACAGAATTAATTTTTCTTTAAAAAAAAAGTGCTTTGATACTCGGGTGAGTCAAAAGTTTTGCAATACTTTCGTTACTTATTTGCTTTATTTCTCAAATTACAACAAAAACAGCCTAACATTCAAAGTACAGGACACTGCGTTTTGCCAAGTCTGAAGCCACCTTTCAGTAATGTGTGAAACCACCTTTCTGCTATGTGTGAAGTCACCTTTTAGCAATGTGTGAAACCACCTTTCTGCCTTGTGTGAAGTTACCTTTCTGCCATATGTGAAACCACCTTTCTGCCATGTATGAAGTACCCTTTCTACAATGTATGAAGTCACCTTTCTGCCATGTGTGAAACCACCTTTTTGCCATGTGTGAAACAACCTTTCTGCCATTTATGAAGTCACCTTTCTGCCATGTGTAAAACCACCTTTCTGCCACGCGTGAAACCGACTTTCTGCCATTTATGAAGTTACCTTTCTGCCATGTGTGAAATCACCTTTCTGCCATGTGTGAAGTTACCTTTCTGCCATGTGTGAAACCACCTTTCTACCATGTGTAAAACCACCTTTCTGCCATATATGAAGTCACCTTTCTGCCATGTGTGAAACCACATTTCTACCATGTGTAAAACCACCTTTCTGCCATGTGTGAAGTCACTTTTCTGCTATGTATGAAGTTACCTTTTTGCCTTGTATGAAGCCACCTTTCTGCCATGTGTAAAACCACCTTTCTGCCAGGTGGAAAGTCACCTTTCTATCAAATTCATTGATCCCATGTTGGTACCAGTTCTTGTTCTTTTGAGACAAATAACTCCTTCACTGAAGTTTCCACCTCCTCTTGGTTATTGAAGCATCATGAGCACAGGAAGTTCAAAACAAGAAATAATTTGTAGAAGCTAGGTCAGGACTATATGCTGGGTGTGGCATCAGTTTGATTCCTTCATGTTCCTGGGGTTTATTTTGCAAACTAGCTCATAAATTATCTTGAATTCAAAGAGTATTTTAAAGATATTTTGAGAAGCAAATAAAATTGGCATCCATAGGAGCATCTCTATACATCACCTCTATATTTTAATTATTTATTATTTAATAGAACATTCTTGATTTAGGAAAATATGTTTAAACTTGAGTTTACTAATTCTCTCAGGAAATATAATTTTATGATTACTTAAATAGACAATATTTGATGAGTTTGACATTTGTAATTAATGCGTTTGAATTTTGTTTGTGATAATTTTGCTAACCTTTCTTTTAGAAGTGAAATTTTAAAGTGTTAGTTCAATATGCCTCTCCCAAAATCTTCCGAAGCTCTTGTAGAATAAAATTTTGTTTAACAAAATGTACTTGAGGATATCATTTTTTTAAATCCTGGACAATGCCAGATACTTCTGCTAGTATAAATACACACACACACACACACACACACACACACACACACACACACACACACACACACACACACACACACATATATATATAGTATAGTATACATAACATATACATATATATATATATATATATATATATATATGAATGTATATATATGTATGTATGAATGTATATATAGATATATAGATATATATATATACTGAGGCTGGACAAAATAATGGAAACACCTGGAAATTTCCAATAAATTTATTTTAATATGGTTTTCTGATTTAAATCCAGCTCTGTGCAGCTCCCTTCTTACAGTTTTTGAGGAAACGGAGTTCTCATGATGGTCATTAAACTCTGCTGTCATTTTTAGAGCTGTATTCTTGTGATCCTTCCTAACAATCCACGTAAGAGTCCGACAGTCCCTATCAGACAACTTTTGCTTTCTTCCAGAGTTTTGCTTCAGTGAGGAGGTTTTTCATTCTTTCTCAAATGTTGTCATTACTTTGGAGACAGTACACCTTACTACTTGAAATAATTCAGCGGTTTTTGTTACGCTAGCTCTTGCCATACAAGCACCAACAATTTGATCTCTTTTAAAGTCTGATAGATCTGCCATTTTAATGAATTTTGATTCATTTCTTCTGATCAGTATAAAAACAACAAAATAAGACAAGAAAAATTAACAATAAATCAATAAACATAAAAATAACAAATGTTTGATAGTTTTACTGGAGTTTAGAAATTAAGATACCAAGGTTCTTAGTGTTTCCATTATTTTGTTCAACCAACCCCTATATATATATATATATATATATATATATATATATATATATATATATATATACAAGGCATACCTAGCATAATGGTTATCATTGTAACAAGTAGAACTGGCAAACTGAGTTCAAATCCACTTGATGATAATGCCTTTGGGAAAGGCATAAATTGATCTGTTCTCCACCTGCCACATCAGCTATGAATAATTAGTCCGACAGGCTAGATTTTTTAGACTTGGTTAGGCAACCAATCTACGAAAAAGAAAACTCTGAATTCAAACCAACTTTAGTCTGCTTAAAAATTGACCCTGTGTCACATCTTGCCTATGATGAAGGGGTTTGGTAATATATATATATATATATATATATATATATATATATATATATATATATATATATATATATTATGGTACCCAACCTGCAGTCGGTAATAAACTCTTCCGTGACTATCAATACCGGGTTCTGTACTTATTGCCGGCGAACACTTGGCAGTCGGACTGACTTCTAACACTTTGTACATATCTTGTATTATACTTGGTTAATATACTTTGTTCCATGCAAACCCAAGTGGTGCTATTCTTCCGGACCATTCATTGGTCCACAACAATATACAACCAGACATTGGCATGATGGTTAGAGTGTTCACCAATGGCCTAGGAGACCTGGGTTCAATCCCAGGTCGAGTCATACCAAAGACTTTAAAAATGGTACTTGATGCCTCCTTGCTTCACTCTCAGCAATATAAGGTAGGGATCAAAGGTAAAATGGAGCAATCCAGGGAAAGGAGTTGCACCCTCCCCTACACTATGGTGTAGTAACTATTGAAAAGAGAGTCTTCGAGACACCATCGAATAAGGTCGCCAACTTTACTTATATATATATTTATATATATATATTATCAAGAAATATAGAATATTTTAAAAAACACTCTTTAAAAAACACTCTTTATATATGCAAACAACCCCTGATGATGGCCTATGAAAGTTCTGAAAGCACTTGGGACAATTTTGGTAAATTCCTCCACCAATTCCAAACTGAAACCAAGACACTTATCAGGAAATTCGAAAGGATCTTAATTAAAATATATAGACAAAATGTGTCTTTATTATTTAATCAAACAGGCTTAAATGAAAAATTGCTGCCCAAGTCTACACACACACACACACACACACACACACACATATATATATAGAAAAAAGAACCATAGTTGAACATTTTTATTGTGGTAACATGTTACAACTAATAAAACTAGAAAAACAAATTCAGATTTCTGTCTTGGTGAGGCTTAGAACTTGATGCCAAATAACAGAAAAAAGTTTTTTTAGTAATTTATCTTATATGGTCTTTTTTAAGTTAATTTTGTTCTGTGAGAAACTTCATATATTCTTTTAAGGAATATGTTTTAATTTAAGTGAGTGACAAAATTTATTGATTTGAACATTTTTGTTTTTTATCGGTATTGTTAGTCTTAACCATACAATAATGTCATTTAGTTATTTTATGTTTCCATCTTGAATAACAATCAATAAACCTCATTAGTAATATTTAATTGAATTTTAAACCTAATAAGTAAAATTTAATTAAACGTGAATAATTATTTTACTAAAACCAATACTTCATAAATTCTTTTTTAAGTTTAGAAATTAAAATTTTTCGTGATTAAGTTCCTGTATCCATATGATGTCTTATACTCTTCCAAACTATGCTTGTGTTGGTAATACTGTATGGATGCACGACCCAGACTCTAAGAAAACACTCGGAGAAAAAGCTAGATGGGCACTACGCAAGAGTGCTACGTGCTATAATGAACAAAATCTGGAAGCAGTATCCTACAAAACAGCAACTGTATGGCCAGTTAATGCCCATCTCACAAACTATCCAACAAGTTTACCATACCCTCACTCAGGCTAACCTAGGGTGGATGGGTTAGTGTCATATCCAGGACACTTGTTGGGTGGGGGTTTTAACCCTCTGCAGAGATGCAGTCAGTGTATTCTACAGTCCCAGCCAACTAGGCTGTAATTGTGGGAGTTTGTAAAAAATGGAATTGGCAACTTCAGTTCAAATTCTAGACAAAGCTGTTTATATTTAACTGCATTATAAATGCTCTTGGAGAAAGACATGAATCCACTAGTTCTCTTTCCAGCTATGAGTAAATAATAGGGCAGATTAGGTTCTTTAGCATTAGTTTGGCAACCAGTATAGGAGAAGGAAAATTCTGAATTCAAACCAGCTGTACTCCACTTAAAAATTAACCTTGTGTTACATACTGTTTGTGGTGGAGGGGTTGAGTAAATACATACTTACATTTCATTTATGGCTCAAAGTTATTCAGTTTTTGGGAGTTTCAGATGAAGAACATGATTTGACTTTCCACCAAACCAAGATGTGGCACAAGGCCATTTTATTGTGAGGACGGGGAGCCACACACAAATTGAGACTCATGAGCGGCAGTCACAAAAAATGCTTTACTTCATCAGCATCTCCAAATTAGGGCACTTCAGGCAGCAAGCAATGAACACAGCCCTGCAAAGTAGATATTGCCTGGAGTGGGGAATAGCCCATTGGTCTCAGGTGGTTTAAATTGACAAAATCTACCTGACGTGAACGTCAAGCAGATGAGGTGGCAAATTTGAGTTCCAGAGGAAGAACATGTTTGCCCTCTCACTTATCATTCTAGCACTATTTGTAAGTAACTAATCTTTGGCATGAAATCATCTGGCAGCTTACTATACCTGAAGGTCCTAAGTGGTCACCCATCTAAGTACAGAACAGAGTAATTGTTGCTTAATTTCAAACTGGTGATTCCTACATGAATTCAGAATTGCGAACATTCTTGATTTTTGTAATTGTCTTTTGCAGACATAAAAAGCAATTAACATTAAAAAGGCTTGTTCTTTTTTCTTTACAAAAATTGAAGGGGAAAAACACTCTTTCATCCCAAGTATTCTGTAAGTTAAATACTTTCCAAAAAAAAAAAAAGAAAAAAAAAATAGTGCTATTGATTTAATTTATGATTGATAGATTTTAATGACATGTCAATCTGCCTAGGGTTATTTTATGCCTAGAGGTTTGGGAATCACATTCATTATATGTTCATATTTACAATTTTTGTGGAGTTGTTTCTTAAGAGGTTTTTTTGCCAATAGTCCGATTAAATATGATTAATTTTTCAACAGCTTTATTTTACTCATACATGGGAACCTAATAGGTTCTATTTGACCCATAGATGGGACCTCAACAAGTTCTAACACTCCAGGTCTGATTGCACTTGAGAGTAATAGCAATGAAGGAGTACTCTACACTGTCCATATCTCCAGAACTGAAGCCACACTATTAGATACAGTTTATTATACCTAGGACACCTCTTTATGTGAGGAGGGAGTCTTAATCCTTTGCAGGGGATACAGTCTGCATATTCTAAACTCTGCTGAGAAGACTGAGATTTGATTTAATTTGAAGGTTTATGGAAGAAGTTAATTTATTTTTATTATTTTACTTTTTAATACTTTTATCTTTTAAAATTTAATTTAACTTAAACTCATCTCTTTATTTTTCATTGTTGTTGTCATTAGATGTGCCTAGTCGGACTCACTGACAATGGTCTGCTAGCCTAACTAAAAGGCTAACAGTTACATAATGGGTTTTCAAAGGCAATTTATGATATTGTTTGCTATTTGACTCCATTCTGGATTATTTTATTCTTACTCCACGTTATCTTGCTGGTTTAACTTCTTGGATATGAAGGCTGTAAAAGAATTATATAAAAGAAGATAGTTAAAGATAGGAGGCG
Organism: Sepioteuthis lessoniana; assembly: GCA_963585895.1. NCBI lineage: Eukaryota > Metazoa > Mollusca > Cephalopoda > Myopsida > Loliginidae > Sepioteuthis > Sepioteuthis lessoniana. The sequence continues at coordinate 108,282,364 of OY757912.1, read as the reverse complement.
AAGATAACTTCTATATTTTGCCTTTATTTCTGGGTTCAACAACAATTCAGTTGGTGAGAAAATTCTTCCTGAATACAAATAAAATGGTTGAATCTCCCAGTCAAGGTGTTAAAATATGTTTGTTGTTCTTGGGTATATATGTCCAAATTTGGTATTTAAAGTGTTAACGTGTTAGATGCCTTTGGGAGATATGTCTAAATCTGGTGTTTTCAGTTGTAGTCATTAAGTCCGTTGTATGGTGTCTTAATTTTGATTCTGACGAGTTCATTATTCGGTGTTTTTAGTCATGGGTCGTTAGTAAAAGAGGCAGTAGAAAGGTTAGCCAACGCGTTGTCTAGAGACGGACGCATCGTGCCTTCCACCACTAGCAAGAAAGATTTAGGTGTTGTCACTCCGCTGGTCACTGCTGAAAGAGAACGAGATTCTTTTTTTTGTCGGGATGATTCCTTTTCTTTGTGCATGCGTCACCCCTCATTCTGTCAAGAGCTTCTAGAAGTTTCTGCATATCTTTAATAATTATTTTTAATCTAATCTAATTTAATTTTTTCTATTTATCTATTCCCTACAACACCCTGCAAAGTGCTCTTATTGTGCATTATAGTCAAAGTATATAAGTGATGTATATGGACTTTCTTATGGTGTCACAGTTATTGTTGTACGAAATGGGAATAGTGACCTGTGTTTTCAAATCCTGAACAAGGCAGTTTGCATTTTATATAGCACTAATACCCTTCGGACAGGTATGCATCCAACGATTTTCCCTCCAGCTATGGGCAAACAGTAGGGCAGACTGGGCTTTTTAACCTTAATGTGACAACCAGTCCAGGTGAAGGAAAACACTGAATTCAAACCAGTTGTACTCCATTTAAAAATGGACCTTATGTCACATTTTGTTTGTGGTGGAGGGATTAGGTAAATCACACAAGGTGCTCTTATTTTGCACAGCATTTCATCTGTGATTTAGATGTCATTCAAACTTATATATAAGTCGGATTTTGAAGACTTAATGTTAAGGCAAGAAATAGAGGGTGGATCTAGGAGTTATAGTTTTGCAATGTTAAAATCAACAGCCAAGAGCAACGTTTGGCCTTTTAAAAATAATAATTCAATTAATTAATCATTTTGTGTTCATTGAGTAGACTTAGGCATAAGGTCGACTAATACACAAATATGTAGGGTATTTTATTTTATTTTTTTGGTAAATTTACAGACTTCAAAGTTTATGGACACCCACTCATTCACAAAAAAAAAAAAAAAAAAAAAAAAAATTTGACGCTTTGGTATCGAATCTCTTCTAAAATTAAAACCGAAAATAGTTCCAGCTTTTGACTTTTAACACTATGCTAAGAGTTCATGGTACTGAATAACCAGGCATTACTTTTAAGATTGAACTGGAATTCAATCGATTCCGCTGAACCAATGACCTAATGATTTAGCAGTTCAGCTTTAATTTTTTCATTTTCTTTGTTTTCTATCTTGGATCACATAATTAAAAAAAATGGATAAAGAAAATTGGTTGTTGCTCTCTACTGCCTTCTTCTCCTCTCTCTGACAACTCCCTCTTTAGTTCCCTGGTCAGTTTGGTCTTTTTTTTCTTTTGTGTGTATGTGTGTGTGATGTCATTCATGCTTTTCTCTCCACTTTGCCAAGCCACTTTGTACACAACGTTGTTGTTGATGTGTTAAGTGTCTTTCACTTGAAGACCCCCTTACCCACTTTCCCAATATCTGAACTGATTCATCAAATCCGGTCCACTTTATCGTGTTGAACACCCATTCATTTATATATTTATTTGATTTATTGTTCACGATTATAGCAAACTGATGACACACATTTGGTAATTATATATAGTTCAGTGTATTTTTTCATCCAAGTTTTTTTTTTTTTTTATCTAAATCTAAATTTCTAGTTACATTATTTGAAAGACAAAATTTCCATAGGTCCTTCATTTTCTTCTTTTTTTGATTAAAATTTATCTAGGTTTTATTACTTAAAAAAGGTAATTTTTCCTCCTTATCTTTTACAACATCAAAAAGATCTTGCTACTTATTAAATCGAAAAGTTGTTGTTGTTATTGTATTTATTATTATTATTATTATTATTATTATTATTATTATTATTATTATTATTTATTTATTTATTTATTTATTTATTTTAATTAACTGAAGATTAAAAAGGGGTTTTACAAAAGTATCACTTTCTTAGTAAAATCAAATACTCAATCTGGCCGACACTTGTCCCCTCAAACAAAACAAAAACAAAAAACAAATCAATTCCCATGAGCTTTCAAAGTAAAAATAAATAAATAAAAATAAAAATTTTAAATTCAAATTTTGCTTTTTTTTTTTTTTTTTTTTAATTATGATCGTTCGTTTATTTAGTTTAACATTCGACAAAGATTATTATTTTATTTTATTTCATTTTATTTAATTTTATCTTACATTTGCACAAAAACAAAAACAAAACAAAAATCAGAAATGAACACTTTGTCCAATGACTCACAAATGCCCATTTCCAGCTAGTCATACCATATACACCTGATCACCCCTCTTTCTTTGTTAGGTAATAATCAGCAGAAGCTATATATAGGTAAGTAAGTAAAGTGAAATACCCCAATAATCTAGTAAGCACAATGGGCTCAGAGAAAGATAAAATAAAAGAAATAAATGAAAAGAAAAGAAAAGAAAAAAGAAATTGATAGTGAGTGAGTGATGTTGGTGTGAACATTTATTTCTTCCTAACAGAAGGTGCGTGTTGTTAGGCGAGAATTGAAGCGAGAGTTAAACTGTAGCCATATTGACGGTAGTTGAGATACAAGACCTCTCTCTCTCTCTCTCCCTAATTCACTACGCTTTTCCTACTCCTGTCCTCTCCCAGATGGGGGTGGCGGAAACGCAGATGTAATCTTTACTTGCACATATATATACACACACGGTTAACTCACACAATAAGTTATATGTTTTATTGATCAAGGCATCACTACCCACACACAAACACAGCAAAGTTTTGAGTATATCAACTTTAAACACATGTTCCTGATTTTTTTTAAAAAAGAGAAGAAAAAAGTAGAACTAATGAAAAGATATATATACAAAGAAAAAAGTGTTTGTGTATAAAAATAGATAAATAAAACTATTTATACCCCACACTAACGTGTATGTATCTATTTATTAAAGACATACAGGTAAAACTGTAAAAACACACTCTCTTGTAGGGAGCACCTGCATCAAACACGGGTATATAAAAAGTAGTAGGGTATTTTACTGGTATCTATACTAATTGAAAGGTGTATACTATTCATTTAGATCGGATACAGACATACGAACACAGGTGAAATAAAAACCCCTATACACAAATTTATAAATACACGTCTTTTTATCTATCCAACAAACATATTCACATAAGCACGCACCTACAATGTCAAGTACTACTCCTCCTGCTTCGGTGTTGTTTTTACCTCCTACTCTTCCGCCTCCTTCCCTTGAGCATTTGTCATGCTTTACAAGCGAATTTTGTGTTGGGTAGAGGTAGACTCCAAGTAGAAGACCAGGCGGACATAGCAGCAGATATTTTATACGTAGAGCGCCCGGATCTTTCTTTTTCCAGCCAGTAAGTGGTTCACCATAGCCATGCATTCATAAAACACCCCAAAATAATTAACTTTCATTTCAAATATTTTAACTATATCATACAGTCTCAAAGAAGTGGTTAAGCCTACCATGTTTTGAAGTTGGAGTAGTTAGGTTCTTAAAAACCGTTGTTTTTTTTTGCCTATCTTTCTTTCTTACGCCTTTTTTTAATGAAGAAAACCAGGAACCTATTTCATTTCTATCCAGATGTATTTACTACTTAAATGATATAATTTGTTTTTGTTGTTGTTTTGTTTCGTATTATATAATTAGCAGTGTGTTGAAATTAGATGCAATAGAATTGTACTAACTTGTTTTTATTTTTCTTCTTCACCTCTTTAAATTTATTTATTTGTTTTTTTAAATGCCGGTCTACTATTTATTTATTTAAAAAAATGTCCTAGTCTTGTAAAATGAGAACCTTCAAAACACCTGCTGCCTGTTCATCAGCTTTGGTAGACAGTCTTCGACACCTGCCTATATTTTTTTCTAATCATACCTGCTCAGTTCCTTGTTATTTCTCCCAGGACCTTCCAAGATTTATCTCGGCCTACGTAGAGAAAGAGAAAAATAAATTAGTACATTTATCTTCATAATGAGTAATAACCATTAAAGTAAAAAAGAAAAAAAAAGAAAAACTCTCAAGGCTCATGGTAAATTATCTCCCAAAACCTCGATGACTTTCTGGACAGAATAATTCTTTCTCTCTGGTTTGGTTTTCTTCTTAGCCATAACTTTAAAGGTTTCTTTTAAAACTGAACAACCATGAATGTTCTTTAGTTTAATGTAATTAATCCTAATCGACTAAGCAATTATTTTAATTAACCTTTGTTTAGGTTTTAATGTTTCTATGATTTGTGGGTGTGTTTCAATATCGTCACATTTTCCCTGATGTTTGTATGCTAAAACTAAAACTTCCTTTTTGACTTAGTTATTGTTTATTTTTTGTTTTTACGAATTAAATGCTTTTTTTCTGTATCGCCTACCTTATTTATAAACTTTTTAACCTTAAATTAAAATGTGTATCATATATATATATATATACACACACACACATATATATATACTGAACAACTAATGATTCACACATTAAAAAGTTTTCTCGGGACTTAGATTTCTCAGGAAAAAAAAAACAAACTTAAAAACATTCTAACACTGTCTTGTTAAAAATCTCGTCTTTTTTGGTTTTTTTAAAAATAAGAAATACCAATAAAATTTAAAAGAAAACACGGTTTTAAATTAGTTAAATCAATAAATAATACACAAAGTAGTAAAACGTTCTTTTAAAATTTATTTACCATTGATTTCTCTATAACTTCTCCACCAGTTTACCTAAGGTCAGGAAAAAAAGAATTTTCTTTCCTTTTTAGTTTGAACTTTTCTCTGAGGAATTTCGGTTATAAGTGACTATAATTAATTACGTTTTGTTATATTGTGAATTTTTAACTTCAGTTCATTGTCTTCTCTTGTAATGTGCTTTTTTTTTCCTCCTTTTTTTAAAGTTGGTAGCAGCGTGCAGCTGCTGTGTGTATGTGTGTTTGCATTGTATGAACTGTAAGGCAGCATGAGTCATCGCCATCTCTTCTTAACTGGCTCCCCCCCATTCTCTTCAACATCGGTCTTTAATTTCATAATATTATTATAATTTTTTAAAAGCTTTACTCTATAATAAACTAACTGCGAAATCATTTTTTCCTTTTTTTTTTTTTTTTTTTACTTTTATTATTTACATTAAATTCATAAGCGTATTTTAAAGTTTTTAAAATTTTTTACTAGGGTTTTCTTAGTACGGATGACTTCAAGTACTATAATTATTACAGAGTTATTCCCCTTAGTTTTTTTTTCCGGGTTGTCTATTCATCAAAAAATAAAATAAAAATTAATTTTTTTTTTCTAAATTATAAAATTGTTTTTACTTGATTCATTTTAGGTGTCTATACTAGATTACTTATTTATTAACAAAGTCAATTAGCAGTTAATGGATAGCATTTAAAAAAAAAATTTTAATCTAAAATTTATTATATTTGTCAACCTGCAGTAGCACTCTACTTTTCCGCTAAATTTCATCCCTGTGAAGACAAATTTACAAAACAAACAAACTTGATGATAGGATTAGAAAGTAAGAATTTTTATTATTTCTATTTGTACAGAAGTTATATCTACTGTTAACTACTCTTGTAGAATCTCATGTCATAATGTTCTATGTAGCCGGTTTGGTGCCGGCTGAAAGCGATGTGTCTCGCAGTTACTACTACTACTACCTCGTTTTATGTGATCACAAACCATTTTTTTTTTTTTTTTAACGATAACTACCTGGCAACTACAATTTGATTTCACCGAGTTTACACAAAAAGTTGTTTTTTTTTCTCTTTTTCTTAAGAGGTGAAAAAGAAAGTGAACTGTCCATATACAAATAATACAATTATCTAATTTTTATGGCTGCGCGAGTCATCCGTAATTTGAAAATGAGTCAATCCAAATTCTTGTTTCAATTATATGACTTGTTTTTCGAGAATTCTGTTTCATCCTTAGCTTTTTCATTTGTATTATAAAAGAAAGAAATGCTTAAAAATGGCTTGTTTTCAACTTCGAATTTTCAATTTAAGTGTCGGTTCTTATTTACTTGGAGGTCTTTTAAAAATGACTTGTCTTCCTTTCTCTGTGGTCTTTTCTTTCTCTTATCATACTTTCTTGATGAATCAAGTTATAATATTAGCTACCATCACCATGATTTACATATATTATCCTAAAATGCCTATTCTATCAAATTAAATGTCTATTTAAAAAAAGGTCGGCATGAAATAACTTTAAACTAGACAAGAAGCTTTTTTTCTTTATTTAACTTTCAGATCTTTTAATTATTCTCTGAAATGTCAAAAAATGTTTTTTTAGTAGATATATTAACTCCACCTAGGTGGAGGTCCCCCACCTTTTTTATTTTATATTTTTCCTATTTCCCCGACCCCCTGGACCTATAAACACCCATATTTGGAGGTTTGGAAATTAATAGCTTTCTTCATCTTTGAAATATGGCTGATAAATTTGATCTGTTACCAAAAAAGGTTTTTTTCCCACACTTTTAGTTGCTCATATTTTTAATAAATGAATAACTAATTGAATTGTATTGACCAACACATAATATAATATAGTATAATATAATATGATATAACATAATATGATATATATATATATATATATATATATAAGCCACGTGTTTTGCCCGGTATTTTTTAAAAATTATTTCTCTTTAATCTCTAAAATCAGATTTTGATGAGTATCATTTGACATTCTTAGCTGATTCACATTTTTTATGATTGTAATGAAGACTTGTTATTCAGGATTGTGTCAATCTTCCTCATTGGTTGATTTATTATGGTAAAAAGACGAAGCATTATCATTATAATATAACTTCCATTTATATTATTCATCTTTGTTTGGTAGTAGCTCTCACCTGAATTCATCTTATAATAATTGAAAAAATTCTTCTGAATGTATCCTTATGATCTCGTTTCATTTTTGTTTTTTGTTTAGTATTAATTCACTGCTTTAACTAGCTAAGTTTGAACCTTTTTTAATTGAAAAATTAAAAAAAAAAATCAATGACATTTTAACAAAAGAAAATAAACTACCGGAGATTCTTGGTGTTGTTAACAAAACGTTTCGGCCGGCCCATTCTTCAGTCCTCGTCAGGTGTAAAAATTCCGTGACAGAACGATCCTTTTTACTCAAAATCCCACAGAAACTATAGCAGAAAAAATTTGTCCGTTTGGCTGGTATGTCTTGACCCCCCCCTTTTTTTTTTCTTGTGCTATTTTTTCCTAATTGAGGAAAGAGATTTTTTTTTCTCACCCCTCCTTTCTTGGAATTTTTACACCTGACTAAGGCGGAAGAATGGACTGGTCGAAACGTTGTTAGCAAGACCAACTATACTAAGAACTTAAGAAGGGGTTCAGTTGTCTAAAGATTTCCCTTATGTTAATGATTCTTACATTATCGAGAATTAAAAAAAGAAAATTCTCGGTTTATTTGAAATGACATGTGGGGAATGTATGAAAGCTGCTTAAATATATTCCTTTATCTTTTACCTTCATCTTCTTTACTTGATACTAAACTACCTCTGGTGGTGGTGAGGTGTCAGTTCTAGAACTGACGAGTGTGGCGTTACCCACTGTTACTATTACTCCCAGGTTCACTCTGACCTGGAGTCATAGTATCTGTTAGGGTCACCAGTATGGATCAAATAGATTTAAAATCATTCATATTAGATGTGAATGCTTGATACCATGTACTTATGTGCAAGTTATTTGTATTAAGAATATTCGCTTGATGGTATAATGGTTTACTAAGAATTATTATTAGTTACTTGATACCATATTACTGTCAGCCCAGTTGGCTAGGGCTGTAGTAGACTCTGACTGCATCCCTGCCCCCCAATGAGTGTCCTGATATGACATTAAATAATCTGATGGTGAGGCTCCGGTAATGCTGGAGCTTTGGAGAATGTGGAGTACCCCTTCATTGTCATCCTTCCTAGGTCCACTCTGACCCAGAGTGGTAGCACCTGATAGGGTCCTATCTCTAGGTTAAACAGAACTGATATTTAAACTGTGAAAAATGACTGTGTAAACATATGACTAATGTTTACTTGAATTGTTAGTTATACATGGCAATACTTGGAATCATTTAACTTTGGCTTATGCTAAATTGAATTGTTAGAAATAGAACTGTTAGATCATTTGACTGTGTTTCTACAAAATGGGTTTACAAATCATGTATTTCATATATAAGTAAAATCAGGATTTGGTATTAAATAACCAACAAAGGTTGATATGTCATAAAACCAAACCAACTCCCATGTAACTGTGCAAACAGATGATTATTATTAAATAATAATAGTTACTTGAAACCATTATCACTATCATTTGTTAGTTGAAACCATGTAACTGTTTGTAAGTTATTGTTGTTAGGAATACTTAAAACCATTTAACTGTGTAAACAAATGATTAATTAATAGGAATAGTTACTTCAAACCATATAATTGTGCATTGTCCACTCTAACCTGGAGTGGTAGGACTGTGATGCTCCCATCTATGGGTCAAATAGATCTATTTAAAATTATTTGTATTAGTAAGGAATGCTTAATATCATAAAACTGTGCAAACAAATTATTATTAACAAGTAAGTAAGTAAAGTAAAGTTGGCGACCATAGTCGAGGGTGACCCAAAGGCTCCCTTTATGATTGCTACTATACCAAGGTGTAGGGGAGGGCGCTACTCCTTTCCCTGGATTTCTCCACTTTACCCTTGAGCCATACCTTATAATGCTGAGTGTTAAGCAAGGAGGCATCAAGTACCATTTTTTTTTAAAGTCTTTGGTATGACTCCCGGGCCATTGGTGAACACTCTAACCACCATTATGCCAATGTCCAGACATTAACAAATACAAAAAAAAAAAAAGATGATCATGATGAAATGTTGAAATTATAAACTGTTATGATTGTAATGATTTACAAATGAATAAAAATTCAGCATGAGGTGTCTGTGGTGTAATGGTTATCGTCGTAGGGAATGGATACGGTGACACGAGTTCAAATCCTGGACGAGACTGATTGCATTTCACATAGCACTAATACCCTTGGGAAAGGTATGAATCCAATTATTCTTCCTCCAGCTATGGGTAAATAGTAGGGCAGACTGGGTTCTTCTGCCTTGGTGAGGCAACTAGTCTAGGAGAAGGAAAACTCTGAATTCAAACCTGTTAAACTCCGCTTAAAAATTGACCTTGTGTCATATCCTGCCCGAGCGGAGGGGTTGGTAAATATGAATAATACATGAGGGGTTGATATACTGTTAAGTAAATCAGACTAAACCAATGTTCTTTACCATCACTCATTTGATAAAACAAGAAATACTCAATAGATTTTAGGTAAAAAAAAATGTTATGGTACCCAACCTGCAGTCGGTAATAAACTCTTCCATGACTCTTAATACTGGGCTCTGTACGTATTCCCGGCGAACGCTTGGCAGTTGGACTGACTTCCAACACTTTGTACATATCTTGTATTATACTTGGTTAATATACTTTGTTCCAAGCAAGCCTGAGTTGTATTATTCTTCCAGACCCTTTACTGGCCCACAATAAAAAAAAAAATCAATGCTATTAAGGTTGAAAATAAGAGTAACAGCCTCTTTATACTTTACTCTTTAGTCATGTAAGGTAGTCATGGCAAAAGTGGTTTGCTCAAATCAACTCTTTCCTCTGTTAAACAGTACTAAGTTTAGTTTAGTTTCTTTATTTAATGACATATCAACCATTGTGGGTTATTTAATGCCAATGCCCTTCTTGTAGTAGAACAGTTGTAGTACTATTTAACTCGTTACTGGGTAAATAATACTTGAGGTATTCTTAAGATATCTGTACTAGGAAAGATAGGGTGAAGTGGATTCTTGCCTTTTCAAAAAGAATTAGGCTAAAGTAAAAATAATCAGTTTCATCTTTTTACCAATTCTATTTTCCATTTCTAAACTGTTAGACCACCCTGAAGATCTCCCAGGAAAGAAAAATATTTAACGACATTAAGGGAAGTTATAAATAGATAGTCATGAGATAGCTAGAAACTTTTTTTAGATTAAACAAAAGTGTTTGTGGGGTAATTGCTTTTGTCATAGGAAATGAACTCGGTAAGCAAAGTTTGAATTTTGAAGGAGACTGACTGGGTTTTATTTCAAACTGATGCCCTTGCAAAAGGCAGGAATCCTTCACTTCTCTCTCCTCTTAACTCACCATGTTATGGGTAAATAACAAGGCAGACTGGGCTCTTTAGACTTGGTGCAGCAACTAGAGAAGAAAATCTCTGAATTCAAGCCATTTGTACTCTGCTTAAAAATTGACTTTGTCTTTCATCCTGCTCATGGTGGTGGGATCAGGTAAATAGATAAATAAATAAACTAGTATATTTTTACTTATTCTTTTTTATTTATTTATTTGTTTTAGATGAAGCATTTTCAGTCATTATTATTTATTTTGGAGGTGCCTGTGGTGTAATGGTTATCGTCGTAAGAAATGGACATGGCGACACGAGTTCAAATCCTGGACGAGACTGATTGCATTTCACATAGCACTAATACCCTTGGGAAAGATATGAATCCAATTACTTTCCCTCCAGCTATGGATAAATAGTAGGGCAGACTAGGTTCTTCAGCTTTGGGGAGGCAACTAGTCTAGGAGAAGGAAAACTCTGAATTCAAACCTGTTAAACTCCGCTTAAAAAATTGACCTTGTGTCATATCCTGCCCGAGCGGAGGGGTTGGTAAATATGATTATTTATTTTGACTAATATTATCTTTTAAGCTTTTAATTTTAGTTACTTAAAAATGTATCAGTTCACTTAGTTTATTATTTCTCTGACAGCAATGAACAGTGAGTATTGGAGACAATAGTAAAAGATAGTCTCTCTCTCTGAGACTTGATCTCACATACTCTGGGTATCTGTACCAGACATTTTATGACTAAGTTGCAGAATCCTAAATCACATCTCTTACTTGTCATCCACTTTGTCCCTTGAACTGTTGGTGTCATGTTAGTTGATATTGTTTTCTGACCCTAATAGTGTCTGTTGTGTATTAATTTTGGTATCCTTTTCAAATTGGTTCTGCTTTTGTTGAACATAAGTTTGAAATAAAAGAAAATGTACCTTTTTTTTCCCCTCCACCCTATGAACAAGACATAATACCCAGGTTTGGTTTCTTTATTTAATAGCATATCAACCTTTATAGGTTATTTAATGCTAAAGCTATCCTTGTAGAACAAAAGTAGTGGTTCTATTTTACCCATAGCTGGGGGAATAAGGGGTTTCATATCTTTCCCAACAATATTAGTCTGAAAGTGAAACATAATAGCAGGACTGGGGATTGAACTTGCTTACTATGATGTTGCAGTCCAGCACATTAGCCACTATGCCATGGGGACTCACCCCTCAGAACCAGAATATAAAGATGAGATTTTTTTCAAACTATCCCAACTGAACTTTTTCATCATTAGATTGATTGATTTTAACTGCATATCAACCTATCAAGGGTTATCTAATACCTAAGGGTTAAGAAATCGCTTTAATTTTGCATTAATTTTTACATTTTTTTGTGTAATTGTTTCTTGTACATAGTCCTATTCAATAGAAATGATTTTTAAACAGATTAATTTGATCCATAGATGTGACTCTAATAGGTAATATATCTCTGAGACAGAGTGAACCTGGGAGTAATGGCAATGAAGAGGTACTTGATAATCTTCAATTTTCATAACTGAAACCTCACCATCAGATGCAGTTTAGTTTAATTCCCAAGACACCTTTTATTTATTTATTTTTATTTTTGCAGTGGGTGTGGGGGGTCCTACCTCACTGCAGAAGATACAGTCTGTATATTCCTTTCCAACAGGGTGATTTTTTTTCCTCATTAGTGAAAAGAAATACTGACATTAATATTATGCAAAGTAAGCTAATGTAGTAGGCCATGATTTTAGTTTAGTGAGTTTGATTCTCACTGGGTGATTTGTGCTTGTGACAAGCTATGCTTTGTAAATAATTTAAGTAACTTGATATTGTTTGTGAATTAGTCTAGCGGATTATTATTAAGTAGTAAATTAAATTCTCACTTGGCTCTCTAAACTTAAAGCCTCTTTGTAGGGTAATCAGGCACCCAATTTGAGGACAGTTAGTCTGGCTTTTGAGCACTTTGCTCTTCATTTGGTGCAATGACTGTTCATCTATTTTGTATGAATTATCTCTCTTACATCTGTAGATTCATTATAATAATAACAATAATGAAATTATATCTATTTAAATCTGTAATGGTCATTAACATATTTTAGTTGTTTAGTTCGTTACTATTAGTGTTGGCCAATGACCCGGGAGGCTGGGTTTAATCCCAGGTCGAGTCATACCAAAGACTTTAATAATGGTACTTGATGCCTCCTTGCTTAACACTCAGCATTATAAGGTACGGATCAAGGGTAAAGTGGAAAAATCCTGGGAAAGGAGTAGTGCCCTTCCCAACACCTTGGTGTAATAGCTATCAAAAAGGGAGCCTTCGGGTCTCCCTTGACTATGGTCGCCAACTTTACTTTACTTATGAGTCGGCCAGTCAGTTGGAGCTGTAGAATACACCGACTGCATCTCTGCAGAGGGGTAAAACCACCCAATGAGTGTCCTGAATATGGCACTAAACAATCTGATGGTGAGGCTTCTGGAGCTTTGAGGAATGTAAAGTACCATCACTCTCAGGTCCATTCTGGTCTGGAGTGGTAGCACCTGAAAGAATCCTATCAATAGGTCTAATAAAACTGATTGACATTTAAACTGAGTGCAAACAAAGGACTTATGCTTAACTGAATTGTTTGAAATAGAACTGTTTGATCATTTAACTGTGTGTAAACAAATGACTGATGTTTAATTGAATTGTTAGCAATACATAGTAATACTTGGAACCATTTAATTGTGTGCAAATGAATGAGTATTGTTGAAGAGAATAATTAGTGTTAAATAGTAATACTTGTAAGCACTTCACTGTGTGCAAACAAATTATTAATATTGAATAGAATTATAAGTGTTAGATAGCAATACTTGAAACCATTTAACTGTGTGGAAATAATAGCAATACTAGTGTGCAAAATAGATTAGTTTCAATTTATTTAAAAATGAAATAACCAACAAACTAATCTCTTATATATCATGCATATCTATTCAAATGTGTGCAAACAAATGACTGATCTAAAATTGTTACTGTTGCATAGCAATACTTGAAACCATTTAACTGTGTGCAAACAAATGAATAATGTTGAATAGAATTATCAGTGTTAAATAGCATGACTTGAAACCATTTAGATAGTAATTGTAGAAAGCATTTAACTATGTGCCAACAAATGATTAATGTTATTGACTGTGTGCCAACAAATGATTAAGAGCTAAATTAGATAGGAATACTTGATAAATAGAATTACTAATGTTAAATAACAATACTTGAAATCATTTAACTGTGTGCAAACAAATGAAGATAGTAATTGTAGAAAGCATTTAACTATGTGCCAACAAATGATTAATGTTATTGACTGTGTGCCAACAAATGATTAATAGCTAAATTAGATTGGAATACTTGATAAATAGAATTACTAATGTTAAATAACAATACTTGAAATCATTTAACTGTGTGCAAACAAATGAGCTCTGGCTAGTTTAACGATGTTATGAACTATTTCCTTACAAATCATATATATCTATAAAAACAGGATTTGACATTAAATAACCCAACAAGGGTGAATATACTATAAGATACAACCAAACCAAAACCTTTATGATGAACGGCTTTGGCATTAAATAACCTATGAAGGTTGGTATGCCATTAAACAAAGAAACCAAACCTCATCATAGGTGTTTCTTGTAGTTGGTAGCAAACGCGGCAAACATTAATCTTTCTCATTGTATAAGTGTCCAATTTATGATTTATAAAAAATCCAAACCGTGAAAAATATATTTTCCTACACAAAATTTGTATGACTTATATACTGACCACAATGAATTATCTGAGAAGATAACAAATCCTTCATTTTAGATAGCAGTGTCCTCCATTTTGGAAATCTGTAAATGGACATTCTACCTCTTTATGTCAGACTTTGCTTAGCTTAGAAAATATTCATGCTAAACAACTTTTACATTAAACATTAAAGAGGTGTTGTTAGCGTTATGGGTATCAGTGTAGGAAATAAAATTGGTAACCTGAATTCAGATCCTGAACGAGGCTTTTTGTATTTCTCTCCATGCTAATACTCGTGTGTGTGTGTGTGACAGCATTTACCTGATGTGAGTTAAGCTGGCTCCACAGTCTGAATTGATGATATCTAGGATTGAAATGCTCCATGCTTGACAATTGGCAGCATCAGGTTTTGCGATGTCCATCCATTCATTGTTCCATTGATGGACACTGTAAAGACATGGCCTGGACATGAGCTCCAAGTCCAATTTCACCATGTCACACCTGGTCCTTAGCTGACTTCTTCGGTGTTTTCTACATCTACAAAGAGGGGTTTGTGAAGTTTTCTTGTTGATCACTTCTGATCTGGGGTGCCACAGGGCATATCTGAACCAGCCTTTGAGAAAGCTATGAATCCAGCTTTGAGTATATAGTAGAGCAGACTAAGTTCTTTGGCAACCAGTCATGGAGAAGAAGAACTCTGAATTCAAATAAGCTTTACTCCACTTAAAAATTCACTTTATGTCTCAGGGGTTTGGTAAATATATAAACATTAAAAACAAATGAGTTCCATCTTTTGAGTGACCGTATCTTTTTCTGGCAAGATACACCAGGCATAATTCAAACTTTACTGTTATGCAACCTTTTTTTTTTTTTTTTTTTTTGATAGTAGAGCCCTTTGATGACTACCAATAGTGTGGTGGGTACTATTTTCTTTTCAGTACAAATTGATATTCATGCTTAATAATAAAAAAAAATGAATTATAGTAAATTATAAAAAAAGATAGTTTCCCTCTGTTGGAAGATGTGATATACTAAATGCTAATACAGAAAATAAACTTGTAAAAAGGGTTTAGCATATCAACCTTCATGGGTTATTTAATACCAAAGCTATTTTTGTAGAAGAACAGTAGTTGTACTATTTAACCCATAGCTGGGAGGATAAAGGAGTTCATGCCTTTTTCAAGGATATTAGTTTAGAAGTGAATGTAATAGCACAATTGCAGTTCAAAATCACTGCAATGTCGCAGTTCAGGACATGTAAGCCATGGGGACTCCCTCCCCTCAAATAGTTAGTATCTTGTCCCAAGTCAATAAAGATTACACAATCTAATTCAACATCAAGTAGAGAAATGGCAAAATTCCAAATAGGCAAATCTAAATAGTAAATCCAACATTGGCAAGATGTCTTTTTTCTTTTTTTGCATTAAATGGCCCATATGAGCTAGTTGTTGTTTTTTGTTCTCAAGAAAATAAGATTCATTTTTCCCAGAATGCAATGTCAAAAGTTATTTATTTCAGACAGGATGTTATTTATGACTTATACCAAATAATCCAACCCCCTCTAAAAATTATATTTGAATATAAAATTCCTACCTTATTAATTCAGTTTCAGAGTACAATAAACCTAGCCCTTATTTCTTTTAGATGAGGAGCTGGTACTGTGTAAGGGTGGGGGAAAAACCCATAGACTTTTAAAAAATAATCAGGTTCAACTTTTCACCAATTCCATTCTCTATTTTTTTCAACTATTAGGCTAACCTGAAGATCTCCCTGAAAAAAATTGTATGAAACACATTTATTGACATTAGAAGTTATAGATAAATTTTGTATAAATAATTTTTTTACTTATAATTCATGTGTAGTACATTAAATAAGGTACATTAGTCTAATGAGTAGAGTGTTCGCCAATGGTCTGGGAGACCGGGGTTCAATGCCAGGTTGAGTCATACCAAAGACTTAAAAAATGGTACTTGATGCCACCTTGCTTGACACTCAGTATTATAAGGTAAGGATCAAGGGTAAAGTGGAGCAATCCAAGGAATGGAGTAATACCCTTCCCTACACCTCGGTGTAGCAGCTATTGAAAAGTGAGCCTTCGGGTCACCCTTGACTAAGGTTGCCAACTTTACATTAAATAATGTAATGGTTAATGATATTGTCTTGCAAACCATTCCTAGTGTGTTCAATTCTCACTGGTCACCCTATGATGATTGGTTCCAATATTGAAAACAGATAAATAAATACCTACATAAATTCTTTATCACAAAGAAACAAAAATAATTCTTAGACTTTTGGAATTCATCTTTTCATAAATATAAAAATAGTTATGGTAACTTAGATTTGATTTAGTTGTTGAAGGCATGAAAGTATTTCTACCTGATCACAAAGAATATTTTAAAACAAGAAATGGTTGTATGAGTAACATAAGTTTATTAAACTTTGCTTACTTAGGCTCATGGCTTCAGGCAGCTTACAGTTCCTTTTGTTTTCTAATCCTCTGGCCTTGTACCAAGATAATCCAAGCTTAATCAATAGCTACAATTAGAGAATTTTAGAATCTTAACATTCAGAGAAAAGTTACATTCTCAGATGCAGATTTACACAGTTCAGTATACCTTGCAGGGTATAATGGTTAAGTTTATTTAATGGAATATTAAATTATTATGAGTGGGTTATGCTGAAATTTTATTCATTTCTAAATGTTTGATTGTAATCATATCTGTATTTATAATGTTCCATTGCATTTTTTTCAATTAGCCTTTTTTATTTGTCTCTACTTGTTTGTTTGACAGCCCAGTTGGCTGGGGTTGTAGAATACACCAACTGCATCTCTGTAATGAGGTAAGACCCCCCCTCCTCCCAATGAGTATCCTAGATATGACACTAAACTATCTGATAGTGAGTCTCCAGTTATGCTGGAGCTTTGGGGAATGCAGAGTACCCCTTCATTGCTATTGCTCCCAGGTCTACTCTGGCCTGGAGTGGTAGCATCTGATAGGGTCCTATCTATGGGTCAAATACAATTGTTTTAAATCTAAACTGAGTGCAAACAAATGACTGATGTTAAATTGAATAGTTAGAAATAGAACTGTTTGATCATTTAACTGTGTGTATATAAACAATTGATGTGTAATTGAATTGTTAGTGATACATAGCAATACTTGGAAACATTTAAATGTGTGCAAAAGAATGAACTTTGGCTCATTTAAAAACCTTATCAACAAAATGTTTACAAATCCTGTATATTTAATATATATGTTTAAAGAGAAGTTGGCATTAAATAACTTAAAATGGTTGATATGCCATAAAACCAAACCAATTACCTGTTTTCACAGTTATTATATCAAGTATTCCTAATATAAATAGTTTATTCACAATTATATGGTTTCAATTAACTATCCCTACATAATGATAGTTTATTTACTCACAGTTATATGGATTCACATATTTTTATCCAATACTAATAACAGATCTATGCCACCCATAGATAGGACCCTAGCAAGTTCAATACTTTAGGTCAGTTGACCTGGAAGTAATGGTAATAAAGGGGAATTACAGACTGTCCAGAACTGGAGCCTGATCACTGGATGTGGTTTAGTATCATACCCTGGATACACCTTTTTGGGAAAAGTCTTAATTCTCTGCAGGGGATACAGATGGTCTGTTTTATGCCTAGTCAATAGAATAGTTGGTATAATGGTTATCAAACTAGGTCAATAGGTCATTGTTAGTGACTTTGATTCTCAATAGGTGCCCTATACTTCTAGTTTTGTCTTGAACTAAGCTTACTATATGACAGCTTATAATTTATGATCAGCAATTCATATTTGTTTCTAAGATTAATTATGTCAGACACATTTAGGATTGATGATCAATGGTTATTTGTTTAGCAGTATATCAACTGGTTATGGGTCATTGATTGCCAAAATTTGATTCATCTGTAAAATGTTTGATTGTATCATAACTATATTTTCAATGCCCTATTTCAAAGTTTTTAAATTACAATTTTCTTTATTTATTTATAATCATTTTTTGCATACAGTTCTATAGTTTCAAGTATTCCTATCTAACACCATTAATTTGCAAGTAATTATATTCTTTCAAGTTAATACTACTACTACTAATAATAATCCTTAGTAAACAATTATAACTTCAAGTAACTATTTTTAATACAAAATAATTTGCACGGTTATATGGTATCAAGTATTCCTATTCAATACAAATAGTTTTCAAATAGATTTATTTGACCCATAGATAGGATCATAACGGGTACTTCCACTCTGAGTCAGAGTGAACATAGGAGTAATGGTAATGTAGGGGTACTCCTCACTCCTAAGAGCTCCACAACTGGAGCCTCACCTCCAGATGCTGTTTAGTGTCATTCTAGGACATTCTGTTAGGAAGATAATCAAATATCATTTTTAATCTTGATTTTCTACAAAACTGCAAATATTCATATAGAATAAAGCAAAATGATTTGTTCATGAGTGTCAATAGTAAACAGGTAAAAATCTTGAAAATGTCATATCTTATAATAAAGTAGGCGACTGTAGTCGGGGGTGACCCGAAGGCTCCCTTTTCGATAGCTACTACACCAAGGGGTGGGGGGCTACTCTTTTCTCTGGATTGCTCCACTTTACCCTTGATCCGTACCTTTATAATGCTTAGTGTTAAGCAAGGAGGAATCAAGTACCATTTTTAAAGTCTTTGGTATGACACAACCTGGGACTGAACCCTGGTCTCCTAGGTCATTTGCGAACACTCTATCCATTAGGCCAATGAAATTTTCATTATATACATCATGTGTTGTCCATTCCTGTCCCAACTCTTTGCCTCACATTAAAATGACCTTGTGTCAAATCTGGCTTAGTGGGAAGTCAGATAAATCCTTCATGTGTTGTTCATCTCTGTTTGAGAAGAAGAAAAATGTCTTAATTTACTAAAAATGATATACAAAATTTAGATACAGGAGGTGATATTTACCATATAAAGTACTCTTCCCAAGCAACAAAAATTACAAAAAAGAATCAGTAACAAGAAACCAGCTAAATAACACCAAAGTAATAAACTTCAGTATGCACTTTGCATTACTAAATTATAGTTTTAACATATAAGACTAACCAACTAAATTGTTAGACTTAGTTTGGTTTGGTTTGATGGCATATCAACCATTGTAGGTCATTTAATGCCAAATCTTTTTTATACATATATATATTAGATATATATGATTTGATTTGATGGCATATCAACCATTGTAGGTTATCTAATGCCAAATCCTTTTTATATGTATATTTAATATGTGATTTGTAAACATATTTCGTAGATAACATTTTTAACTAAGGTTCATTTTTTTTTGCACACAGTGTCACTTAATTTCAAACAATTTCATTTAGTATAAGTACAGTTTTTTGTTTACACACAGTTAAATGATCAAACAGTTCTATTTCAAACAATTCAGTTTAGCATGTCAACAAAGTTAAATGGTTCCAAGTATTGTTATGTATCACTAACAATTCAATTAGATATCAGTCATTTGTTTACCTATAGTTAAACAATCAAACAATTCAGTTTAGCATAAGTACAGTTTTTTGTTTACACACAGTTAAATGTAAAAACAGTTAATTTCAAACAATTCAGTTTAGTATAATTACAGTTTAGTTCTATTTGATCCATAAATAGAACCCTATCAGGTGCTACCACCCCAGGCCACAGTGGACTTGGGAGTGATCGCAATAGAGGGGTACTCTGCATTCCTCAAAGCTCCAGCACTGCTGAAGCCTCACCATTAGATTGCTTAGTATCATATCTAGGACACTCATTGGAGGAGGGGTCTTACCTCTATGCAAAGATGTAGTTGGTGTATTCTACAGCCCCAGCTGACTGGGCCATAGACTTAGTTGTAGAAAAAAAACAACTAAATCCTCTCAAACGAAACCTGTGACCATCTAATTATTCTAGTAACAATTTAATAAATAATTTTTGTAAGACTAATCTTCTAAATGGCATGAGTCCCCATGTTGTAGTGGTCAACATGCTAGACTGTGATGTCATAGTGAGTTCAAGCTCAAGTCATGCTATAACATTCACTTTTCGACTAAAACTCTTTGGAAAGGTATAAATATCTTTTATCCTCCCTCCAGTTATGAGTTAAATAGTACCACTACTGTTCTTCTACAAAGATGACTTTAGCATTAAATAATCCATGAAGGTTTATATGCCATTAAACAAAGAAACCCAGTTGGCTGGGGCTGTAGAATACACCGACTGCACCTCTGCAGAGGGGTAAGACCCCCCCAATGAGTGTCCTGTATATGATACTAAACGATCTGATAGTGAGGCTCCAGTGATGCTGGAGCTTTGGAGAATGCGGCGCACCCCTTCATTGCCATTGCTCCCAGGTCCACTCTGGCCTGTAATGGTAGCATCTGATAGAGCCCTATCTATGGGTTAAATAGAACTGACTGCATACTTATGCTAAACATAATTGTTTGAATTAGAAACTCTATTTACACTAAACTGAATTGTTTAATATAGAACTGTTTTGACATTTAACTGTGTAAACAAAATCTGTACTTATACTAAACTGAACTATCTGAATTAGAACTGTTTGAATAAACTGGATAGCTTGAAATAGAAATGTTTTTTGACCATTAAACTGTGTACTCATGCTAAACTGAATTATTTGAAATAGAACCAACTATTTGCATAAAAATGGATTTGGCATTAAATAACCTACAAAGGTTGATATGACATAAAGCACAACCAACCAACCAAAGACCCCCACCCCCAAACAAAACTATCCTAAACTATCTAGCTAGTCTGCTAATAATTTAATAAAGGATTTTTTTTATCAGACTAACCATCTAAATAATATTTTACAAGACTAACCCTTTTAAATTATTAGATGTAATCATGAAATTTTTTTTTTATCTTCCTAAATAAAACCATTCTAATATCTCCAGTTAGTCTAGTGACAATTTAATAAAAAAAATTCTTACACTGATGGAGTCTATAGGAATATTGTTTAATCATTCTTAAAATAATTTTTTTGCCTCTACAAATATACAAGATATATTATTTAATTTGGTTTCAGAGTAATGCATTTAAACTAATTTATTTATTTATTTTTGTTGTTGTTGTTGTTATTATAATGTTTAAGTTGTACTTTTTTGGAGTGGTACAGTGGCTGAAAATTTGACAAAATAGTAATGATGTTGAGAATTGTCTAAAGGAATCACTGTATTATAACAGCAATTTAGACAATTTTAGGGACTCACAGACTCTTTTATCTCTGTCTCTCTCTCATATAAACAAACCAGAAAAGTATAATTTCTCTTATGTGATCATTGTTCCATTTGTTCAGTTTGATTATTATTACTTTAATTGTTTAAACATCTTGCTACTCATTAGGTATAGAGTTGTTATTTTAAGTTCTTTTTATACTTGTTAGTTTTTAAGTAAAATTACCTGATTAAACTTTAGTATATCATAAAGGTATAAAATATATATTAATCTAAGTTATCATTTATACCTACAAAGATATGCTGTACGTGTAGTTTGTGTTGAATCTTGCCTGTGTTTTTAGGAGTTGGGTAAATACATCCTACCTCTTCTTTGTTAGCCAACATTGTGATTTTAAATATCTAAAATATACTGTAACAGCACAAAGCATACTATTTGTGGTTGGCAATATTAGAAGTTGGAATTTATCGAGATATTTACAATTCTCCACTTTGGATGTAGAGGGTTACAGTTCTCCGATTTGGATGTAGAGGTTTACAGCTCTGTCGATGAGGATTAAAGTATGCTGACTGTATGCTCTGCAAAGGGTTAAGACCCTTCCCTTGTCATAAAAAAAGGGTGTCCCGGGTATAACATTAAACTGCACCTCATGGTGAGGCTCCAGTTCTTGAGATCTGAGTAGTGTGGTGTATCCCTTCATTGCCATTACACCCAGGTCCACGGTTATGGTCCCTTCTTTTGTGTCAAATAGATCTGTTTAAAAATTAGTTGTAATTGGTTGTATCATGTGTACAAAAAAAAAAGAAAGAAAAATTTGTCTAGCTGGCTGGGACTGTAGAATACACTGACTGCTTTTCTGCAGAGGAGTAAGACCCACTCCCCCAAGCAATGTCCTGGATATGGCACTAAACAATCTGATGGTGAGGTTCCAGTAATGCTGGAGCTTTGGGGAATGTGGAGTACTCCTCCACTGCCATTGTTCTCAGGGCCACTCTCGCCCAAATGGGTCAAATAGAACTAAACAGTGTACTTATGTGGAGCTGAATTGGTTGAGATGGTCTTGTTTTGACATTTGAATTGCATACTTATGCTAAACTGAATTGTGTGAAATAGAACTCTTTTTGTATGCTAAACTGAATTGTTTGAAATAGAACTGTACTTACACTAAACTGAATTGTTTAAGATAGAACTGTTTTGACATTTAACTGTGTGTAAAGAAAAAAATGATACTTATACTAAACTGAATTGTTTGAAATAGAACCAGATCTATTTTTAAACATATAAACAATGTTTAAAAAATGGATTTGGTATTAATGACCTAAAATGGTTGATGTGCTATAGAACCTAACCAAACCAAAATAAAGTAAAAATCTGTACCATGAATGTACAATGAATGCATTTCCCTAACTTCTAGGCATAAGATAACCCTAGTAAAGTTGACATGCTGTTAAAATCAATCAATCAATCACTGTAGTAAAATAACTAGTATTGACGAATATCAACTCAGTGTTGTAAAAATTTGTAATGAGTAATAAGATTAAATAAAACTAATAATGTTATAATAATGTAAAGGTTTCAATTATTTAAAAATATATTGTCCTTACTCCTCATATTGATAATAAAAATAATAATGTTGAAATAATGTAATGGTTTTATGATGTTTCATAATTTTATGATAATGTAAAGGTTTCATAATGTTTTAAAAATGTATTTTTCTTACTCCTCCTTCTTTGTACTGTGTTAAATTGAAATTAGTTCTTGAGCTTTGTTTCTAGTAAAATAGAATCTTTTGGTACCAAAGTTTTTGATAAATCATCCCTTGAAACTATTCTCATATTCATGAATTGATTAAATCAGATCAATTTGATGTGTACCTGCAGTTGCTAAAGGAAATTAAAAGCTTGATTTTTTTTTTTTTTTTTTTTTTTTTTTTTTTTTTTTTGCATTTATACATTGAACACGTAATCATTTATGTGTAGAATGAACAGTGTGACCTTTCCTGTTTGTTTTCAGAACAGGGATGGGGGTCAGGTAGATCAGTTGGCATGGGCTAATGATTTTAAGTGGGGTGGCTACTTCCCTTGGCAGTATGTGTTTTTGTGTCACAATCCAGATTATGTGCCTCACTAAGCTGAGTTAATAAAGACTTGAGTGCTTGACTATATGCAGTGAATTTGTTCCTCACTGGGTGATCTGCACTAATCATTGTGTACCAAACTTACCAATATATAAATAATTGTTTTTATATTTTAATAACAGATACTCCAATTTTTTCTTTGGTCACCTGTCTTTTGGAAAGAGACAGTTTCTCTTTTTAGCAGTGTCCAAGAAATGACATTAAACTTCATCTAATGGGGAGGCTTCAGTTCTAGAAATCTGGGCAGTGTGAAGTACCCCCTTCATTACCATTTCTCTCAGGTTTACTTTGACCTGGAGTGATAGAACCTGTTAGGGTTCCTTTTATGGGTCAAATAGAACTGTTTGAAAATTATTCATATGAGAAAGGAAATAACTGAAATCACATAACTAAATTATTTGTATTAAGAATAGTCACTTAAGGTGATGATTTTTTACTAAGGATTAATATTAGTTACCTGAAATGAAATGATTGTGTATAAATGATTAGTATTTGATAGGAATACTTAAAAACCGTACAACTGTGTGCAAATTATTTGAATGTATTTATCCAGCCCCTTTGCCATAAGCAGCATGTGACTTTTAGCAGAGTACAACTGGTTTGAACTCAGAATTTTCTTTCTAGTATAGTTACCACACCAAGTTTTAAGAGCCTAGTTTTTCCTACTATTTGCTCATAGCTGGGAGGTGAATAGTTGGATTCATATCTTTCCCAAAGGTATTATCACTGTCGGATGCAAACAGCCTTGTCTAGAATTTGAACTTGAGTAGCGGGGTCCTTTTCCTATGATGATACCTGTTACACTATGAGCGCCTCTGCAATTTATTTGTATTAGATAGGAATACTTGAAACCATACAACTGCGTGCAAATTATTTCTATCACATGGGAATACTTGATATCATATAACTGTGTGCAAATTATTTGTATTAGATAGGAATACTAGAAACCATACAACTGCATGCAAAAAACTTAAGAAACTACAGCACAGAATATATAAATATAACCTACAATGAACATGGTTCTCTAACACCTAGGCATAAAATAACCCTAAATGAGTTGACATCAATCTTTTTGGCAGTGGAAAAAAATTGGTTATAAATACAGATGGTAGGAATGAAGAATGGAGTAGTTGGAACATTGACATGTTAAAATTTGGAATATTTAATTGAAAATAAAATATTAGTTATACTAAATTGTTAGATTGCTTTTAATGGAGTTTTTTTTAAAAATAAAATATAGTTAATGAATGCAAAATATAATCTTATTTGCTAAGCGTTTTTTAGTCTAGTATATTAGATTGATAGCAGTATCTGCTGGTATTAAGTGATCACCCCTTTAGTTACTGAACAGGTTTATGACTGCTTAACTTCATACAAAATATAATGTTCTTTGCTTAGAATAAATTAGGTTGTATAAAGACATGGTTAACAATGAAGTAGCTGTCAAAATGATGACAAGTTGCATTCAGTCGTTTCCTTGAATCATATTAGTCATGTTAAACACATTTATTTTGCTTGATATGGTTGTGCCTTCTGTGTCATCGGGAATGGGAAGAGTTGAAAAGAATTTCCATTGAACTATTTTGAAAATAGATATTATAATGATAATAAATAAATAAATAAATAAATAAATCATAAGGTGTAGTTATGATTTATAATTTCTGAGATGAAAAGAAAATCTTGATTTTTATCTGAAACAGACGGTCTCACAATTTTAGCAATGCTAAATTGAATGCTACTAGTAATTTTCATGTTGAGTGACTATCATTTTAAAAAGTAACTAAAATGTAAAAATAAAGTCACTGTTTTTGAGATTGGTTATCTCTTGCTATAATTAACTTAATGTTTTTTTACTTTGCTGGCAGGGCCTATGGTAGAATATGCCAACTGTACACTTTGCAGAGGGATTAAGGCCTTTCTGCCCCCCCAATGTGTTTGTGTGTGTGTGTGTGTGGGGGGGGGGGTCACATGTATGTCACTAAACTGCATTGGGTGGTAAAACTCCAGTTTTGGAATTCTGGAGAGTGTAGAGTTGTCCCTTCATTGCCATTACTTCCAAGTCCAGTTTGATTTAGAGATCTCACCCCCCACCAACAAGTGTCCTGATGGTAAGGCTCCAGTCCTGGAGCTTTGGAGAATGTGGAGTACCCCTTCATTGCCATTACTCACAGGTCAAGTTAGATTAAGGCATGTTGCCCATCCAACAGTGGCCTGGATATGACACAACCATCTGAAGGTGAGGCTCTGGTATTGAAGCTTTGGGGAATGTGGAGTACTCGTTTATTGCCATTACTCCCAAGTCCACTCTGACCTGGAGTGGTAGTGCTTGTTAGGATCCCATGTATGAGTCAAACTGAAATGTTTAATCATTTTGTATATTTGAAACTATTTAATATGCAAACAAATAATATTGACTAGAATTATTACTGTTAAATAGCAATACTTGAAACTATTTAACTGCGTGCAAGGAGATCAGTTCTGGCTCATTTAAAAATTATTCCCTACAAACTATTTACAAATCTTGCCCAGTCGGCTGGGGCTGTAGAATACACCGACTGCTTCTCTGCAGAGGGGTAAGACCCCCCCCCCCCAATGAGTGTCCTGGATATTACAATAAACAATCTGATGGTGAGGTTCCAGCAATGCTGGAGCTTTGGGAAATGCGGAGTACCCCTTCATTGCCATCACTCCCAGGTCCACTCTGGCCCGGAGTGGTAGCACCTGATAGGGCCCTATCTATGGGTTAAATAGAACTAACAGCATACTTATGCTAAAATGAATTGAGTAAACTGAATAGCTTGAAATAGAAATGATTTGACAATTAAACCGTACTTACACTTAAACTGCGTGCTTATACTTAACTGAATTATTTGAAATAGAACTGTTTTTCGACATTAAAACTGTATTTACGCTTAACTGAATTATTACATATAACTGCTTGAATAGTTTGAAATGGAAATGTTTTTGACAATTAAACTGTGTACTTATGCTAAACTTAACTGTTTTCAATAGAACAGATTATTTACATAAAAATGGATTTGGCGTTAAATAACCTACAAAGGTTGATATGCCATAAAACCAACAAACCAACAAAACCAAACCTATTTACAAATCATATATATTTAATATATATATATATATATGCACAGGATTTTACATCAAATAACCCACATGGGTTGATATGCCATAAAACACAACCAACCAAATCAGAGGGGCAGTGCCATCTATAGATCAAAATATTAAATGATTGTGAAGATAGATTTTTGTACTGTATATAACTAGCGACCATAATTTAGCTATTATCTTTAGCATAAAATAATCTAGCAAGTGTTGATATGCTATAAAACCTACGAACTGACCAAATATCTTTTTTGAATGTTATCACATAATGTAAAAAGGACCACTGAATTTTCTTTTGATTGTTAAAGGTGGTTTGATTTGATTTATTTGTTAAGTGGCATATCAACTCCTCATGGGTTATTTAATGCTGAAATTTGATTAATTTCTAAATATTATATTGTAATTAAAATTATATTTTTAATGTTTCCCTGCATTTATTTTGGTTGCAGTTTTTTTTTTATCTAATTTGTTTGTACACAGTTATTTTGAGTATTCCTATATAATACAATGGCCCAGTTGGCTGGGACTATAGAATACACTGACTGCATCTCTGCAGAGGAGTAAGACTCCCCCAACAAGTGTCCTGTGGCCCAGTCAACTGGGACTGTAGAATACACTGACTGCATCAATGCAGAGGAATAAGACTCCCCCAACAAATGTTCTCTGGTCTAGTTGGCTGGGGATCTAGAATACACTGACTGCATCTCTACAGAGGAGTAAGACTCTCCCAATGAATGTTCTGGATATGACTAAACAATCTGATGGTGAGGCTCTAGTATTGCTAGAGCTTTGGGGAATGTGGAGTACTCCTACATTGCCATTGCTCCCAGGTCCACTCTGACCCAGATTGGTATCACCTGATAGGGTCTTATCTATGGGTCAAACAGAACTGTTTGACATTTAAACTGTGTGCAAACAAATGACTGATGTTTAATTGAATTGTTAGTGCTACATAGTAATACTTGAAAACATTTAACTGTGTGCTAACAAATGATTAATAGTAAATAGAATTATTTGTATTCAATAGAAATAAGTAAAAACATTTAACTGTGTGCAAAAAAAAAAAAATGACCTCTTGGCTTGTTAAAAATGTTATCTACAAAATGTCTTCAGAAATTGTATATTTAATATATGTATAAAAAAGATTTGGCATTAAATAACCTATAATAATTGATATGCCATAAAATCAAACCAAATCAAACTTATATGATACAAAGCCAAAAGTGAGACAAAAATATTGACCTATCAAGAGAAATGAAAAGTTTGTGAAACCTGAAAATGACAGTGATACCGAATGTAATTGGAGCCCTTGTAACAGACTCCAGCGAGAACCCATCAGTTAGAACTGTTGTGAAAAACTTGTAAGGAGTAAAATAAGTAATAAAATAGGTGTACTCCTAAAGAATCTGAATGGAAATACATAACCTGGATGGTAAATGATACTAGAAGGACAAATAAAGAAACTGCAAGAACAAACGAAACTAGTAAGTAAGGTGAAACTTACAGGAGTCTAACAGAAAGAAAAGAACCCAAGAAGACGACTGCAGACAAGTCTGACAACACAAGAAATAAATTTTTTTAAAAAAATTTTCCAAAGAAGAAAGACTCAAAATATATTGGGGTGGGAGGAAAGGGTCAAACAAAATATCAAAACAGGACATTCTAAAATAACAAAAGAAAATTCTATTAACAGTGGAGTGCACAAAAACAAATCAACAACTGAATACTGTGACGTCTTAGTAAGCAAATTCAAATTCCAGTCATACTATTAATGTTCACTTTCAGACTAATACCCTTAGGAAAGGTATGAAATTGCTTACCCCTTCTCCAGCTATAGTTTAAGTAGTACTACTTCTATATCTCTACAATGATGGATTTGGCATTAAATAACCCACAAAACTTGATATAACTTTGGAGGTGCCTGTTGTGTAATGGTTATCATTGTAGGAAATGGACACGGTGACATGAATTCAAATCCTGGACGAGACTGATTGCATTTCACATAGCACTAATACGTTTAGGGAAGGTATGAATCCATTTATTCTCCCTCCAGCTATGGGTAAATAGTAGAGCAGACTGGGTTCTTTCGCCTTGGTGAGGCAACTAGTCTAGGAGAAGGAAAACTCTGAATTCAAACCTGTTAAACTCCACTTAAATTTGACCTTGTGTCATATCCTGCCCGAGTGGAGGGGTTGGTAAATATAGATATGACTTTAAAATAAAGAAACTGAACTTAATATAAAACATTTGCACCCAGTTGTATGGTTTCAAGTATTCCTATTTGATTATAATTTACAGACAACTACATAGTTTCTTGTAACTAATTCTATTTAATAATAATAATGATAATTCTTTTTGAAAAAATTATAGATTGAAGTAACTATTCTCCAAACAAATAATTTATGTACAGCTATATGATACCAAGTATTTCTATCTAATACAAATAATTTTCAGATTGATCTATTTGACCTATAGATGAAATTCTAGTTCATAATACAACTTCAGGTCAGGGTGGAAGTAGGAGGCAATAAAGGAGTACTCAATATTCTCCAGAACTGGAGCTTCATCACCATAGTTTAGTATCATATCAGGATACTCTTTTTTTTGTGGAGTGGAGAGGAAGGGTCTTTGCAAGAGATACACTTGATATATTCTAATACTCACTGACAGGAAGATTATTATCAAAGAGATTTTAGAATGTTTTTTGGACATTAGTTTTTAGAAATTATGAAATTAAAAAAAGAATTTGATGATAGGATCAATTTACTATGTAAGTATAATGCTAAACTGGACTTTTACTTTATGGCCAACAGATTAACTAAACTCAATCTTTTTCTGTTCAACCATATAAAGTAGATATCTAATTGAAGATTTCTCATCTCAAAATCCAAATTATAACCTTTTCTCCATGACTTAAAAAAAAAAAATTCCACTCACTGTAAAATAAAAACTTAAAAAATTGAGTTTAAAAAATTTCTTTTTTTACATTTATAAGCAGCAGTGACCAACAGGGGACCATAAATGTTAACCTCTCAATGATGTTTATTAATTTCTAAGTCCTCAGAAAAATGTTCATTGTTATGCTTGTGTTTTTATTGCATGGCCAGTTTATATAAATTAAAATTCTGCTTGTAGGTCACAGCTAGACATTGGAATTTTTTTCCCTGTTTTTATGAAATGTCTTTTTTTTTCAACATATCAACCTTGAAAATATATATTTTATTTTTAATATTTGTTTAACTCTTTGAGTCTGTTTAATCTCAAAGAGACTTCTCCTCCAGGCAACACCTGCTTTGCAGGGTTGAGTTCATTGTTTGGCATCTATGTCACTCCAAAAATGGAGAATGCCAACAAGATCAAGCATTTTTTTTTGTGATGGCCATGTATGAGTCTCAGTTTGTGTGTGTGTCCCCCCCCCACAATAAAATGACCTTGTGTCAAATTCAGCCTGATGGAAGGTTGGCTAAATATCTAACTCTCTGAGTCTGTTGTACCAGTATACTGGTGGTACTTTTATTTTCATCCACACTATAACACTGACTTATTGGTGTGGAGGTCACACATTGACTTATGGGTTATAGAAAATCAGTAGATTTTAAGACAGTAAATTTTGGTTCCTGAGCTCAAAGCACAAAGGGTTAAGCTTGCCAAATGACTGAGATGTGATCTTACGATAATATTGCATATGCTGACAGCTTTTTATAAATTATGGCTATTAAGTAAAACATTCGATGCAACCACTTTGTCTTGTGTTACCTTTTT
Source organism: Sepioteuthis lessoniana (assembly GCA_963585895.1). Classification (NCBI taxonomy): domain Eukaryota; kingdom Metazoa; phylum Mollusca; class Cephalopoda; order Myopsida; family Loliginidae; genus Sepioteuthis; species Sepioteuthis lessoniana. Next base: position 108,251,947 of record OY757912.1, on the reverse strand, counting down.
TTTTTTCTATTTTGTTTCTTTAGAATTCAATAGTGATTACTTTTTCTCTGTTTGTATATGTGGTGGAGCTTTAAAGACTTGGATAAATTCTTCATTAATTTAAAGAAATGTCTTCTGTCCAGATTAGTACCTTGTCAGCATGGCTTAGAATATGCTGACTTTATCCCCTTGAAGAGTAAGACCCCCTCCCCCTGAAAAAAGTGGTGTTCTGAGTATGATACTAAACTACATTTGGTGGTGGTGGTGGGTGGCTCCAGTTCAGGAGATCTAGAGAGTGTGGAGTACCCTTTCATTGTTATTACTTCCAGGTTCACTCTAACTTGGAACAATAGTAATTATTGGGATCTCATCTGTGAGTCAAATGGATCTGATTAAAAATCATTCATATTTGATAGAGATTGTTGATTTGTATTGAATGGTTACTTGACACTATATTTGTTTACTAAGGATTATTATTAGTTACTTGAAACCATATAACTGTGTGCTAACAGATGACAGTTGTTAAATAGATATAGTTACTTGAAACCATATGATTATTAGTATTAAATAGGAATACTTGGAACTATACAACTACATGCAAATTATTTGTATTAGATTGGAATACTTGATATATAACTGTGAAAAAAATGTAAATATGAATGAACGATGAATGCAATTCTCTAATTTCTAGGCATAAAATAACCCTAGATAGGTTGTTATGCTGTTAAAATAAATCAGTCATAATCAATTCAATATGATATTCAAATTGGAGCAGGATATATTTGTATATCTGCTTGCTTTTGTATGGAGACAGAAACAGAAATACAGTCATTTTCATTATATATATATATATATATATATATATATATATATATATATATATATATATATATATATATATAATTATAAAATAACTGGATTGACATGTCAATAAATCAATCAATCATTATTTCCAGATATTTTCTTATAATCTTTAATTGTTTTTCTTATTCAGTTAATAATTCAATTAAGAATGATGCAGGTTAGAAACCGTAAAATATAAGCTTTTGGTGAGAATTGAATTCAAAATTAGCTCTTTTCTGTTTGGTTTGGTTTGTTTTTTTTAACAACATATCAACTTATGGGTTATTTAATGCTGAAATGTAATTCATTTTAAAATATTTGATTATTGCCCAGTTGGCTGGGGCTGTAGAATACACTGACTGCACCTCTGCAGAGGGGTAAGACCCCTCCAATGAGTGTCCTGTTATGACATTAAACAGTCTGATGGTGAGGTCCCAGTAATGCTGGGGCTTTGGGGAATACGGTGCACCTCTTTATTGCCATTGCTCCTAGGTCCACTCTGGCCTGGCATGGTAGTACCTGATAGGGCCCTATCTATGGGTTAAATAGAACTAACTGCATCTTTTGGGAAGGTTTTACTTCTGTGAGTAATCAGCATTTTATAAACTTAGCCAATAGGGTTTTTTTCTTTGCTGTGAATGGTTATTTAAAGATATTGCTAAAGTCTTCATTAACTTTAATGCCTTCTCTCTCTAAATATTGATTGATAAGTTTAAAAGAATATTTGAACAATAATCCAGTTGGCCTAGAATACTCTGACTGTATCCTTCGCAAAGAGATAAGTATCCTGGGTATGATACTGAACTTGGTGCTGAGGCTCTTGTTCTGGCACTCTGGAGAATGTGGAGTTGTAATTTACTAAGAATTTTGCTTAGATGTGGCACAAGGTCGATGAATAGGACACCCAATGAAACTGGTGAATGTGGAGTACCTTTTCATTTCCGTTATTCTTTGGAATGGTCATATCTGTTTGTGTCTTATCTATGAGTGAAATAGATCTATTTGCAAATTATTTATATTAGGAATATCATATCATTTAAATGTGTGCAAAAAACTTGGACTACTCAAAAATGTGAATATAAACCTATAATTCCCTAACCTCTTGGCATAAAATAACCACTGATGGGTTGACATTCAGTTAAACTCAATCCATCAATAATTCAATTAGGCTCTTGTTGTAACAATGGTTTATGATGATACCAATGCTTCTGTTTAAGAAGCGAAGAATTCTAATTAATATTTCACTGTTGTCTGTTATATTAAGAATATACAAGGTGTGATGGGTAAATTGACGGCATTTTAAATTATTAATTTTGTGCATGTGCTTTATTTGTTTCAGGTTTTGTCTACTATGCAGCAAACTAGAGTCACTTGAGCACTGTCTGTGAGGAAAGCCATGAAACTATTCATTCCTCCAGAAATTTGGAAATGGCATGCTGTACAGCTTGGCATTCCTCCTGAAAGTGCCTCTATGAAGATTTTGGGTGTCATTCTGGGATCAGATTCATATTCATATTGATGAAAACCAAATATCCAGTCCACGTCATAGTATTTGGAGTGATCACTAGTGATGGTGATGTTATGCCTCCATTCAGCTTTCTTCATGGTCTTAGACTCAACATGGAGGCCTAAATCAAGTTCCTGGAGTAGTTAGTGCTCTCCTGTATCAAGAGAAAGAGAGAATCTACTGGAACATCTTAGGTCTGTCAACAGGACACTATACTATGTCTCACAAGTGGGAGAAATTGAACTTGGCTGTCAGAAAATTTCTGCAACCACATCACCTCTAACATTTAGCTGCCTAACTCCTCAGATTTTAACCATCTGTGCAAAACTCTGTGTAACTCACCAAAGGTGAACTGAGAGCAAGAATAAGGGCAGCATTTATTAATCTAAGCAAGGAGACCATCAGAAAGGCTTGTAGGAGATTCTTAAGTCATATGGTTGAAATGAATGGCGATTTCTTTGAATGAATTTAATCTATAATATTTCAAGATATTTTCATGTAATTTTGGTGAATATATCTGATAAATTGAGATGTCAGTGTTATTTTCATTTTTGTGTAATCTAGACGGCAATTTACTCATTGTATCCTGTAGATATTAAAAGAAATATTCTGCACTAAAGTAGGTCCCACAGAATTATTCAATTGCAAATTGGATTGGAATTGAGTGTATTGCTGTAATACAAATCTTGCTATCATGTTCTGTTTTCACTGACTAGATACAGATTGTTCAAGTACCTCCTAGTGAAAGTTTTCTTTTTAAGAACTGAATGATGTTTATAAATAAATAGATATCTTAAATAGAGTATTCAATTTCATTGACACTAAATATGCTTTAATCTTTTTTATTCCTCTCCAGTTGAAGAATATTATGTAGAAATATAATTCTTATCAGCTACAGAGCTGTGTAATCTACTGATAACAAATTTTGCTTCCTTTTTGTAGTGCCTTCTGCAGTTTATCATAATATCTAATTCCCCTTGTCTATTTATCTTTTTATTAGAGTGTATTGAATGCATTTTTGTTTTTTAATCAACTGAGAATTTGTGAGGAAAATCTCAAGAGCTTCGGTAGGGTTTTTTTTTCTTTTTTAAGGTTATGTAATGCTTTATATATGGTGTCTTTCTTTGATGTTCATTGCTCTTTTCCAGTGCTGCTTTTGGCTCAAGGTTTTTTTTTGGGTTTTTTTTCTGGTGTTTTTAAAGCTTCATAATTATTGGCTGATAGTTGTCTATTTCTGGGCTTTTATTTCCACCATGAAAATCACCACCATGAAAATGCTTAAACTAGTTTGGGGTATTATGGTCTGATGCTGTTTCATTTCTTTCTCAAATTGTTAGCAGCGTCAGTGGCTTGGAGGCTCAGTTGAAAATAATTTCTGAAAAATACAAGAGACTCAGTACTTGTATCTACCATGAATCCCATCTGGAATAAAAGCACAGATGAATAGTATTAGTATTGATGTGTCTGTGTGTGCATATATATATATAATATGTTTGTGTGTGTGTGTATATCTGTGCACATAATGTATAGATATGTGTATAAGTGTATGTATATGTATTAAAAAAAAAAAGCAATCTTTACTACACTTGCAAAGAACCCCTGATGATGGCCTATGAAAGTTCTGAAGCTCTCTGGACAATTTCAGTAAATCATCTACCAACTCCAACCTAAAACCGAAACACTTGTCAGTAAACTTGAAAGGATCCTATTAGAATTATATAGATAAAATATCTTTATTATTTAATCAAACATGCTTAAATGAAGGACTGCTGCCTAACTACACACATATATATATCTATATATGTGTGTATGTATAACTTCATATTTCCAACTGAAATAGCGTTAACAATAAAGCATCCAGACATTGTCATTTGGTTCATTAAAGCAAAAAAAGTTTTTGTTATTGAGTTAACGGTCCCTTTTGAAGAAAACTTGAACTGGGCACATCAGTGTTAGTTAGAAAAATATGAGGATCTGCAAGAACAATGTGTCAGAAATGGCTGGATAACAAATGTATTTCCTATCGAAGTCAGATGCAGAGGTTTCATTGCCGACTCAACCTCCGTTTTCTTGACTAATCTTGGACTTCCTCCATTAGACAAGAAAAAATACATGAAAAAGATCCAAGATAAGGCTCCAATTACATCAGTGTGGATATGGCAATCCCATAGAGTGATAACAATCTGACAAAGTCTAGTGGTGTCGTGAGATACTGCTAGGGCGCTCAGGGCTAGTGGTAATGATGCTTTGACCCTGAAACCATGCCTAAACCCAGAGTCATCATCTGATGAAGGCTTTATTGGAAGCAATGCTGTTGTACAAACATCAGTTATTGTATGATACCTATATACATACGTGTGTGTGTGTGTGTATATATATATATATATATATATATATATATATGGCCACACACGAACATCTTATTAAGTTTAATTGAAAATAGCATTATTTTCAAAGAGCATATTAGCACAATAGACCTAACAAAAAAAACTCTCTACAAAATACCATTTTATCTATGCTATGGTAACATTATTCTCTGTTAAACAATGAAATTTTGGTTAGATAATATTTTTCTCAATGTTCTTTAAAATTACTTCTGCTGATCTAAAACTCATATGTTTTGATGTCATGAACCAACATTCAAGCATTCAAACAAAATTTGTTTCTTATATTTGATGTATTTTTATTTATTTAGATGAAGCTTATCCTTTACTATTGTTTCTGATATATGCCATTCCTTACTGTCACAAACATAGTGACCAGTGTAAGTTGTGATAAAAATCAATTAAAAAGATGAAAGAAAATACTCATCAAAATTGATAAGTTTCCATAATTTAAAAAAACAAACAAACATTACCTCCTTTAGAGTTGACTATACATAATATAGAGATCAACAGAAATACCCCACTCACATTTTAAACTCTCACCTGTGTTGGGTAAGTGGTAATAGTAGCTCCATCTAGCTAATGTCTTTCTGTTTTCTCTTTTTTGTTTATTTTTTTTATTTTAGATACAATCTGTTATGATTATGAGTTGGACTTGTGCACAAGGTGCATTTGCTATTTTTTAAGACTGGTGAATCTGTAATTACTACACAGAAAGCTTTTCGTGTTCATTTCATGTCATGTCATGTCATGTCAGAATGATGCTTTTCCTGGTAGAATTTACTGCCTATTGCAGTTACAATCTTCTATCCATAACAAGATCATTCTAACATAACCTGGAATGTGCACAAAATGGTCTGTGTAGCGATTGCAGAGTCACCATTCTTTAAGAAAAAAATTTCAACAGCAAATGCACCGTACAATACTAGCCATGATTGTATCTGAAAAAAAAAAAATGCCAAGACATTAGCTAGATAGAACTACCATTACCACTTGCTTAAGTTCACTTGCACCACACAGACGACAGTTCAAAATGTGGCATGGGAGTAATTCTATCACAGACTGTATTTAGATACATTGTTACATATTTACTGGCTTAGAACACTTTAAAGGTCTTTTTCTTTCTTTTAAGACATTTTAAAGTTGCTAACATACTTTAAATTTCAGTAAGATTTAATCATTGAAAGGATGTCACTGATAAGTTTTTATCTTTTTACTTTTTTTTATTGTTAGCCATAAGAATCTAAAATGCTTTTTCTTTTGTACTGAATATAAAAACCTGTATTCGCAAGAATATTGAGTCTCTCAATAATGTGTATTCATTTTGTTTATTAATAGCTACTCTTGTTATTATGTTGTTTTAAAGATTTTTATCATTATGTTTTAAGGTTTACAAAGCATTGGATATTTGAATGATGTTGAGTATTCAGAATATTTTGAAAAAGAGTCATACAAACTTATCTATTTAAATACAAACCTTGGGACTTCACAGACACACAGGTATTATGAATAAATGAAAACTGTTCTGAAAATCAAATTGACAAGTTTCACTAGTGGTGAAGTGTCATCAGAATTTAAATTATTGTATTGCCAAAAAGTGAGTCTACATTGTAAGGGGGAGAAGCATAATAATTATTGTTCAGGATATAAACTTTTATTATTTATAGTTGTATTTAAAATTCTTTTTGCATTTTGATAATGATAGATCCCTAATGAAACCTGTCTCTTTTCTCATTCTATCAGATTTTATTTCAAACTTATATATTTATCACTCAGTAACCTACAGAGTAATGAGAAGTTATGTTGTTATGGTAACTGGAAGCATTTATAACCATTTACATATCAGTTTTTCAATACACACATATGTATTCTATGCTTTTTACAATGTATTAACAATCTGGTCTCATTATTCAGTAATGAGAAATTTACTTGTTTTAGGAACATGATTTTTGTATTTGCCTTGTTGTTATGTCACACCTTACAAGTTTTTCATACTAGTTTTAACTGGTGGTTTTTCACTGATCTGAGTGACAGCAAGTCTCCTCAGATCTCCAGGAGTCTTCTCAGTATTCTAGCTGATCTTAATAGTGCTGTGGTCTGTATGGTCTTGAATCTTCCTTTTATTTCTAACTCCATCAGTTTCTTTCCAAGCTTTAAGGACTGTTTCAAGTGCACCAATTTTTATTATTATTATTAATCCTTTATCTAAATTTCTTGAATAAGAATTTGTATAATTATGCTTAAATAATCATAATTTTTTAAAGTTGATTTTTTAAAAATTTTGCTTTTTTTTAATTTAAATTTTTTTATACCTCCTTATTTTTGAAATTACCATGAGATTTCCATAAATGCAAATTTTTTTGGCAAGCAATTATATGGTTTCGAGTAACTATTCTCAGTATAAATAATTTGCACACAGTTATATGGTTTTAATTATTTGTACTTAATACTAATTATTTGCAATCAATTATATGGTTGATTAGTTTCATGGCAAATCAGTGTTTATGGGCTGATTTGATGCTGGAGTCAGTTTACAATCATCTCCAATTATAGATGGTACAAAAATGTACCTTCACAATCATTTTAAACAGGTAAATTTACACAGTTAAAATAATGTCCTGCATATGACATTAAACCATCTGATGGCAAGGCTCCAGCCTTGGAGCTTTGGGAAATGTGGAGTACCCCTTCATTGCCTTTGCTCCCAGGTTCACTCTAGCCTGGACAGATAGTGCCTGACTTGGAGTGATAGGACCTGATAGGTTCCTATCTATGGGTAAAATGGAACAAACTGTGTGCAAACAAATGACTGATATTAAATTGTGACTGCTATATAGCAATACTTGAAACCATTTAACTGTGTGAAAAGAAGAGCTCACGCTTGTTTAAGAATGTCATCTACCAAATATGTTTACAAACCATATATATATATATATATATATATATATATATATATGTATAAAGAGGATTTGACATTAGATAACCTACAATGGTTGATATGCCATAAAACCAAACCAAACCATATATAGTTAATATATATGTATAAAGAGGATTTGGCATTAAATGACCCATAATGGTTGATATGGCATAAAACCAAACCAAACAGTTGAGATCTTTTTAGAGCCAATGTATTAACATAATTCAAAATCATTTTAAACATCATCTGTAGCAGATCTATTTAATCTATAAATGGTGCGATCACTCTGGCTCAGAGTTGACCTGGAAGTAATGGCAACAAAGGAGTGACTTTTTATTTGCTATTGTTCCAGAACTGAGCCTCACCACAGGAATTTTGTGTCATATTCAAATCATCCCCTACCACTTTTTTTTTTTTTTTTTTTTTTTGGTGTGTTTGGGTGTCACTCCTCTGCACTTAGTAACAGCAGGTACTGTAAGCAATATATAGGGCCTATGTGTTTGACTAAGCTAAGATTAGTCAATGATATCTATCCTTTATGGAAATATTTACTTAATTTTCTGAACATGACAGTAGTTGTCACTTAACATAGTTTAGAACAATCATGGGCAAGCTGTGGCCTGCCTAAGACTACAGTTTTTTTTATATAAAAGATCTCTTACCAAAAAAGATAAAAATCTATTCTCTATTTCTAAGGCAGATGCTTACATGTATGGTCTTCTGTGGTAAATATGGTTATGGTTTGGTTTAATGAGTATAGTGTTGGCCAATGGTCCGGCAGACCAGGATTCAATCCCAGGTCAAGTCCTACCAAAGACTCAAAAATGGTACTCGATGCCGCCTTGCCTAACAATCAGCATTATAAGGTATGGATCAAGGATGAAGTGGAGCAATCCAGGCAATGGAATAGCGCCCTTCTCTACACTTCGGTGTAGTATCTATTGAAAAGGGAGCCTTTGGGTCACCCCCGACTAAGGTCACCAACTTACCTTCAATGTATAAATTACCTTGAATTTTTTAGTAGTACAGTCCACCTGATGATGAACCATATCTCATGTGGTCTGGTTCTCAAAAAAGATTGCTCATGTCTGGTTTAACACTGGGTACGAAGTATGGAGCACTCAGTGTGAATCAAACTCAGTATCAGTAGTTTGCTAGCTTAACTTGTTGAATATTATTTCATCCAAAGTATTCTAGATATAACAGTAGTTTGTTATAAAACTGTGCATAAATTTATTTTGTAATGGTGAGGAAATATCTTGTAGATTAAAAATTTGAAAACTTTACAGAAATGGTATTTATCAAGTTTAGTTCACAACTCAAATCATCTCCCTTAAATTTTCTTAAGGGTAGACTCAAGTTTAGATGTTTTGTTTCCCTATAAAAAGCTTTTTTTTCTTCTTCTTTTTATGTATCTTTTATTTCAATCAGACCATATAAAGAGTAATGAAGTTTTATAATTTTACAACTTGGTATATCCTTCATTTCTAATAATTTTTCTTTGATAAAAAGTTATTTTTTTTCTATATCAAGAAGTTTATCATTTCTAATGAGAAATTATAGAATCAAAATGGGTATTTTTAGATATTTTTCTTATTAATAAACAGTTAAAGATAAGTACACCTCCCATATATTTTTACTTGGTAAATAATGGGAAAAGTATAAATCCAATTATTCTCTCTCCAGCTATGGTTAAATAGAGGGGCAGACTGAGCTCATTAACCATGGTATGGCAACTGGTCTAGGTGAAAGAAAATTTTGAATTCTAACCTGTTAAAAATTCACCTTTTGTTGGGGTTGGATAGATACATTTGTTAATACAATTTTATTTTTTATTACAGAGGTGTCGCAATTTTATTTTTAATAACAGTTTCAATATTGTAAACTTGAGTAATAAATATGTTTTGTATAATATACAAATAATAAAATCTGAGGGTTTTTTTTATTTTATTTAGAACATTCTTTATAAAGAAGTGGAATGGAGTATACTGCAATTTCCAATTTTAAAAGAATAAAAAAAGATTTATCAATAAATATTTTATTTAATCTTTTTTTTTTATTTAAAGAGTTTTTATATAAAAACCTTGATTATTGATGTATAAGCATACAAGGTGTGCTGACAGGAAATGACTCACAGCCACAAAGGGGTGGAGAATCCCTGTTGGGTAGTTGGTAACATGCTGGACTGACTTTGTAGTGAGTGAGTTTAAACTCCAATTGCACTATTTCATTCACTTTTAGACTAATGCCCTTGGGAAAGGTGTGAAGCCACTTATCCTCTCCCCAGCTTTGGGTTAAGTAGTACCAATACTGTTCCTCTGCAAAGATGGCTTTGGCACTAAATAACACATGAAGATTGATATGCCATTAAATAAAGAAACCAAACTATAGCTATGAAACATGGTATTCATTCTGCTGTTCAATACACTTGGCCCATTGTTTCTCTAGTTTCTTTAACATGTTCAAATAACATATGAAAATTCATATGCCATTAAATAAAGAAACCAAAATTAAATAAAAGAAAGAAAAATAGTCATTCTCTTCTTAGTTAGGACTTTTCAGCATCGCATGAAGTTTTAAACCACCAGTAGTAACTGGTCTTTTTCACTGATATCTGTTTGACTTTTAGGACTCTCCTAAGTATTCTAGCTGACCCTATCTGTACTGTGTTCTAGATGTTTTTAATTCTCCCTCTGATCTCCAGACCCTTCAATCTCTTTTCCTGGTTTTTTTTTGGGGGGGGGGGATTGCTTCAAATGCTCCAAGTATATGTCACCTTCATGTTTCATAATTCTTCTTCAGCTTTTCACTTTTCCTTTCATTCTGTGATCTGCAGGAACAGCATAGTCCACTAGTTGACACCTTTTTTTTTCTTGTTTATTAAAACTAGTTACTGGGATTGAGCAACCTGATGTTGTTGTTATCATTAGTAGTAGAAATACTAAAAAGTATTTATCCAACCTCCAGTCCCGTCGGCTAGAGCTGTAGAATACACCAACTGCTTCTTTTCAGTGGGGTAAGACCCCCCCCCTCCAAATGAGTGTTCCAGATAAGATACTAAACAATCTGATGGCAAGACTCCAGTAATGCTGGAGCTTTGAGAAATGTGGAGTATCCCTTCATTGGCATCACTCCCAGGTTCACTCTGGCCTGGAGTGGTAGCACCTGAAAGAGTCCTATCTATAGGTCTAATAGAACTGATTGACAAACAGATGACTAGTATTAAATTGAATTGTTTGAAATAAAACTGTTTGATCATTTAACTGTGTAAACAAACAACTGATGTGTAATTGAATTGTTAGTTATGCATAACAATACTTGGAACTATTCAACTTTGTTGACTCATGCTAAATTGAATTGTTAGAAATAGAACTGTTTGAAAATTAACTGTGTGTATCTACAAAATGTGTTTACAAATCATATATTTAATATATATGTAAAAACAGAATTTGGCATTAAATAACCAACAATGATTGATATGCCATAAAACTTAACTAAACCAAACCCCACCAATCTTACCCAACCTCTCCACCATAGGGTCCTTATTTAAGTGAAGTTGCTTTACCAAGACTGATGCACACAGTCTTCCCTCTGATCTACTCAAATCTAAGGGAAGAAGAGGTAGTTTCATGCCTTTCCCAAGGGTATTAATGCAAAAGTAAAATGTGAATAGCATCATCCAGGATTCATTTCTTATGCGGATAACTATTAAAGCCACCAAATTAGTAGTAGCTATAACAGATTTAATTAAATTTCTATGAATCTCTGATATCGTTTTCTGTATTTTATTCATTTATTATTTTTTTTTATTATAACTTGATTTACTCACTTGTCTTGAATAAGATGGTCCATTTAAAAAATTTTTTTTACACCATATTCCAATTATTCCTCTCACTATCTACAAAATATTACAGTGGCAATATTATCTTTCCATGATAACCTAAATATTTAGTTTCATTTTACAGAAAGGGTATTATATTTCTCTAGATCACAAAAATTGATAACTATTACAACTTTCTCCTTTTAGATGTTTTCAATGTACAAATTTGCTCATCTCATGCAAGATTAGGCTTCTTTCATTGATATGCTGCCTGTTAACCTGATCTAAAATTAGCTAATTGGAGTGATTAATTTTATATCATTAGTGATTGACCAATCACAGGTTGTGTCTTTCCTCTTTATTTGCTTTTTTTTTTTTTTTCCCTCCATACTAAAAATATTGTTGGAACTCTTCTTTTCCACCCCCATGAAACCTGATTTTCTAACTTTGTTAACTAGGCTAAAGAGCCTAGTCTACACTACTATTTACCTATAGCTTGAATAATTCATGCTTTTCCCAAGAGTATTAGCATGAAGTGATAGACAAACAGTTTCATTTAAGATTCGAACCTTGTTTTTAGTGTTCATTGCCTATGGTGATAACCATTATGTCAATCATATTTTCAACTTCATATTAATACACTATGTATTTATATATTAATGAATGAAATGCATGCGGAACCACCATTCCCATGTCATTACATAACATCAAGAAACATTTACTATAAACGAGTAATAACATCAACGGCCAAAAGTAAACGCATTATTTTAAAAATCACAAACTGCACACTAAAATGAAGATGAACGTCCAATGTAATCTCTGCTCTTAATTGATCTGGCGTATATATATATATATATATATATATATATATATATATATATATATATAATTCTTTTAAATACCCTGTCTAGTGGCAAAAGCTGCTTGGTAGCACCAGGAATGGCAGTATCACCTTGAGCTACCAAAACTGTGTTATCACCCCTGGTTGGCGGCTGATGAGGGCAGGTATCGCATGTGCTTTCACATGTTATATCATGAAAAAAAAAAAATTGACCTTGGGCCTTAATATATGCTATTCTTATATGCATGGAATCATAAAAATGTTAAATACCATTCTGGAATGTTATTCCGTGCTGTATACTTATATCCTTTGGTATGGTCGGGTCAAAATCTACAGTGGTTGATATGCCAAAAAACCAAACCAATGAGGTCAAAATCCTTTCAGGGTGTTGCAGTTTTATTTTCTATCAGAATATTTCAGTTTATTCGATCTTTAATTTGTGTATTGTTGGTATACATCCATATAAAAACTGTAAAACTCATTTTTTTTGTTATGGTAAAATCCAGTCTTTTTATTAGATATGGAGTGGTCTGTCAATATCTCAGTTTAATTTTATTTTTAGAGCAGCCTTTTTTTTATGCTGATACCATTTGTTTATATGACTAAGCCCAACTTTGGGGAATTCCCCATGATGTTGTGGCTAATGTATTGGACTGTGACATCATAGTAAACCAAGTTCAAACTCTAGTGATGCTATCATGTTCACTTTCAGACTAATATCCATGGGAAAGATATGAACTCTCTTATCCTCCCAGCTATGGGTTAAATACTAACATTAGTCCTTTTACAAGGATGGTTTTAGCATTAAATAGCTCACAAAGGTTGATATGTCATTAAAAGAAACCAAAACCAAACCCAAGTTATATTCCCAATTCCCAGTGTAAAACTGTTTCTACTCTGTCACATCAATTTATTTCTTTTAGAGTCAGCTTGCTGCATTCATCTCTAATGTTTTTGTCACACCTCTTTCTATAAAGATATTTATTATTTTTCTTTTTGCTTTGTTTATCTTGATTCTGATGCATTTATTTTAGGTTGCAATAAGATTGCATTTCTCTTTTAAAGTGTCTTCTATGTAAACATGTTAGAGTCTTTGTGTTTGAACGTTTATTGACAAGCTTAAATTCTAAAAAGGTTTTTGTGAGTTCTGCAAAAATTATGCTCATTTGAGAAAAAAAAAAAAAAAATTGGGTTCTCAGAAATACTGTCTAAAACTGCAACTGGGATAGTTTGCCTTCTTTTTATAAGTTATAGCTTTATATCTTAGCAAACCATTTTTTTCACAGGGATTTGTAAAGCTAAATACTACCCCTGTCCCATAAGAGTTGTTATATTTTCATGCTAAATGTAGCAAATATTATGCAACAGAGTATTAAAAGGATATCTTAATTCCTACCTTTATTTTTTTTCTTTAATATAAAAGCCAAATTCAATGCTTCAAAGATGGAAAAAAAAACACAAACAAAAAACCCCAACTTGCATCTCAAACAAATCAAGACATTAATTTATCATTAAGTAACAACATCAAAAATAAAATTGATGAACAAAAGTTAAATTTTGGCTAAGTTCTCTTACTTCATTCTAATGCTTTTAAAAAAGGCATGAATTCATTTTTCCTTGCATTGTCTCTTTGTTATGTTGTAGAGCCACAATACAACTAGACGTATACATATACAAATATACACTTATATGCGGAAACATCATTAACCATTAATGAACGACTTCAATAACGAACAAATACACTTCTTTACAAAAATATAAATCTCTCACACTTTATTTTTGAAAGGGTGGTGTTCTGTTGTGTGTGAGAGATGAGTGGAGACAGGGGACGGACTGCTATATTGACCCAAGTTCTTCTCTTGACCATAGTAGCACTTCTTTTGCATCTTGGCTGGGGTTGCTCACAGTAGGTCACTGAGGGCCGCAAAGCCCTCAGTCTGCAAGCTGGTTCTCACACTGGCATTCCTGTCTCAACTGCCCGACAGCCGCGGGCACCCTGTCTATATTCTTTCTTAACACCCACCTACTTCCGCTCTTCTTTGGCTTATTGCACAGGTGCATCTCTTGATTGACGGCTCGGTCAAGGGTCAATATATAACAGTTAAATATCTAGGTGAAATATTTCGTTGCTAGCATAAACATTTGTTCAGTTGTAGAAGACTTAAGAATTTATTTTCATTCTTACATTTGGAAGTGAATTCAGACTTTTTGTTCAATAAACAATCTTGAACAGAGAAACTTATAATTTGCAGTTTTTCTTCCAAACAAAATTTGCAATATCTAGAGTCAGCTTTATATTGATATATTTTTATTTTTTAAATCAAATTCCACTCAATTATGAGAGCCATTCCATTTTTATCTTTCTCCAACATATTATACTATTATTGAAACATCCAATTGTGAAAAATATTTTGTGATTTTAAAAATGTTTTTTCAAAAGTTCCTCGGCTTCCTCAATACATATCTTATTGGAGTCACTCCTAAATTTTAACAGTAGTTTAGTTGACAATGTCATGATTGTTGATTGTGGGTGAGTAAACACTTGATGTAAATCATTCCCTCCTAAATACTGGATGTACCCGGGTATATCCAGTTGTTACCTGTATAGGCAACTTTTTTTCTTCTTCTTTTTAGTATTGTAAATGTCATTTTTGTAGCATTTCAAAATAATAGTTTTTAATCCTTTGAACCAATAAGCTTGATAGTTTTCATTTTACTAAACAGTGTGTGCCTGAAATTTTGACAGTTCTGTCAGCTGAGGCTGTAGAATACACCAACTGCATCTCTGCAGAGGGGTAAGACTCCTCCAACGAGTGTTCTGGATATGACACTACACCATCTAATGGTGAGGCTCCAATCCTGGAGGATTGGAGAATGTGGAGTACTGCTTCATTGCTTTTACTTTCAGGTTCCCTCTGACCCAAAATGATAGGTAGCGTCTGTTAAGGTCTCATCTATGGGTTAAATAGAACTAAGAATTTAACTGTAAAAATGAATGAATAATGTTGAGTAGAATTATTAGTGTTAAATAGCAATGCTTGAAAGTATTTAACTGTATACAATTAATACTATAAGTATGAACAATATTTGAAACCACTTAACTATGTGCAAACAAATGATTAATATTAGATAGAATTATTAGTGTTAGATTGAAATACTTAAAACTATCTGTGTGCAAACAAATGAGCTCTGGCTTGTTTAAAAATGTTATCTACAAAATAAGCATTTACAAATCATGTGCATTGAGATATATATGTGTAAAAATAAGATTTGGCATTAAATAACATACAAGAGTTAATATGCCATAAAAGTCAACCAACCAACAAGCTTGATATTTTACTATACACTGTGAGATAGAAATTTTGAACTGGTTCTTTTTCATATACACTTTGAACTTGATATATCAAATAAGAACTTTTTACCATCTACAGGTTCAGAGTTTTAAACAAAGATGTCTGTACCCTGGAGCAAAGTCTGAATGTCTTTTGTGCTTTCATTCAGACTTAGCCTTAAAAGAAAGACTATGAGTGGACATTATATTAAACCTTTTTATTATTACCTCACATAGTTGTTGCCCTTTCAGCAAGGTTTGAAATATGCTTGAATGTATCCTCTGCAAAAAGGGGTTTTCTGGGTATGACACTAAACTATATCTGATGATGAGGCTCCAGTTCTAGAGATGTGAGATGTATGGAGGACCCCTTCATTACCATTATTCCCAGGTCCACTCTGACTTTGAGTGGTAGTACCACTGGGTCGAATAGATCTGCTTAAAAAATTTTCATATTCAATTGGACCGTGTGCAAAAAAAACTTCTTAAGAAACAACTACACAAAAAATATAAATATGAACATACAATGAATGCGATTCCCTAACCTCTTGGCATAAAATAACCCTAGATGGGTTGACATGCTGTTAAAATTAATCAATCAATCATAGTTTCTCTAATCCTGTATATTGTAAAATAGTACTTATTAAATAATTTTTTTAAAAAAATTTCTGGGCTTAGGTGCACATTAAACGAAACTTTTAAAAGACAATCAAATAGTTCACTACTGATCCAGAAAACCTTTTGAAATACATTTATTTATATTTTCATCTATATTGTAATGAGATCTGTAATTCCCGATGTGTAGCATGCAATATTTTGGTGGGACTTCTTTAAAGACCAAGTTAATGGCCTTTTAAGCTTCCTTTACATGAATTGTGGAAAAAATTTTGAATATGTAAGAATAAAATATTATAGGAGAATATCAGAATTTTAGAAATATCAAAGTGGGGTGTGGTCCAAAATCGGTTGGGAACCACTGAGTTAGATATTGCTTTCGTAAGTGAATTGTAGCTGAAAATGATATCAATCAAATTAATAAAAAGGTTTGAATATCCTTATTTAATTCTCATTGCTTAGCTTTATCATCATCACACTTCATGTTACTTGGTTTGGTTGTAGGGGCACTACTGATCTCGTGTGTCTTGAGCCCTGGCAGACTCCATTCCTCTCCAGGTCTACAACTGGTGTGAATTCAGTTTTCCTTTTCCTAGACTGGTTACCATACCAAGGTTAAAGAGCCTAGTCTATCCTAATATTTACCCATAGATGGAGAGAGACTAGTTGGATTTATACATTTCCCAAGGGTATTAGTGCTATGTGAATTGCTAATAGCATTGTTCAGTGCACTGTGAGCAGGTGCATTGCTATATTAGAGCACCCAATACTCACTGCACCACACTTTGGGTTATTTGTACAGACTCTCAAACACTTCAAAACAATTTAAACAATTTTGTTAATGGTAATTTGATGATTCCGATGCACAATTTATGTCTTGTTGGTAGGGCTTATAATATACTGATTGTATCTCCAAAAGAGAGGTACCCCCCCCCAAAGAGATTGGTTGGGTTTTATGGCATATCGACCTTTTGTATGTCATTTAATGGCAAATCCATTTTTATACAAATAATCAGTTCTATTTCAAACAATTCAGTTTAGCATAAGTACAGTTTAATTGTCAAAAACATTTCTATTTCAAGCTATTCAGTTTAGTCCAACAGTTCTAATTCAAACAATTCAGTTTAGTATCAGTATAGTTTTTGTCTACACATAGTTAAATGTCAAAACAGTTCTATTTCAAGTAATTCAGTTTAGCATTTTAGTTCTATTTGACCCATAGATAGGGTCCTATCAGGTACTACCACTCTGGTCCAGAGTAGACCTGGGAGCAATGGCAATGAAGGGGTACTCTGCATTCCCCAAAGCTCTTGCATTACTGGAACCTCACCATCTAATTTTTTAGTGTCATATCAGGACATTCATTGGGAGTCTTATCCCCTCTGCAGAGATGCAGTTGGAGTATTCTACAGCCCAAGCTGATGACACCCACCCCCAAAAAATGGTATCCTTGGTAGGATGCTAAACTGCATCTGATGGAGAGGCTCCAGTTTTGGAGTTCTAGGGTAGTGTGGAGTTACCTCTTGCTATTACACCCTGGTCCGCTCTAACCTGGAGTGGTAGTACCTGTTTGGGTCAAATAAATGTTTGAAAATTAATAGTATTAGATGGGAATAATTGATACCATATAATCATCATCATCCGCCAGCACGGATCTCCCTGACCCTCTCCCACCACTTTTCTCTATCGTCCATTGTTCCCGGTAGGTCTTCAACGCTACATCCTGTATTGGCACTGAGCTGTTGTATATAGGTTCGAGCTGGTTGTCCTGCCTTTGCTCATCTATGTGAAGGGGTCCACAGGAGTATGTTGCTTATGAGTTCATCCCCACTTCTCCAGCCGTGTCCCTCATGTCAGGCTCATCTAACTTGGATAGTTTTCATGATGGGTGGTAGGTGGCCGTACAGCTGCTGCTTTGTAGGGTGCTACCTCTAGGACTTGTTCAATATTATTTGCAGCATTTTTGTGTAATTGTCGTTAAGCTTTTTCTCCATACGTTTAGTTAGCATCCATGTTGTGCATCTATACAGCAGTATCTACACAACCACTGCTTGGAAAAAAACTGCGTTTTATTTTATCGGTCAGGCCTGACTTCCATATGACCGATAGCCTATCAATAGCTGTCCATGCCTTTGCTTGTCACGTGTTGATGTCTGTCTCAGTTGATGAGACACTGCTTCCTAAGTAGATGAACTTGTCCACTAGTTTCAAAGACCAACCTTTTAGGGTGGAGATGTCGCCTCTTTGATTTAAGCACATTTAAGATGGTTCAACACCATGCCTAACCAGGCCCTGGGCATATGAATCCTACGGTTCAATAGCCAGGATCAAATAGTTTGATTGGGGAACTACTGCTGCTCATCTATAAGGGTGGCTTCTATATATGAGAATAAAAACAGCCATCAAAAGTTAACCATGACCTACACTCAAACCAAAATTGATACCATATAACTTTAGATTATTTGTGTTAAGAATAGTTACTTGAAGCTATAATTTATTTTTTTAAGGATCATTAGTTACTTGAAACCATATAATTGAAACAAATTATCATTAAATAGAAATTATGACTTGAACCTATATAATTCTGTGTAAATTATTAGTATTAGATAGGAATACTTGAAACCATGCAACTGTGGGCAAATTATTTGTATTAGATAGGAATACTTGATATCATTACTGTGTGCAAAAAAACACTTAAGAAATAACTACATGATGTAAATATGAATGTATTATGAATGCGATTCCCTAAACAGGTTGACATGCTATTAAAAGCAATTAATCAATCCCCACTGCACTACAGTTCAGGTTATTTGTACAGACTGTTCTCTCTCACATGCATAAAATGGTATCAACAACTTCATTAATGGTGATCAAATGATTTTGATGCATAGTTCTTCCAATGTCTTAATTTTCAAGTGTAGTACTTGCTGAGTGTTGTCCCTGACCTTTAATTATTCCCAGTGATATTCTCTCTCTCTCTCTCTCGATGCTAGAGTGCCACTCAAAACATCTTGAAGCTAGAGTTGCCACTCAAAACGTCTTGTTTGGTTCATTGATCCCTTGCCATAGGGTTGTTGAAGAATTCTCTAATGTTTGACCGAATTTGATGTTTACTCTCTGCTCAAGTTTGAGGTCCATCCTTAAATTGAAAAATAAGCATGTGAATATAGTCACAAAAACATGGGTACCACAAGTCTGAATGTTCATAGCATTATGCTAAGTCGCATACTGACTTGGAATGGTTACAACTCAGTTCCTGCTATATGTGCACGACGGTTCTCAGCTTAGTTTGTTAACTGGGGGGGTCATAAGTTTTGCAATATTTTGGTTTGGTTTGATGGCATATCAACCATTGTTGGCTATTCAATGCCAAATCCTGTTTTTACATATATATTAAATATATGATTGTAAACACATTTTGTAGATACACGCAGTTAAATGATCAAAGAATTCTATTTCTAACAATTCAATTTAGCAGAAGTCAACAAAGTTAAATGGTTCCAAGTATTGCTATGTATCTCTAAAAATTTAATTAAATAGCCATTATTTGTTTACACACAGTTAAATTATCAAACCATTCTAACAATTCAATTTAGCATTAGTCATTTGTTTGCACACAGTTTAAATGTCAAACAGTTCTATTTGACTCATAGATAGAACCCTATCAGGTGCTACCATTCCCAGCTAGATTGGACCTGGGAGTGATGGTAATGAAGAGATACTCCACATTCCCCAAAGCTCCAGCATTACTTTAGCCTCACCATCAGATAATTTAGCGCCATATCAAGGAGACTCATTTGGAGGAAGACTTACTCCTCTGCAGAGATACAGTCAGTGTAGCAGTATTTTCGTAACATTAGGTACAATTTAGCAGCTCCAAGATGTTTTTGCCAAGGTTGAGATGACAGATCATACTGAGCTGTGAGATGCTGAGCTAACCTGGTGCTCTTTGAACGCTAGTCAACAGATTTGCTTTTATGACTTGGAGCATAGCCTCAGAATCCAGTTTTTGGCCTGCCTGACCTTGTACAACAAATGTTTTTGGTTACTTCTGTGGTGTTATGGCCTTGTTCAAATTTGTGAAGCATAAGTTCATGAATTTGACCTTGTCCAACATTCACCTGTATGGTTTTCAAATCACACATGGAATGAAGCAATTGACAAAGTGTTAGTACACTAACTACCACAATACTACCAACCACAGCAGGTACCTACTATGGCTTTGAATACCTTTAGTCATGTGATATATGCACTGCAAACAAACACATACCAAAATATTGAAAAACTTTTGACTTACCCTAATATTTCTACATGAGACATGCTATTTTTTTGAGATTTTTCAGCACAAAAGTTAGATTGCTTATTATTCATGAGAACTATGTTAACTTTTTTCTGATTGTATGATATTCAGGATGGGATGATCTATTGTCATGATATTCAGGATGGGATGATCTATTATCATGATATTCAGGATGGGATAATCCATTGTCATCTGATATTTAAGATGAGATGATCTATTGTCATTCGATATTCAGGATGGGATTATCTATTGTCATTTGATATTTAGGATGGGATTATCTATTGTCATTTGATATTCAGGATGGGATTATCTATTGTTATATGATATTCAGGATGGGATAATCCATTGTCATCTGATATTTAAGATGAGATGATCTATTGTCATTTGATATTCAGGATGGGATTATCTATTGTCATTTGATATTTAGGATGGGATTATCTATTGTCATTTGATATTTAGGATGGGATTATCTATTGTCATTTGATATTCAGGATGGGATTATCTATTGTTCAAACTAATGTATTTTACACCATTACAGGAAAATAACCACTGGAATGTGTGTTTGTTTATAATTTTGTTTCTCCTCATGTAAACTTATTTTCAATGCCAGCTTGTTGCATTTTTGTGAGAACATGTCCGTGTGTTTGTTCTAAATATTGTGTAAATTTTGTGTTTTAAGACATAATGTAAACTTTATAAATTCTTATTTTTAATCAGTACAAACCAATAAAAGTTTAACAAAGGATAAATTTAAGTTAAATTTAACTGCTTAAAAGACTTATCCTGTAACCTGGCTTGGTTGGAGTTGCTAATTTGTAGCATGTCTTGGACAGGAATATTCTGGTGGCGCCCATCCCTCTCCAGGTCTGGTTTGAATTAGTTTTCCTTCTCCTAGACTGATTGTCACACCAAAGTTCAAGAGCCCAATCTGCTCTACTATTTACACATAACTGAAGTGTGAATAGTTGGATTCATTCTTTTCCTAGGAGTATTAGTATAATGTGACAATCTCATCCAGGATTTGAACTCTGGTTGCTAACTTCATTTTCTACTACGATAACCATTTTTCTAAGTGTGTCTCTATAATTTTACTGCTATAAATTCTAAAAGGTCAGTACAATTCATATTCAAGAAATTTTTTTTCCCAGAATTTCATAGTCCAAAGTTAAAGGTATGTGTTATATGTGAGTGCATGTTATACACAAATAGTTACTGTAATACAATAATCACTGATTGAACAAGACTGTGTAACATCTAAATGTTTTACTTTGAAAGTTTCAACAGTTGATTCTTGCAGAAGAAAGTTCTTGACTTCAAAATCATCATAGTTATATTGACTAGAAGAAGTCAGCTTTGAAAATCTTTTGTAATCTACTCTGGTGTACATAGACTCTTGAAATAGAAAATGGCTTCTTGTATGGGTTCATCTTAAACATGTAAAGACATCAGAGGTTTCAAGAAATCTTTGTAGAATTCAAAGAATTATTGTGAAGAAAATCACAAGGTAGCTCAAATTAAGAATACTGAATTGTATCACACACTCTGATTAAGAAAAGGTTAATAAAAGCAATAATTGTGTATTAGACTGCTGTCCATTCAGCTTCTTGTTCATTGTTTTGGTAATATTAACTGGTCTCTTTGAAAGAGACATTGTTCCATGTTAATACAACTTGTACAACTGAGTAACTTATTAGTTTGATATTATCACTGATTGGAATCAATTCTATCATGGTTTTAACCACTAAAGGTTTTGAAATCTTTACTTTTTATGTCCTGGCTATGACACTAAACTACATCTGATGGTGAGGATTCAGTTCTAGAGAGCATAAAGTACCCTACATTACTCTGACCTGGAGTGTGAGTACTTGTTAGGGTTCCAAATATGAGTCGAGTAGATCTGTTTAAAAATTATATTTGATAGGACCGTGTGCAAAAAAAAAAAAGCTTAAAGAAATAACTAAATAAAAAAGATATAAATATGAATGTACATTGAGTGTGATTCCTTAACCTCTTGATATAAAATAACCCTAGATGAGTTGAAGTGCCATTTAAAAACAAGTGGAGACTCCCTATTGCAAAATGGCTAAAGTGCTGGACTCCAGCCTTGAAGTAAGTGAGTTCAAACTCCAGTCACACTGTTACATTTACTTTCGGACTAATACTCTTTGGAAAGGTATGAACAACCACCACCTTATCCTTCCAGATATAGGTTAAATAGTATCACTGTTGTTGTTCTACAAGGATGGCTTTACCATTAGTTAATCCATGATGGTTGATATGCCATTAAACAAAAAGAAACCAAACCATATCCTCACTCCAGTAAGGTTCTGTATCTTTTCTCTTTTTCTTAAAATTCAATACATATTTTATTCTAAATACTCCAATTTAGAATATAATGTATGTATTTAACTGTTGTATCATAGTAAAGAAGAGATACACAGCGAAATAGATAACTATTTATTAACTCAAGTGGTACAGTCCAACAAATATCATAAGTCTCATGCTGTGGGTGTTACGTCCGAAATTGGTCTTACTACTGACCAAGATCTTGCAGAACCCTTATCCTTAAGAAACACGTCTTTTATACCTCTGTGATACCAGAAGTCATGAGGTACGAGCCACTATACAACATTAACAAAACACAAATTGTGGAATTGTATTTTATTAAGTTGCAAATGGATCTAAAGACAATTCATAAAAACAGTTGAATCTAATAATTATTCCAAAAAATCAATTATTCAATTTGCAAAATCTGTTATCATAGTTATTAAATTCATTTTGATTTTATTACTCCAGTCAATCAGTTGTTGACACTTTCAGAATAAAATATCTAGATATCATAGAATATTAATTTAAATATAAAACATCCTTTTTCTGTCTGTAATGATTGTATTACGTCTAGGCCACTAACAAACTTTTTCCTACATATCAAATGCACTTAAATACAGACTGAGTACTCAAATTTACCAAAATAAATTTTAGGTTAAAATTGCAAAATCTGTATTTTCTCACCATCAGAAATGGCCTGTATACATGTACGCACGATATATTTTAAATATTGAATAAGATAATAAAACAGGATAAAAAAATCCTGACAGAGTTTTATGTTATCAACCTTTAGGTGAGCTGAGCTAATATTTTCAAAATGTGTTGAATACTCGCTCACCTGAGGATCAACAATGTGAAATGCTGAGTTGTGAGTTTTTATCTGTTTTATTATTTTATTTTGTACTTGAAATATATTGTGATATTGCTCTGCATTTTCATGCATTGAGCACTGTAAAAGTTTTACAGATTAAAAATGCTTTTAACACTAAATTTTAATTGTGATTTAAAAAAAAAAAGAAAAAAAAAGTTTTTTTTCATCATAATCTCCTTTCTTGTCAATGCCCTTAATTCAGTAGTGAATGTTAGTCACATAGATTGAACATTATACAATGAAGATTTCAGGTTAAATCTTCAGCTGGTAACTATGTGAGACTTTGGATTTACTGATCCACCCATGTATATATGTAATCATTGCAGGGTTTTTTATAATGGTGACTACATCACCCCCTCAGAGTGGAAGTAGAAATCAAACACGAAATTTACCCAAAATTTTTTTAAATAAAAATAAACAAGATTAAGTTACTGATATATATTTTCTATATCTTTAAAACATGCCTTGATTCAAATTAAAAGCTTTGAATTTTATCTTTATGTATGCCATTTTGATCATATGACTAGGATAGGTTTCTTGTAAGCTGGTTTAAATAGGGATATCTAGTCTGATAAACTAAAGGTATTAGTTGGGGAACAAACTCAATCCTATTTGAACTTCAGTGGATATAATTTTGGAATAACAAGATTAGGACTGAACCTCTGGGCTTAAACTAGCTTATATTGTTAAATAGTTAATTTATACAGTATGAGTATATCCAAAATCTTTTCAATGGTGCCAGATTTATATTAAAAAAGGTTTGTGAAGAAAAGATATTGTATGGTTAAAAAAGAAAATATAAGATGAAGAGGGCAAGAAATTGAATCAATTTTATACAACACTGAATTATTTTGATTGATTAATCTTAATAGCATGTCAATCCAAATGGGGTTATTGTATGCCTAAAGGTTGGGGAATTACATATATTTTATATTTACATTTTTGGTATAGATTTCTCATATGGTTGTATGAATTATTGTAAATAGAATTATTCAGTTGTTTAATAAATCCTACCTGTGATTTTACAGGCTTACATAAACAACAAATTAATACTGAAAGTGCTTATTAGTTTTGTGGTACATAGTAATTTGGACCACTTAAAAGATTTTACAGCACTTGACAAAGCTTTCTTCTTTGATATTTATTTTATTGATGTGGGGGAAAAACATGTGATAATGAGTCATATCCAGGATCGGGGTGGAAGTGGAATCTATGGTCTTTCTGTTTCAATAAATACAGTCTCTTTTGTTTACAAAAGGTAAAAACTTGCAAGTTGACCTCCTACATAAATAAAAAGATAATTTTATTTTTTGTTATTTAAGGCATGCTGGAGATCCTCAACTTTTTGAGCCCATTCAGCTGCGGCTGTAGAATACGCCTACTGCATCTCTGCAGAGGAGTAAAATGCCTACCCATTGAGTGTCCTGAAAATGACTCTAAACAATCTGATGGTGACGCTCCAGTCTTGGAGCTTTGGGGAATGTGGAGTACTCTCTCATTGCCATTCCTTCCCGGTCCACTCTGACCTGAAGTGGTAGCACTTGATAGGGTCCTATCTATGGGTCAAATAGAACTATTTAACATTTAAACTGAGTGCAAACAAATGATTTAGGCTAAATTGAATTGTTTGAAATAGAACTGTTTAATCATTTAACTGTGTGTAAACAAATGACTGATATTTAATTGAATTGTTATTGATACATAACAATACTTGGAACCATTTAACTGTTTGTAAATGAATGAGTAATGTTGGATAGAATTATTAGTGTTAAATAGCAATACTTGTAAGCACTTCACTGTGTGCAAACAAATGATTAATATTGAATAGAATTATAAATGTTAGATAGCAATACTTGAAACCATTTTACTGTGTACAAAAAGAATAAGCTCAGGCCCGTTTAAAAATGTTACCTAGAAAATGTTTCCAAGTCGTATATATTTAATATATATGTATAAACAGGATTTGGCATTAAATAACCTACAATGGTTGAAATGCCACAAAACCAAACCAAACCAACTTTTCATTTAAAATATTCAAAATGTTTTGAAAAGAATTCAGTCTCATGTTGATTATAAAAATGAACATTTCTTAGAATTTGAATATCTGACAGTTCAGTGATAATTTAATGTTACAATTTTTTTTTTTCTAATTAATTTAACAATTTTTTTTTTTTTTTCATATTTTAATCATTTTGTTGCATATTCATTCGTTTAGAATTTCTTGTGTTGAACTTTAAACAAAATGACTAGAAAAGAAGCAGATAATGGAAAGGGTAATTCTAAAAATAAACCTTAGAGATAAAAAGATTAACATGGATCAGAGAGCAGACCATGGTAAAGAGATATCTTTGAAATTATTAAACAGCAAGAGTGAAAGTGGACATAAGATAGAAAGGGAGATAATAGTTTAAAAAAAAGTTACTAGAATACTGACCACAAAAAAAATTAAAAAATACTTAAGCAAGGATATTACTTCACATTGAAATTAGTTCCCTTGGTAATTCCAAAACTAATACAGAGATAAAAATTATTTAGCGTCTTGGAAGAGTCTATTAATAAAGAAGTGAAAGTAGGATGGTTCCATAATACAAGCTTAACCCTTTCACTGTTTTGAAAGCCACATATGACTTTCAGTGTTTCTTGTGATATGTTTGAAGACCATTTAAAATAAAAAATAAAATCTCTTAAAAACTTGTAAACAGACACCCTGTTTGCCTTGAACTGTGAAATTCAGTTATTTGATATTGAAAGTATAACTTAAATCAGGCAGGTAAATTCATTGACATCATAGTATATTTTCACATTTAAGTTTGATCCTTATCATTGTAAGAATAATATCACCTCTGAATGCTTTTCATTCATGGCTTAGTGTCATAGAAGGGTAAAATTATCAAAATGAAATCATGACTCAAATTAAATAAGTATATTCATTGGATGTTTTGCCATTAGTTTTGATAAACAAGATCCTTACTACATTGTTAATTTATATATATATATATATATATATATATATATATATATATATATATATATATATATATATATATATACTCCCCTACCCCCGTGGGGTTGAGTTCTCTGGCGAAGAAGTAATCGTGTTGCCATTAGCGTCTATTGCAAGCCTCTTCGTAGATGAATTGAGGTCTTGGCAACCGTTGAACGGATGTATGTAAACAATAGTAATTGCGATTCATAACCGTTTAAAATTTACTTCGCAGCTAATATCTCCTTGTGGCTGAATGGTTAGAAGCTTTGGCTTGGCATTTGAGTCAACTGGGTTTTGATCCCAGCTACGGGAAGATACTGTCTAGCCACACTGATGAGTTCTGATAGAACGAAACAGATCTGTCTGTGGATGACTATATATATATATATATATATATATATATATATAGTCATCCGCAGACAGACTGGTTTATTGTATCACAACTCATCAGTGATCCTAGATTTGTGAGATGCTTCTTACTGGGATTGAAACCCAGCTAACTTTATGTCAGCCTGATAACCTACCTCACAGCAGTCTCAGTGTAAGTGAAGGAATTTTAAATTGTATTAATTTTCCTTTGTTTACATTTACACTATATGCACACACACACACACACACATGTAGATAGATACTTGATAAGCAGAAAGTTCACCATGAGCATAATAGAAGACCTGATAGATAGTAGATAGTGATTTGTTTTGTTTTTTTTTGTTTTTTTTAATGACATATCAATCTTTGTAAGTTATTTAATGCTAAAGCTATCCTTGTAGAAAAATAGTAGTACTACATAATCCATAGCTGAGAGGATAATCGGGTTCATATCTTTCCGAAAAGCATTTGTCTTAAAGTGAACATAATAGCATATTTGGAGTTCAGACTCAATTGCTATGATATCATGGTTCTGCCTATCATATTTACCAACCCCTCCGCTCAGGCAGGATATGACACAAGGTCAATTTTTAAGTGGAGTTTAACAGGTTTGAATTCAGAGTTTTCCTTCTAGACTAGTTGCCTCACCAAGGCTGAAGAACCCAGTCTGTCCTACTATTTACCCATAGCCTATTAGTTACTATGCCATGAGGACTCCTCCTGATTGTGGAGATTATTAGTAAGGAATAGTAGAGATGAGTAAAATCAAAGTCATGATGAAAGAAACTGGAAAAGTCTTTGTGTAACTATAGACATAAAATAGCTGTTGCATTTTTTAAAAAAAATCATATTTAACCTTAAAAATTTTAATTTTACTCCTTTTATCAATATTTTCTGTTGGTTGGTTGGTTGGTTTTATAGAATGCCAACCTTTGAATTATTTAATGTTTAAATCAATTATTTTTTATTTGCAAGCAATTATTTAGTTTCAAATTACTATTTCTATTTAATAACTTGTATGCACACAATTATCTGGTTTTAGATAATAACCCTTTGTAAACAATTATAGCTTCATGTAATTATTCTTAATGCTAATAATTTGCTCAGTTATCTGGTTGTCCAGTTGGCTGGATCTGTAGAATGTGCCAACTGCATCTCTGCAGGTAAGAAACAACCCCCCACCCCAAGAACTATTCTGGATATGACACTAAAACATCTGAAGGGGAGACTTCAATCTTGGAGCTTTGGGGAATGTGAGGTACCGCTTCATTGTCATTACTCCCATGTCCCCTCTAAGCTGGAGTTGTAGTATTTGTTACGGTCTCATCTAAGGGTCAGATAGAACTGTTTAATCATTTACTATACTTGAAACCATTTAACTGTGTGCAAACAATGTTAATTTTGATTATTTATTAGTATTATGCAGCAGTGCTTGAAACTGTTTAACTGTGTGCAAATGAATGAATAATAGTGACAAGAATTATTAGTGTTAGATGGCTATACTTGAAACCATTTAGTGTCTTGGGTATGACATTAAACTACTTATGATGAGGCTCCAGTCTTGGAGTTAAGGCATGTGGATTACCCTTCATTGCTCTTATGTTTACTCTCATTTGGAGTGGTAATACCTTTTAGGATCCTATCTGTGGGTCAAATAGAACTGTTCAATCTTTTACTCAGGATTATATATATTGAACAAAATTGTGTTAGATAGTAAATACTTGAAACTATTCAACTGTGTGCAAACAAATGAGCTCTGCCTCGTTTAAAAATGTTACCTTCCTATTTGCTTACAAATCACCTAAGTATAAACAGGATTTGGCATTAAATAACCAACAAGAGTTGATATGCTATAAAATGTAACCAAACAGTTATCTGGTTTTAAGTATTCCTATATAATACTAAAAGTGTTTAAACAGATCTGTTTGACCCTTGATGAAAACCTAATAAGTGCTACCAGTCCAAGTCAAAGTGGACCTGGTAGTAATGGCAGTGAAGGGGTACTCCATGCTCTCCAGAACCGCACCATTGGATGCAGTTTATTGTCATACACTGGACATCATTATTTTTTAAGTTAATATTGATAACTATCGTATACCATAATCATTTACAGTTATGTAACCATTAAAAATATGATGATTTGAGAGATGTGATAAAAGTAACAGAAATAGGAAAATGACTTGTCAAAAATGAATGATGTTTTCTCTAAGAACTTTGTTGGCTATTATATCATAGATCATTAATGTAAATGACAAAAACAAAACAAGACTGTGTTATAATGAGTATAGGTATAACAAATATAGTCATATTACCTATTTGTGTATCACTTGTGAGTAAAACCTTCTGTTTATAGTGGCTAAATAAGCAGTGTTCGTCAATGGTCTGGGAGACTGAGGTTCAATCCCAGGTCAAGTCATACCATAGACTCAAAAAAATGGTACTTGATGCTGCCTTGCATAACACTCAGCATTATAAGGTAAGGATCAAGGGTAAAGTGGAGCAATCCAGGGAATGGAGTAGCGCCCTCCCCTGCACCTTGGTGTAGTAGCTATTGAAAAGGGAGCCTTTGGGTCACCCTCGACTAAGGTCGCCAACTTTACTTTACTTATGGAAAGACAAGTTAAGTTGGCAACTGTCATTGAGGGTAACACCAAGTCTACCTTTTAGATCACTACTAGGTGTCCTCGTGGTGTAATGGTTAAAGCGATGAACTGCGGAATCGTAGTACGCGAGTTCGTACTCCAGTCGCGCTATTACGTTCACTTTCGGGCAAATACCCTTGGGAAAGGTATGAACCTCCTTATTCTCCCTCCAGCTATGGGTAAATAGTAGGACGGACTAGGTTCTTCAGCCTTGGTGAGGCAACTAGTCTAGGAGAAGGAAAACTCTGAATTCAAACCTGTTAAACTCCGCTTAAAAATTGACCTTGTGTCATATCCTGCCCGAGCGGAGGGGTTGGTAAATAGTACTACACCAAGGTGTAGGGGAGGGCGCTACTCTTTTCCTTGGATTGCTCCACTTTGCCCTTGATTCATACCTTATAATGCTGAGTGTTAAGCAAGGACGCATCAAGTTTTATTTTTAAGTCATTGGTATGACTCGACTTGGGATTGAACTCAGGTCTCCTAGGCCATTGGCGAATACTCTAACCATTATGCCAATGTCCGGCTCATTGGTCTAATGGGAAGAGTGTTCACCAATGGCCTGGGAGACCAGGGTTCAATCCCAGGTTGAGTCATACCAGACTTTAAAAAATGGTACTTGATACCTCCTTGCTTAACACTCAGCATTATAAGGTACATATTGAGGGTATAATAGAGTGATCCAGGTGAAGGAGTAATGCCCTCCCCTACACCTCAGTGTAGTAGCTATTGAAAAAGAGCCTTCGAGTTGCCCTCAACTACAGTTGCCAACTTTACTTTACTTTATTAGAAAGACAAACTCCTAAGGAGATAGGATCACATCTCACCAGAGCAGAGGCTAATTTTTTAAATTTTCAATTCATATCTTATTTAGCAGACATAAATAACAATATAGAACAACAGGAATAAGATGAAATATTTGTTCTAGGTTAATAATAAACGTATGTAATATTTCTTTTAACCTAAAATCATTGATTCTAATTTCTGAAAAAGTATTGATTTAAATTTTTTTCTTGGGTTAGA
Organism: Sepioteuthis lessoniana; assembly: GCA_963585895.1. Classification (NCBI taxonomy): domain Eukaryota; kingdom Metazoa; phylum Mollusca; class Cephalopoda; order Myopsida; family Loliginidae; genus Sepioteuthis; species Sepioteuthis lessoniana. The sequence goes on along the minus strand of OY757912.1, from coordinate 108,221,191 downwards.
TCAATACTTTTACAAGATTTAAGATATATTTTGGCAAAGGTTTCCTATTCTATAAATAGTAAAAAAAAATAAATAAATAAAAATTGAAAGGACCAGTATTTTGTAAAAGATTTGCATATGCTAACCCTTAAACTTATACACATAGGTGTATGAGTTTAAGAAACTATTCAGAGAATCAATCAGTGAAAAATGATACAAAATTTTTTTAGTTTTCATTGTCTCTAACGGCACATTTTTAAATATGACAACAAACAAAGGCAATGGAGATCAGTCTAATATACACAGTATATAAATGGTGTCAAGTAGTATGTGAATTCTATGTGGCTGACGAATGATATTAAAAGTCAAATATATTATAGATATCAGTGGTGACTCCAGTGGGGTAGGGCTTTTCAAACTCAGCCCAAAGAGCTATTCTCTCAACTATCTATTTTGAAGCCATAAAAGTGCTCTCAAAACAACTCATCTGTTTTTCAATTTGATTAAACTCAACATGCTGACTCGAATCATCATGAATAATTATTTTAACTCACTAACGTTTATAGCTTTGTTTTATTCTCATGCCTTGAAATGTTGATTCAGATAACGTTCCATTAACCAAGACTTTGAGCGGTTAACATCAAAGATTCTACGAGTGGTGACTGAAGTAGACACTTAGCCTTTGGTCAAAGACTTTGGTTTAAAAAGATACTGATAATGAGAAAATATTATTTTGTTTTTTGTAGAATGGTCAGTTGTCAGTAATCAGCTGTACAAACTTGTACAAACAGATTTAATGTCTTGTATTTTGAAAAAATGGAGTTGGATGCTAAAATTCTTCTTATATTCTAAATTATATATATTGTATATTATGTTAAAAATATGATCCCAAGTCACATCGATGACCTAGAATTGCCACTTATATATATCTGGGAAAATGGAAGTAAATCCAATTGTATGTAAAAATAAAAAAAAATAAGGTTGGCAACCATAGTCAAGGGTGACCTAAAGGCTCCTTTTCAATAGCTACTACACCAAGGTGTGGGGGAGGACGATACTCTTTTCACTTTACCCTTGTTATGTACTTTATAATGCTGAGTGTTAAGCAAGGAGGTATCAAGTACCATTTTTTGAGTCTTTGGTATGACTTGACCTGGGATTGAATCCCAGTCTCCTAGGCCTTTGGCAAGCACTCTACCCACTTTAGTGAATGATTTTATTTATAGTTGAATTATTTGCCATTGTTAAACATTTCAGTTTTTATATTAAACCATCATCAGTGCAATGTCGTTTTTTCTGAATTAAAAACCAAAATTTTTAACATTAGTGAATAATTCATCTATAAATAAAATCAACTTTTAAATACCTTTTCTTTTTTCTTTTTTTTTTCATCATAAAATTATACATATATGTGTGTAAGATTTTCTTTTGTTACCCGAATATTCTATTACAAAAAGATAAGTGAATTAAGTAATGGTAACATGAGGCCTGTTAAAATGAGAAAGTTTGTATATTATAATGACAAAACAAAAACAAAGTAGTAATTATATATCTGTAAATACTTGTGATGATATTACTTAGTTTTTCTAAAAAGAAAAAAAAAAGTAAATTTATCCTGCAGAAATTCAAGCATGTCTGATTATTTTTATGAGAAATAAATCAGTAACAGAACAAAATAGAATATATTCATTTTATATTGTATATTTTCATTATTTTTCTTGCCCAGTCAGCTGGGGCTGTAGAAAATTACATAAAGTGTTCTATAGAAAAGCAGTTCTAGAGCATTATATATTTATGTTTTGTACTTAAAGTTTCATGTGGATCACACAATCATCAGACAGTGAATTTTTCTAGAAAGCTTAAGAAATTCAAAAAATGATGGCAAATATCAAATTCATTAACTGGCCACACTCATGCTATACATTGCCCAGTCGGCTGGGGCTGTAGAATACACCGACTGCTTCTCTGCAGAGGGGTAAGACCCCCGCCCCAACGAGTGTCCTGGATATGACACTAAACAATCTGATGGTGAGGGTCCAGCAATGCTGGAGCTTTGGGGAATGCAGAGTACCCCTTCATTGCCATCGCTCCCAGGTCCACTCTGGTTCGGAGTGGTAGCACCTGATAGGGCCCTATCTATGGGTTAAATAGAACAGCATACTTATGCTAAAATGAATTGAGTAAACTGAATAGCTTAAAATAGAAACGTTTTTGACAATTAAACCGTACTTACACTTAAACTGTGTGCTTATGCTTAACTGAATTATTTCAAATAGAACTGTTTTTTGACATTAAAACTGTATTTACACTTAACTAAATTATTACATATAACTGCTTGAATAGTTTGAAATGGAAATGTTTTTGACAATTAAACTGTGCACTTATGCTAAACTGAACTGTTTTCAATAGAACAGATTATTTACGTAAAAATGGATTTGGCGTTGAATAACCTGCAAGGGTTGATATGCCATAAAACCAAACAAACCAAACCAATCATTATTTTTCAATCACATTTATTTAATAGAATGATAAAGAATGCATGCTTTGATTCTTTTGAAAAAGCTAAAATTATTTCTTTTATCAAAGTTCTCAACAGTATTATTATTATTATTATTATTTATAATCTTTAAACTAGTATTTTTTGCCATTTTGATTTTAATAGTCACTCACCCAATTCGTTATGACAGCAAGGGAATAGTGCATAGCAGAAATAGCAATAGAATATAAGTTCTTGATGAGATTCAAACTCTAGTCTTGGAGACATTAGTTAAAATTAATAATAATCATTGACAGATTTTCATTGAAAAATGAATAAGAATGAATAGTCAATTCAATTTCAACAGTATTTGTTTCACATGCTCATAAAGAAAATTCTCAACATTTATTAGACTTATGTTTCAAAAATCAAATACTGAAGTAAATTACTCAATGTAACAAAATTTTTGCTTTTGTTGGACAAAAATTGCTTATGTAAATGATAATGAAATTTTCAAATTTACCTATTTCCTGGAACATCCCAGATATATTCAATATTAGGTAGCTGATTAAGAATTTTCTAAACTATCCTTTTCATTTTTGTATAACTTGAGTATAAATACATGTAAATTTTGATTCTTATACCGTTTCATTTACATATGCTATGAAAGTGAAAATATGCAAATTTGCCTGTTTTTACAACCAAAAAAAAAAAAGATAAATTTCATCATCCTGCCCACAAAAGCAAAGTTTGAAAGGAATGAAGATCATTTTCTTTACTTTTATAAAAAATGCATTTAAGAAATAATACATATGATCCTGGAACAAAATTTGTGTTACTTAGTGTAATTTGAGGAATAATCTTAATGTAAAAAGCTTTTTCCTGTATTTGTGTACAATGAAGTCTCCTCTATTTTTTGGTATTTACTAAGTACCATTAAAATCAGCTCAAAATTAAAAGTGTAAGACACACAGTAAGAAACAAACTCACTTCAGTACATGAAATAATTACTTTATTTTCACATATAATACTTCGGGGGATCTCAAACCTCAATTTGTGCAATACATTTACTTATCAATAAGATGATTTTAGAAGTGAATATAAATTCCAGACTTGGCTATCTTTGGCTGCTTAAAAGTGAATAAAGATAAGGGTTTCTGTCAAGAAAGAGTATCTGACAGCTGTATATGTAGCAGGGTAGGGGTTACTTCATTGATATAAGTAAATAAAATTGCTAAAATCCACTCATGTATAATACCACACTTGCCACCTTTTGGTTTGTGGTCCTGAAACCAAATTTCTTGCATTACATGTTGTAATTGTTATAAATTATGGTTTGTTCTTAAATAAGTATTATTGAATTAAATAAACATTCTTATATAGATCAAGCCAAGAATTATGGTTTGTTATGACCTTAATCCTAATTTTAATCTTGTTGGCAGGGCTTAAAATATGAGGGTTCATAAAGTAAGTAAAGTTGGTGACCGTAGTCGAGAGCGACCCGAAGGTTCTCCTTTCAATAGCTACTACACTGAGTTGGGAAGAATGCTACTCCTTCCCTTGGATTGCTCCACTTTACCCTTGATACATACCTTATAATGCTAAGTGTTCACTTACATATCATGTGTTAACTGAATTTATTGGCATTAAATAATTCACAAGGATTGATATGCCATAAAACAACAACAAACCAAATTGAGACAAGCTAAATCACTTGATTTAAAAAAAAAAAAAAATAAAAAAAAAAATAATTCCCCCCGCCCAGTTTCATACTTTTTATTTTTGCTAATTTTCTTTGACTGCAATCACAGATTCATGCAGCACCTATAATAGATGCTGAAAACAGCAGCACAACTTCTATTTTTATCTTTATTTATTTATCTATTTTGTAAGTCTGTCTGGTAGAAATGTGAGTAAAATAAAAGATTCCTTCCAAGCTCTTTAATATTGCCAGATGTGTCATGCACATGAGGGAAGGTCAGAAAGTACACATGCCAAAACCTCATATCTAAAAACAACAAAGACAAGGGTAACAACATTGAATAACTCTTGGAATTATCCCAATTCTTCACACAGTACAAAAATTCTTCACACTGTACAAAAATGCATAAAGTGTGCATTGGATGAAACTGATAAAAATAAGAAAAATAAAACAATTATTCCAAATACTTTTTAGAAGAATAACAATACTTCATTGCACCCTGACTTTATCTCCTGCAGAGGTGTAAGACCCCCTACAAAATCCAAATTACAGTATCACCCATAAATAAGTTCACTCCTGACTATTCTTTTATTACAAAGATATCAGGATTCAATTCTCATGGAACATTATAACAAATATACATTATTTGCTACCAATCTCGATTGTCTAAACTCTGTAAACAAAAATAAAATTGTGTGTGTGTATATATATATATATATATATATATATACAGACACACAAGTCATTCAATAGATAAGGTGAAATATTGCCTAAGGAGTTGGCAATAGGAAGTACCTTTTTCAAGGAAATTGATAGTGATGGTTTATTTCATGTCCCTGAAGACTGACAGCATGACCTTCTTTATTGACTACTGTACTCAGAACCTATTCTTTACCAGTTAGGCCATTTTCACTCCATTGACTGTTTTTTTGACTCAGGCTTGGAGTGATAAACCCATGTTTTGTCTATTTGTAAACATCTTTTTTTTATCAAAACATACTTTTCTGTACATGTCACATATTCTTCTGTAAATTTCAAATTTTTTGCTAGATTAAAATAATTTTTGCTATAAACCAATTCCAAACAATGTAGAATTTACATTTATGGAAAAAAATTTATTTTGCTTTTTTTTCCTCTTAAAACATTCCCTTTATTTATTGAATGACCCTCTCTCTCTCACACACACACACATATATATATATATATATATATATATATATGAAGTTGGCCAACTGTAGTTGAGTTCAACCTGAAGGCTCCCTTTTTAATAGCTACTACACTAAGGTGTAGGAGATGGCACTACTCCTTTCTCTTGATTTCTCCACTTAACCTTGATCCTTACTATATTATGCTGTGTTAAGCAAAGAGGTATCAAGTACCACTCTTTTTTAGTCTTTGGTATGATTCGGCCTGGAATTGAACCATGGTTTCCAGGGTCATCGGTGGACACTAACCATTATACCAATAGGAAAGCTGTACTTATTTTTGCATCATTATTTCATCAAATAAAAAGATGAATATATTTGTCTTTTTATTTATTGAAATAATGATTTTTAGTAGAATTAAGTATCTTTTTTGGCCATGTATATCAGATGTGTTTTTTTTTTTTTTTTTTTTTTTTTCAATGTATAATGTAAATTAAATAACTTCTTTTGCCCTGTCAGCAGGGCTTAGATTATGCTGACTGTATCCCCTGCAGAGGGTAAGAATAATTCCAAAAAAGTGGAGTCCTTGATATTACACATCTGATAATGAGACTTCAGTTCTGGAGATTTGGGCAGTGTAAAGTATTCTTTCATTGCCATTATTTCCAGGTCCACTTTGACCTGGAGTAGAAGTACCTGTTAAGGTCTCATCAATGGATCAAATAGAACTATAGGAAAATTATTGGTTTTTCGTAAGTAATATTTGATGCCTTATAACTAAATTATTGGTATTAAGATTAGTTAATTGATGCTATAATTGTTTACTTAGGATTAATATTAATTATTTGAATATATATATCATTGTCTTAGTTTTTGAAATATTTTCATATGCTCTGCAATCCTCATCTGAAGTAGGTTTTATTTTATATTTTAATATGATATTTCTTTTGGGGATTTTTTTATTCATGTTTTTACTGGGTTTTTTTTTGTTTGTTTTTTAAACTGAAAACAGTTTTAATATAGGTATGGGAGTTTTAGTCTTTGTGAATGGTGTTTTTATTACGGTCCAGTTGGAATTGTAAATATTTAATGTGTTGTGTAAATATCTTTTTAAAAAGTGAACTAGTAAACTCATAAGTAGATCCGAGCCTTGCCAAAGAAAAAAGTATCAATGCCATGTAGACCTGGTTTAAAACATCTTTCTGGCAAACTGGTTGGCCAATCAAATGTATGGAAACCAAAGTCTACATTCGCTAATCTTTAAAAAGCAAACTTAGCTGGTAACCTTTTAGTTTTGGGTGTTGGACCGGGAAGTGATCATCCCAAGTGGGGTTGAGCTGGTGAGGAGAGTATTATGTTGAAATACCGGAACCCCCCTCCCAATGACCCATTTGAAAGACATAACTGATGATGCCACCCAGCGCCTTTTTTAATCAAACAAGTGACTGTGATTAAATAGAAGTAATTACTTGAAACCATATTATTATTAGTATTTGATAAGAATGCTTGAAACCAGACTATTGTCCTTTTCATATGAATATAACAACCAAGATGAAGAGAAGAATCGAAGACATGTAAATTATGTAACAGATTTTGTTCCTGAATAATAGACTTAATTACTTATGTTGGAAAAGTTTAAAACAAATAGATATTATTCCCTTTAAACTTTGCTTTTGTGCCTTGGATAACACTATGCAACTATAGATTTTGTATCTGGATAGTATACAGGATGTACTCCTATGGACCCCACATATGGCCAGGCAAAAGCAGGACGACCAGCTCGAACATAGATACAGCAGCTATGTGAGGATACGGGATGTAGTCCTGAAGACTTGCCAGAGGCGATGAACGATAGGGAGAAGTGGCAAGAGAGGGTCAGAGATATCCGTGCCTGTGGCACGACATGATGATGGTGATACAGGATGTCCCAAAAAATTTGACATCATTTCACTGGCCAATAATTTTGGCAATTCTTGTTGAAACAACCTCATTTTTTTACTGAATGTATTGAAATAGATCAAGATTTTATATCTAATTGTAGAGGACAGTACATGCTTATCTCAATGAGAATCCGCCAGAAAGATTGATCAGGCATGGCGAAGATGTAGACAGTTTTCTGATGAAATAGCCTCAGTGGCCACCAGATCTGTCCCCATCTAATTTCTTTTTATGGGGATATGTGAGAGGACTGGTCTATGTCTCTCCTCTTTCTGCTAGCATTGATGAACTTATGCAGAAAATCACTTTTGCACTAGATAATGTTACTGGAGACATGCTACAGCGTGTTTGGCAACTACTGACTTGACGTGTGCCATATCACGGACGGGGCACATATTGACCACTTATAAAATCGGTCCTAGAATAAACTTATAATTTTTTTATCATTCAGGGTTTTTGGACTATTGTCTTCATCTTCAACATTTCAGCCAATATGTCCTTTAGCCTTCAGATGTTTCTCATCAAACTCAGGAGCCTATGAAAAACTTCAAACCACATCCTTTATTTAATCTGATTTCATTAACCATAACCGGGTACAAGTGTTAAGTATTCCTGTATTGTTACTTGCCTGCTGTCAGGATTGAACCTGCAACCTCCAGATGATTGCCTCTTAGAAGCTTGAGGAACCAATGCCGTTAACTGTTATGCTATTTATCCTGCTTAAAGAGGCCGGTTGTGAATATAACAATAAAGATGAAAACAATAGTCTGAAGACCCTGAATGATAAAAATCATCAACCTTCATCTCAGGAATTCAGACAACTAAACTTACTATGTTCAACGCTTAAACTGTTCAATTTCATTGTGCTAGACTTATTAGTTTTCAAGATAATTACTTTTAAAATAGATGTCAAATTTTGGGGGACATCTTGTATATTATTTTATTAATTGTTTATATTGTAAAAATATTGAAAATAGCTATTATTCCTTTCAAACTTTGTTTTGTGCTCTGAATAATGAAATTTAAAAATCAAACTATTTTCTATGTAAAAATAAGCAAATTAGCACATTTTCATTTATTTGATAAAACAACATATGAATCAAAATTTATATGTGTTGTTGGTGACTCACCTATGACCAGAATAATGGACTTACCCAAAGGGTATATTAATCAAGAACTAAGCTGGTAGAGGGAGAGCAGTAGCTGTAGTAAGCCCCTTGCCTGTCTTCGTGTACATTGAACCAAGGAAACCCTCCTCAAAGACTTGGATACATTAGTGTAGCACCTCATATCTCCGTGTTGAGTTATTTATTTATTGACCTTTTATAATCGGTCATGACAATATGTATTCATACTTAAGTTATACAACGATGAACAAAATGTAAAGTAAGTTCTAGAAAATTCTCTCTCAGCTGCTCAGCATTGAATCTATTTGGAAAGTTCTGGAAAATAAATAACTTTGAAAATTTCCTTACCCAGATCACAAAAGCAAACATTGATAAGAAAAATAGGTCTTTTCCATTTACTTTGGGTATAAGCAATTGGTGAATAATACTTTTTGCCCAGGAACAAGAAAAAGTAAAAAATTTCCTTACACAGGGTGATGTAACTAATTACAACGTATCATAGACATTCAGATAGATTAATGGAATTTTTTTTTTTTTGTTCTTTCCAAAGAAGCAAGAATTGCCCAGTATGCTTTCCTTCCTTTGAAAAAACTAAATGATAATTTTTATATTCTTTAGTTTTGATTTTCTTGAAACTCTTGTATGGATAAATGGATGTTTCCCATAACCTATTAGGTCATCAGTGTGCCATGTCAGATAATTATCTTTCATGGCATCTCTTAGAGTTTTTTGGGGGGAGGTGGGGGTGGTTATGCCTGTCTCTTTGAGTAATTTAAGACAGATTGTAGTTGTTTACAAGACACAAGCATAGAATTATCCTTAATCCAACTTATCAAACACCCAGAATAGATTGCTTTTTACAAGGCTAAAGGGTTCAAGTTGTCCTACGTATACCTATATGCCTTTCCTAAGAGCATTAGGGCAATGTGTATGCTAACTTAAATCTTTTATATCTTGTTTCTTATTATGACTATACCATATCCCCCTGCTCCCGCTATGGGTTAACCAGTACCACTCTTGTCCTTCTTCAAGGAGAACTTTGGCATTAAATAATCCACAAAGGGTGATGTGCCATTAAACAAAGAAACTGAACCAAATCTAGTTATGTTTATGTGACTTACCTTGTGATATTTTCAATTGTAATGATCATAAAAATATTTTAAAATTATCTTTAAAAAAAAATGTGAATTTTTCTCTTTTAAAAATCTTGATGGTATGGTCATTTTTTTCTTTAATGTCATCTGAAATTGAAAAAGAAAAAAAGAAATGAACATTTTTTTGTATGGTTTGAATTAAAAACATGTGAAAGTAAAGAAATGAAATCTAAACATGAAAACCAAGTCCTGTAGTTTTAAATCTCTACATTTTCTTTTGTATGAGGTATGATAAGAAAATTAACAAAACAATCATAAAATCTTTAAATTTAACCCTTTAAACCTGATCAGCTGGAGTTATGTCACTAACTACTAATGCATAAACCTGGACTGCCTGAATTTCATCCAGGAATTTGCTATTACCAAAAAAAGGTTGCGATTTTTATATTTTATATATCATTTCATTATTTTTTAGTATATTTTAACTTGTCTATATTGTAACCTATTATTTAACAACCTGTAAAGTGTTTAAATAGCATTACAAAATTTTACATTTTCATCTATTTTTCAAACTAAGAGCCCAAGGTGAAGTACCAGTGATTTTGGGAGGCTCCTCAGGGTTCTATGGTTTGAGTGAAGATGTGTGCACAACTAATAAAGTGAAGATGTCTAGACAAAATCTAGATGAGTCAGTGCTAATTCTTGATACTTTTTGATCTGCAGTTTTTTGTTAAACATTGGATTGTGTCAGTGCAACACTCCGTAGGTTTTTTTTTTTCTTTGTTTCCTTAACTGAAAATTCTTCTCAAAAGTAAAATTTGAAGACTTGAGAGGCCTTTAAAAAATGGTTATGATTTTTCCCACCATATTTGTTGTGGTATCATCCCTTTTCGATACACAATGGACTCCTCCAATAAAAATATAACAGTTAACTGTAATTCACTCAGTGAATAAGTAGCAAAATTCCACTGGTGACATTGTATTGTTTCCTGTAATATATAACTTATTCTTCTCTCTAAGTATGTATCTGTCTTATTTATTTTATGCCCTTTTTTCCAAGGATATAACAATATTAAAAGAGGCATTTCAGCAGGGATTTAGCCGATGGAAAACTTGATGAAGGTTTGAGGAGTGTGGAGTATCTCTCCATTGTTATTACTCCCAGGTCTACACTGACTCAAAGTGGTAGTACCTGTTAGGATCCCATCTATGGGTCTAATATATGTTTGAAAATTCTTATTAGATAGGAATGCTTGATACCATACAGCTGTGTGTAAGTTATTAGTATTAAGAATACTTAGCTGAAGCTATGATTGTTTACTAAGGGTTATCATTATTAGTTACTTGAAACCATATAATGGCTTGCAAGTTATTGGTGTTTAATGGGAATATTTGAAACCAGATAACTGTGTGCAAACAAATTATTAAACAGAAATAGTTACTGGAAATCATATAAGTAAGTAAAGTTAGCGACCGTAGTCGAGGGTGACCCGAAGGCTCCCTTTTTGATAGCTACTACACCTAAGTGTAGGGGAGGGTGCTACTCCTATCTCTAGATAACTCCACTTTACCCTTGACCCTTACCTTATAATGCTGAGTGTTAAGCAAGGTAGCATCAAGTACCATTTTTTGAGTTTTTGGTATGACTTGACCTGGGACTGCACCCAGGTCTCCCGGGCCATTGGCGAACACTCTAACCATTATGCCAATGGCCGGTAGGAAATCATATAATTGTGTATAAATTATTAGTATTAGTTAGGAATACTTGATTTTGTATTACTGTATGCAAAAACAATTTGCCTAATGATATAAAATAAAACAATTTGCTGATAATGTTAAACTACTTGTTAGACCATTATCAAAAGAAACAACACAGATAAATAAATTGTCATATTGGGAAGATATTTGGAAATTAAGATTTGATATAGAAAAATGTAAAGTACTTCACATTGGATCCAAAAACATTGAATATAGTTGAATATAAATTAAGCAACCAGGAAATCAAAAAAAAGTAAATGAGTAATGCGGTCTAGGGATTGGTTTTGATGATATATTTAAAGCTAACAACAATATTTTGTCTATTTAAGGCAAATGGAATGATTGGGTGAAGGGTTAAAAATCTTATTTCAAAGGAGGCAAATGTTTGAAAAAAATAGAAAATCCTAATAAAGCCTTGTATAGATGAATTAAAATAAGTGCAATGGAACATTGAAAATATATTTTGCAAAATACATCTTGACGATGCAGTTTGATACATCATCATCATTAGTTTATTGGGGTTTTCAGGTCTTTTCAACCTTATAACCTCTCGTTAAAGTGACCTGGCCAAGATTGATCCTGTCTCAGCCTGCATCCATCTAACATAGTTGTTTGTCGCTCTTAACTAACAAATGGTTTTGAGATCCGTTCTTTATATATATGGTCGAGATGTTATCTGACTAATAAATAGTTATGATTCAATTAAACATTTTACAAATCTTCAGGATGACTTAAATGACAGATTGACATGTACCCTGCAATTTACTGTGGGATTATTATAAAATACTTGCAAGGGAATCAAAGTTTGGCATTAAATAACCCATAAGGAGTTGATATGCTGTAAAACAAATAAACTAAACCAAACCTTTACAAATAAATCTGATTTTGGCATTAAATAACCCATAAAGAGTTGATATAGTGTTAAACAAACAAACCAAATCGAACATGTAACTACAGCAAACATTCCTCATAGGAGAGATGCCTGAACAGATGCAAAGAGTATGTCAATATTGCAATATCAGAATAATGTTTTAGTAAAACAATCCTTCACAACATTCTTACTAAAGTTGGTCCCTTAAGAAAGAAGGGTCTTACTGAAGTTTATAACATCCCATTCATATGAGTAAAAGACATATAAAGGAGAAACCATCTGTCCACCATGAGGGATGTTGGAAAGCTGTTACTAAAAAGGAGGTGGAAAAATCTGATATGGTATTTGGAAGTAGAAGGGTACACATTACTCCCCCTGGGTTGAGGTTCAGATAATTTACAAGAAGCTTCTTTAGGAAGAAGGCAGCATATATTGATTTGTCAGCCAGGTGCATAAGTTGGGCTAGTATGAATTTCAATACTGGTTTTCTTTGCTTAGGAAAGTGGATATTGGAAATCTCCCCACTGGGTGTAATTTGGAACTGCCTGAGTCCTTGGAGTATCTAACACTGCTAAAATGGATTGGTCTGTTTGCTATGTTAGCTTCATTTTCTATTGCCTCTTTTAGTTTAAAAAAAAAAAATTTTTTTCTTATGGATTACTGTGATTATTTGTGCACAACACACACTCCCCCCCATTTTTAAACTTAAAAATTATATGTGCATATTATACGTTAGAAATATCAACTTTTTATCTAGCTACATGCATCACCATATTCAGGATGTTATAACTGAATGTAGTACATGTCTATGATCCAAACTAACTGACGTGTAACGAACACTTGTTTCATGCTACTACAGAGAAATATCCACTGGAATGTGTGTTTGTTTATAATTTTGTTTCTCCTAGAGTGAGTTTATTTCAGCTACAAGCTTGTTGCATTTTTGTATGAACATGTCTCTATGTTTGCTCTAAATATTGCATAAATGTTTTGTTTCAAAACATATGTAAACTATGAATTTTTATTTTTAGTTTATATGAATGGGGTAAAAAGTTGAACAATTGTTAGATTTAATTGCAACAAATTCTAAAAAATCAATTATATTCAAGATATTTGTTTGTTTTTTATTTTTACTTTCAGAATTTAGTAGCCCAATTTTAGGGTTGCATGTTATAATTACAGTATAATGGCTGAAGAATGAATCAGCCAAAACAGTGAAGAGATTCTGTTGTACAAACAATATTTGGTACATGTAAGATTTACTGGACCTAGTATGAAATAAGAATTATCTTTCAATACTTGAAATAAGATGTTAACTCTTAGAACCTTGAATACTCACCCCATGACCTCTCCACCCTGGCTAAAAAAAATTGCTGAAAATGAAAATAGTTGAAGTGGGGATTCCCCTGCCTAAAATTCAAACTGTCCAGGTATTTTTACTTCTAGGTTGCAGGACAAATACCAGCTGCTTAGATTCTAAAGGTTACAAGTCTTATTCTCATATTTGAACAAAACCTGACAAATAAAATTACAAGGGATGTAATATCAATTTAGAAAACACATTCTACATAAACAATAAATGACAAAATAAAACTAAGGCATTGAATCAATAATTCATTTACATTTTTTTTTCATTATATTAACCAACATTTGATTTAATGTATGTGTAGAATGTTCCATCTGATTATATGAATAATATGAACCCATTTTTGGTAAATGGTATTAAGAGTGGGGGGATCAATTTTTGCTTAATTTGCTACCCTTCTCTCTAAGGTTATGGTAACAGCTTGAAGGGTACAAATACCTGATTACTCCTACCGTTTATTATGAAACTGAATATTTTAGACAAGACATATTCTGGGAACAGGAGTATGGGGAGTCCAGTAATCTCAACATACTCTTAATCATTTATAATATATGTTGCATATATATATATATATATATATATATATATATATATATAAAATACTGGCCCATTGGCATAGTGGGTAGAGCATTCTCCTATAGTCCAGGAGCCCAGGGTTCAATCCCAGGTTGAGTCACACCAAAGTCTCAAAAAATGGTACTTGATGCCTCCTTGCTTAATATTCAGCACTATAAGGTATGGATTAAGGGTAAAGTGGTGCAATCCAGGGAAAGGAGTAGCACCTTCCCCTACAGCTTGGTGTAGTAGCTATTGAAAAGGGAGCCTTTGGGTTACTCTCGACTACGATCGGCCAGCTTACCTACAACTTATATATTTTCAAACCAAAGTTTAAAAGAGGTTGATAGAAAAGAGTGGCTTATAGATATTTACTAAACTGAACTTAGTCTGACACAAGGTCAAAATAGTTGGAGTATGTATTTATTCAACCTCACTGCCACAGGCAGTATGTGATATAGTCAATATCTAAGCAAAGTTCAGCTGGTTTGAATTCAGAGTTTTCCTTCTCCTAGGCTGGTTGTTGTATCAAAGCTAACAAGTACTACTACTCCAAGTCAGAGTGGACCTGGAAGTAATTGTAATGAAATGAGTATGTCACATTCCCCAAAGCTACAGAACTGGAACTTCACCACCAGATCCAGCTTAGTGTTATACCCAGGACATATCATTGTAAAAGTTGCTGAACTGGTGGACCAACTACATTTAGATTTTAAATTTATAAAAGTCTAAAGATTTTAGTCTTGATACTTTAGGATTTCAAAATGTATAATTTTTGTGTCAAACATGCTTACAACACTTACAACAATGTCTTGTAAGCCAAGATGTGTTTTTTCTTTATTAAATATTAATGATGTTATCTCTTATAGAGCTTGTTAAAATTGCCAAAAAATAGTTTATTATACCAGGCTTAACAAATTTTATATTCAATTGTCTATAGTGTTTATGAGGATAAAAAATATACTTGATAAGTGTTTTGGATACCCAATGATATAGGGTTAACACCCTTTTATTAGATAATTGAGTCTATTAGTTTTTAATTGTCTGATTTATTTCTCTTTCAGGTTTGAATAGTGGAATATAAAAATTAAACTATCATGTCTGAGGATCCAGAAAAACCGCCAGCACCACCTTTACGTCTTGCAAGTAACAGGTAAGCCACATGTTTACTTACCTGGGGATTTACACTATATAATGATATTACGTACGCATGCTGCGACTAAAAAAACAAAGAAAACAACAGATGTGCAGCCAAAAAAAGCCTTCTTCAGATGATGACTCTGGGATCAGGCATGGTTTTGGGAGCAAAGCATCATTATCACTCACCCAGAGCACCTCAGCAGTGTCTTACTATACCGCCAGACTTCTTTGTTTTTTCTGTCATATTGCATTTTGACCTTGAATTTGCACAGTGTGTTGGAATACATCTATAAAATGCAATATATATATATATATATATATATATATATATATACACACACATACATGTGTGTGTATAATATATATTGGGTGATTGGAAAGTAACTCTATTCTAAAATTCTTACAATTTATTTTTTAACTAAAATTTTTACATAAAATCAATGAGAAGATAGGAAAAAGGGAGTTACTTTTCCATCACCCTGTATATAGGTATGTATATTTGTGTGTGTGTTAACCCGGCAACTAAAAAATGCTGCCAAACAATTACATAAACATCCGGACATCACTATAAAAAATCACAGATAAAACCAATATCTATATAATACTTAATAAATCTGATTACCATTCCAAACTACAGTCCATCCTCAATGATAAAAATAAATTTACAAAACTGAATCATAATCCAACTGACCAACTCAAGTCTAAAATTAACAAACTCATTAATGCTAATAACGCTGACCTTCACAATATAAATTTACCAAAAATAATTGGTGATTAAAAACCTGGATACATTTACGGATCTGTTAAGATACATAAACCTGGCTGTGCACTTTGAACAATAATTTCATAGGTAACAACACCTCCATACCAACTTACAAAAACTATTTACAATCTAATTACCCCACACCTTTCCTATAATTATAGCAAAATAACTTATCAAAATCCTTAAAACCTACAAACCAAACAAAGGAATAAAATCCTCTCTAGAAATGGAAAATTTATTCACAAATGTTCCAGTTCTAGAAACTATCAATATAATTATCAATAATATTTACCACCACCCAACGCTCCCTCCACTCAAAATCAACTCCAATACTTTACGAAAAATACTTTTACTCTGCACTACTGAAGTACCATTTTACGATCCCCCATGGAAATATATTTATCCAAAAAGATGGAATTGTGATGGGGTCAGTTGTGGGGCCCATTTTGAGTAACTTTTACATGTCAGCCATCAATAAACCTAATATTTATTTAAGGTATGCTGACAACATACTCCTGACTAATAGCACTGATGAAATAAACACAATACAAGAGACCTTTCAAAATAATTCTGTTCTCAATTTCACACAAGAAATCAATATCACCAATAAAATCCCATTTCTTGGTGTACTAATAGACACAAGCAATATTGACCGATTTACCACCTCCACATATAAAAAGCCTACTATCATTAATCCCTGCACCCTCAATTTCCATAGTGAATGCCCCTTTTGTTATAAAAGAACAATCATAAAAACACTTATTTCCAGAGCTAAGCTACTATCCTCCTCTTGAACTATCTTCCTTAACGAACTTGAAAAATATGAAACAAACCCTTATTAACAACGAGTTTCCCAACTACATTGTTGATACAGAAATTAAACATTTCATTAATAAAACTTAACAACATAACATAAACAATCAATAAACCTATATTACAAAAACCAATTTCATAGTAATTATAAGATAGATGAACACATATTAAAAGACCTTATCTAAAAAATGTTCCCCTTACCGATCCTACCAAAAAAGTAAGATTTATCATTTACTACAACAAATTCAAAACCTCCAACCTAATTATTTCTAGTAACACTTCCCTCTTCACTGAACTTCTGGTTAGGACTAACATTGTATATATGTTCAAATGTCCCTTAGGAGACTGTGTCTCCAAAGAAAATAATGCATATATTGGTCTTATCACTACAACTCTTTCTCAGATGACTTACAATGCACCTTAATGATTCTAGCTCCATAGCCTTACATCTTAAAACCCATTCTGTTACCAAATCCAAATTTCAAATAATTCTAGTTGAAAACACTGCTATAATAGCATTCAAAATAAATAAACTATGACTACAAATCCTAGAAGCCCTACATATAAAAACAAAAAAAACCTAAAATCAACAGAATTGATTTTGAAAATAGCAACAATGTTTTGAAATGCCTTTAGTCTTTTTTTTTTTTTTTTTTTTTAAATATTCCATATTTCTTGATGATATTTTATTTCCATTGATAGCATTCTGTTTTTTAAATTCATCATCATTTCAGTTTTATCCAACTCTGCGTTTACGTAATTTTGTTATGCTATAAAAAAAACAAAAACCTTTCAAAACACTCTTTACAAGCAACCCCTGATGATGGCTTATGAAAGGTCTGAAAGCGCTTGGGATAATTTTGGTAAATTCATCTGCCAATTCCAACCTGAAACCAAGACACTTATCTGGAAACTTGAAAGGATCTTAATTGAATTATATAGACAAAATGTGTCTTTGTTATTTAATCAAACATGCTTAAGTGAAAGACTGCTGCCCAATTACACAAACACACACACATATACTTTTGGATTTCAATGATGTTAGACTTCTATTGAAACATCAATCTGATTTTCAAAACCATACTTTTTTTTCTTATATAATTTGTATTTGTATAATGCTTCTCAGTCCTATATACTGATCCTATTGAAGGCTTGCTTCTTGCTAAGTCCCCATATTAAACTAACCTTGTGTCACATTTTGGCACTGGTGGGTTGAATAAATACCTAATTCAATTCATTCTTCAGTAGGAATTGATTTACAAAATGATCTTGCTTAAATAACACCACAACAAGTTCTTTTAAAAAATTTTTTTATAACTAAGCATAGGTAGATTTGGCACATAACTGCAAGGATGAAACACCTTGTGAGGATCAAACTCAGTACTCAATAATAATTAATTCATGAGACTAACATGCTAACTATTATAATGTCATTATATACCCATGAGCCATTAACAGGAAGTGCTCTGAAATATAGCCTTGTACCTAAATTTGGTTTAAAGTCAAAACTGGAGCTTTTCAAGCTTATGAAACATTGTAAAAATAAAAAATAGCTGATATCTGATGCAGAAAGGGATTTTAACTTAAGAATATTTAGATATTTATCTAAGCCTATAAATTTTCTTTCTTGATAGAAGAAATTTGTTGTTGTTTATTCATTCAACCAGCAAAATGAATATTTTCCCATCTGTCTATGTTTGAGAATCTTGGTAAAATGTCCACAGAATTACAAAATCTATTTACTGTATTTGTTTCACTTATTCTGTGAGTTCAGTTTTTATTTATTTATATTTTTATATATGGCTATAAAGTGTTATAAAGTTTTTTTTCTTTCTTCAGATTTGAATGAGTTTTCTGACTAAAATTTTCTTTTTGTCAACTAAGATATTTAATGAAAATAAGCATTGCATGCATTATTATGACTCTCAACTCTGAAATATTCTAAGAATTTGATTAGTAGATACAAGGCAAAGAGAAATTGTATTAGATTTTGGCAGTTTCTTATATGAAATTTAGTCTAAAATTAAGCTTAAGCCTTTTCATTTGAAACTTATTTGCAATAATTATTTGTGTATAGACTGCACTATTTTCCATATTTTTCAGCCCAAAAGTCAGGGGTGTGTATTATACATAAGAACTATATTATTAACTTTTTCTGGCCATATACTTCACGATATTCTAGATAGTGACCAAAAATAAATTATATCTAGTCCAATCTAATGTGTTTTACACTGTTACAGAATAATATCCACTGAAATGTGTGTTTATAATTTTCGTTCCTTCTAATGTAAGTTTATTTTAACCATAAGCTTGTTGCGTTTTTGTGTGAACATATCTGTGTGATTGCTCTAAATACAATGTAAATTTAGTGTTTTGAGACATAAACTAAATGAAATTCTTATTTTTAGTCAGTCCAACCCAGCAGAAAAATTGAACAAATGATAAATTTAGGTTAATTTTGCTGCTACAAATCCTAAAAAGTCAATGTCTATTGTACTCAATTTTTTTTTCCCAGAATTTCATAGTCCAAAGTTAGGGGTGCATGTTATATACAAATAATTATGATATTGTATTTGTTTATTAATGGGAAAATCTAAATTTGAAATATCACCATATATGTAATAATGATGGAAAATAAAAATCACAATTCCTCAAAGGACGGGGGCGTGGGTGTCCTTGTAGTGTAATGGTTAAAGCGATGGACTGCGAAATCGTAGTAAGTGAGTTCCAACTTCAGTCGCGCTATTATGTTCTCTTTCGGACAAATACCCTTGGGAAAGGTATGAGCCCCCTTAACCCCCCCCTAGCTATGGGTTAAATAGTAACACTACTGTTCTTCTAGGAGACTGGCTTTGGCATTAAATAACCTACAAAGGTTGGTATGCCATTAAACAAAGAAACCTAACCTTGAAGGACAATACCACTTTGGACTTAGGTAAACTATGTAAATGAGTTCTGAGTTCTGCTGATACACCCTTTATTTTGCAACCTGTGGACATATTGATCTATATATGCAATCATTTACTGTAATCTAGCTATATTACCCTTTTTTTTATTTTGATTAGACTGAAACACACATTCATTGTTTTAATTTTATTCATCATCAGTATATTTTAATATTGAATGGTCTAAAAAGTGAGTTTATTCAGCAAAAATAAAAGTAAAAAGTTGGCGACCATAGTCAAGGTTGACCTGAAGGCTCCCTTTTCAACAGCTACTACACCAAGTTGTAGAGGAGGGTGCTACTTCTTTCTGGATTGCACCACTTTACCCTTGATCCATACCATTATAATGCTGAGTGTTAAGCAAGGAGGCATCAAGTACCATTTTTTTTGAGTCTTTGATATGACTTGACCTGAGATTGAACCCCAGTCTCTAACCTCTATGCCAATGGAAAACAATCTGTTAACTTTACATTTGCCATTCCTTCCACTATCTTCTGTCAATCTACAGTAATAAGAATTTTTGAAAACTAAAAAAACAAAAAATCTTATAATTCAGCAAATATCCTTTTTTTTTTTTTTTTTTTGTACATTTGTCTGCCAGTTGAAGGATTCCTATTGCAGTGATTACCAAATTTTCTGTGCTTACAAATGTAAACCCAGTGCATGTTTTCAGCTTATTAGCTTTTTTAACATCCAAAACATTTTACATTTTTAGCAAAAGGTTTGATTTATAATGGTAGTACATTACTAAACTTGAATTTACTTTGCCTGTCAGACAAGATAAACCAAATCTTTATCTTTTTGCTTATTTGTATAAAGAAGACATTAGCCTGGAAATTTCCTCTAAAGAAACCAAAGTTATAATCTTTTTCTATGATTTTTCCCAGTGACCAAAAAACCAAGACTTAAAAGAAAATGCGTTTTTCCATTTATAGTGCAAGCAAAGACCAACAGAAAGCTATAGATATTAACCTCTCAATGATATTTTATTACATTACAAACCACTTTTGACACATTTGATCGTTCACAGTACCTTCTGAAACTGCATAAGCCTTTTTTTGTGTTTGAATTTTTACCTTTCTTAACAAAACATATACTGAATATGTTGCTTATCTTCTTCCATCTTAAAAGTTATAATTAATCAACAAATGCATCAATTTTGATATTTTCTTAACTGTTCACTAACATAACAGCTGTCACTGTACTGTCAAAAGTATTTTCTTTTTAGTGTAGTTAGCTAAATATTACTAATGATAAAAAACAAATTAATATTTTGGCCAACTAGTACTTAAGAGGATTTTGCTGGTTTATCAGAATAATTCCTGTGTCATAGACAATATTCTTAAACAAATCATCCATGAAAATATTTCTGACTTAAAATTCCAAGTAATGGATTTTGGTAAAACCTGAAATGCTGGGTATCTGACTGATTTGAAGGATAATGAAAGACTTGAACAAATAATCTTGTCAGTTTTATAAGCTGTCAATATAAATGATGTTTAAGATTAAATCATAGATTTGTAATCTTTCATAGAATTAAACAAATGCTGAATATTCTTATTACTAGAGATGGTAAATATAACATCTTTCCCATAATACTTGTTTCATTTTGTGTATGAAATCTATATGCAAATGTAACATCTGTTATGGGACAGAGATACAAATATCTATTAAAATTTTTCTTTTTAGCTTGTACTATAGTTGCAGGTTACCATTAAAACTAGCTGAAAATCTGCCCTTCATTTAGAAGTAAGTTATTAAAACTTTTTTTTTTTTTTTTTTTTTTGAGACTTGTGAGTCAATAAATATTATTGAGGAGTTAATATATATATATACTTGCACTATAAATGTAAAAATACTTTTTTTTTTTTTCAAGTCTTGGTTTTCTAGTCATTGGGAAAAATCATGAAAAAAGATTATAATTTTGGTTTCTGCAGAGGAAATTTCAAGCTTGCTGTCTACTTTATACAATTAAGTAAAAGGATAAAGATTTGGTTTGCCTTGACTGATGGATATAAAGTAATGTCCAGTTTAGTAATATACTAACATTATAAATCAAATCCCTTGCTAAACTAATGTGCTGAAAACATGCACTGAATATTCATTTGTAAGCGCTGAAATTTTGGTTACTATTGCTACAGAAATCCTTCAGTTATATGAGAACAGACAAATGGACAAAAAATATATATTTGCTGAATTATAGTAAAATGTGTTTGTGTTGTGCTTTTCAAAGATCCTACCTACTATAGATGTTAAAATTATAAATGTTTTGTTATTAAGATAAAGACCATTTAGATTTGTTAAAATTAGAAACTAAAAATGAAAATACATTTCTGGTGATAAGAGACAGGTCAAGGAAGGTCATGATACCAGCCCATTAGCATAATGGTTAGTGTTTGCCAATGGTCATGGAGACCAGAGAACAATCCCTGGCTGAGTCCTACCAAAGACTCAAAAAATGGTACTTGATGCCTCCTTGCTAAATACTTAGCATTATAAGGTATGGATCAAGGGTAAGTGGAGAATACAGGTTACAGAGTTGTGACCTCCTCTGTACCTTGGTGTAGTAGCTATCAAAAAGGGAGCCTTTGCATCGCTCTCAACGACGGTCAGCCAACTGGCTACATAATATATATATTAGTGAGGAATCTTGGTCATCATTGTTACTCTGGCTCACATTTTAATTTTGTCTGTAGCATTTTATCATCTGACTACATTTTTTCTGAATACAATTTAATAAATTTCTGTGCTTGTATAGTTTTGCACATCTAATACTCAGTAAGCTGGGGGTGTAAAATATACTGACTGCATCTCTGCAGAGTGCTAAGACTCCCCAACAAGTGTCCTTATAATGACACCTAACCATTTGATGGTGAGGTTCCAGTCCTGGATCTTTATGGAATGCAGAGTACCCTTTCATAGCCATTGCTCCTAGATCCACTCTGACTGATAGCATCCTATCTATGGGTCCAATAGAACTGTTTGACGTCTAAACTGTGTGCAGTCTAATGACTGATATTAACTTGTTACTGTTACTTAGCAATACTTAAAACTATTTGACTGATTAAAATGATTAATTGTAAATAGTTATTTGTATTAAATAGAAATACTTGCAACTGTGTGCGAAAAAATGAGCTTAGGCTCATTTAAAAATGTTATCAAAAATATGTTTACAAGTTTAGTACCTAATATATATGTATAAACAGGATTTGGCATTAGATAACCTACAATGCTTGATAGGCCATAGAACCCAAACAAACCATCTGATACTTAACAGCTGACCACCCTACAAAAACGATGTTTTTTTTTTTCTGTATTTGTTATGTTTTTTCAAAATGTCTTTAACCCTGGTTAAGCACTTGTCTCAGTTGCCACTACAATCTTTAATGTTAACCATATGATGTCTGCATCAATGGAACAGATCATAGAACCCCCTTCTTCCACACACAAGCATGCACAGAACTTAGATTGGGTTTCAGTTTATTAAGCTAATGTTGTATTATTAAATTTCCCTTATATAATAAGCAGAAGAAAAATTGATTTACAATCAAAATTTAGCTGTTAAGTAAAAACAAGAATGTATTCTTTGAAAACCAGACAAAAACACATTTGAGTTTTTTTTAAAGATTTTCATTATTTCAGCTAGAAATTTATTTTGCTTTTCAAAGATCCTAACTGCTGAGTCATGTTATTAGAACTATTTTGTTTGTTTTTGGTGGGGGGCTGATTTTTATGGGCCTGAAATAACTAGTCATATTACTTTTTTTTTTTTTAATCTTTGTGTAACATTATCATGAACACTGTTGGCAACATTTTTCTAAATCAACACTTTAAGGCATGAAAATAAAACATAGTGATGAAAATTAGTGAGTTGAAATAATTATTCATGCTGGTTCGAGTCAGGATGATGACTCCTACCAAAGTCATGGACAAAGGACTTGTTCTGAAAGGATTTTTATTACTTTGAAATAGACTTGACAAGATAACACTTCAGGTTCAACATGAAGAGCTCTACTCTTAAAGTCACCACTGACATATATTATTTTATTTTTATGCCTATTCTATAATTATGGCGGTGAGAAAAAAACCCAGATGATACAATTTGCAAATAAAAATTTTTTATACAATCTGATATCTGAGGAAAAAATTCCATAAAAGAAAAAAAGACTAAAACATTCATATCGCTTGAAGATAATCAATCAATAATGTAATACCTAGTCAAAAGAAAAAATACCAACAGAATACCTTAAGCTAAAACCACATACATTAGTGGGTGTATGTGTG